>BPTQ01000009.1:46372656-46384688 GCA_019973895.1 Chrysanthemum seticuspe
GGTGTTTAGGATTAACCTTGTTCATTTAACCTCATCAAGTTACTAGTAAGCTTTTCATGTTCATATTCATCTTTCATATTCATTTTATGTTCATTTCATCATATTTAATTAAAACATGCAAGTCATATTGATGTTTATACCACTTTTTGTTGTTTTTAAGAGTTATAAGTATATATTTATCATCCTATAATTACTCCTTGAAACATATCACTTTTGGTGATGTCTAGGAACCCATGACACCCTAAGAAGGTGTATGGTAGGATTAGAATAGCTTCGGAGTTGTTTTGAATTGGTTAGAATAGGCTTTGCGCGAGAAAAACTCATTTCAACAAGTTTAATTAAGGGTCTGTCCTTATTTTTGAAATCTGGAATTTTCGACAGTAGATAAAAATTTTTGGCCTAGATATTTAGAAAATACACTTTAAAACGAAAACGTGGCCGCTTGAACGGATTAAAACGGAGCTATAACGAAGAAGATATGAATTTTACAAGTTAGACGACGAAAACTATAAAATTCTGAAAATTCAGCATGTTACGTCCAATTTTTACGAGTCAAAAATGAGGCTTAGGCGTTATAAATTGTGTCGACTTATCAAAAATATATTAGTATACTTTGATACGAAGCTAAGGACATATAAAACGTAGAAAACGGACTTGTAACGATTAAATTATACACGTTTACAAAAGTTGCCGTAACTTTATTATTTAAGAAAAACTAGTATATTTCTATTAGACAAGTATTACGGCTACAAAGGACCATGTTGAGGGTCATTTTTAACATGGATGTGGTGCTTTTTATAACGTGATGTCTTCTAGTAAAAGTAAGTTCGCCAAGCATATTTTCCAAAATGTCGGACCATTTGTCAAGCGGAGTTGTAATGAATAAAATACGGTTACTTAAACTTTGCCAAAAATCACCCTTAAACGATATTTTAGACACAAGTACCATACTTTACCTATATTTTTCTCCATGATCGAGACCTCTAGGATGAAAACTTAAATGCTAAAACTTTGAGATAATGATACAAGCTTCCCAAAACCGTTGAGTTTGTTTCCTAACGCTCGACGTGCACCATTTTACGACTAGTTTTTCGAGGCCATTTAGTCACTTTCATGAAAATTTCAACGACATTATTTTACGACGAAATGTTATAATTTCATAATAAATCACTAAATGATTATCGTAGGATATCGTTTCAACGTAAATACTTGTAAAGTAATTTATAAATTGTCAAGACTTTATAAGATTATTTTTTTTTTCGACGATAAACTTTATATTTCAAAAGTGTACAAGTGGTATGGATATCATATGAGTTTGCATGCACGACATTGTTTCATGACTTATATTAGAGAATATCATTCCTAATAGGTCGCGGTTAGAGTGTTGCGTCTCATTTCTGTGCATCCACTCTGTCATCATAACTATTGCAACAGGTGAGTAATCACATCCCCTTTTTACCGTTTTTACTATATTTTGGGGCGAAATGCATGAACCATTCTTGAGCTAAATTGATTACTACTTTTATTAACTTGTTTGACTAGAACTTGTGAACTCGAATCAAACCCTTAAACATAATTACGAACCTATGACTTGTTTGATCTTATTGAACTGTACTTGCTATGACCCTAAAAGTCTCGCCTTATTGGTGGAGCGTACAAAGTCTCCCTTGTTCGGAGCAACCTTAAGCCTCCCCGGTCCGGAGCAGAATGTCTCCCTATGGGAACGGAGCATTTTCAATCTAAGTCTCCCTTGTTCGGAGCAGTGCAAATTCTCCCATGTTCGGAGTGTTCTTGGTTGTATATTAATAGTTGTATGATGTACTGTTCGTACATTCGCATTGTTAGTCTCCTATTAGTAGGTAGTATGGATAGCGCTATTAGAGGTCGACCAACCTCTCGTCCACTATGTTACGGGACGCATATTATTTATTCTAGGGGTTTTGCTTGGCATACATTATTATATACGAGGTACTATATTGTGAACTATTATGACCATTTATACTTGACTACTGGATACGCTATATTTTGTGCAATGGGTTGTGAACACACAGGTTGCAAGTTTTGTATGGGCGGAACTTGGAACTGAGTGGATTTACCATGCCTTTGCATTGTGGATTATTTATGATGACCGAAACCTTTGACTTTCTCACTTACGAGTTTTCTTATTTTACGAAACGTGTATACTCACCAACTATTTTCATAGTTGACCCGTTTTTCTCTCATGCATTTCAGGTGATCGTTAGTAAGTTTTTTCTACCAGGTCTAGCATAATGAAGTTTTCACTTGTCACTACAAATCGTTATGTAATAAAACGCAATATTTGGAATCTAAACTTTGTACTATATTTGCCGATGTCGGCTAAACTGGTATTGTAATGGTGTACTCTTTCTTTTAAATCTTAACGTTGGTATGTTCTATTATCTTGTGCTTATGTTCCTTTCCGTTACACCTCGTGTTTCCGCCTCCGGCGAGGGTGTGACACACGGAGATATTCTAGACTATCTTTAAGGTGAGCAAAATAGTTATGAAACACAAGTTCATTATCCCTAAGATGAGGAGGAATGTATTTAATAGTCACAGTATATTTGCAGTCTGAGGATGACTTTGATGCAACATTCTCATTAAAGACAAGTGGCAGTTTCCCTTTTTCCTGACTACTCAGATTCTCAATTTCCTTTTGTAAAGACGTTATTTTTTCGTTGTTCTTGTCACGAGTGACTTTCATTGAATCATATAACTCTTTAAAGTGTAGTTTAACCTTTTCATTTTCTTCTAGAAAACTCTCATTTTCCTTTTGTAAAACATTAACCAAGTTTTGAAGATGAAAAGTCTGAGAACTCTGAGAATCTAAAGGAGGAGGCATTTGGGAGCCTGTCACATTGTTCTTTTCACCCTTTAATTGTGAAATTTGGGTTCTCAATTTTCTGATCGTGTTACAATGAGCTCGAATCTGTTCATCACGTTTGCTAATTTCAAAAACTGTATCAAATTCAGGAGCATCCAAGGATGTCTTGATATTTGAGGTTTTAATATTTTCTTTAAGATGTTGATATTTTAATTGCAAAGCAATATGCTCAACTTTCAATTTAGAAAATTGTTTCACCAGGTTATCATGATCATCCTGTTCAACTTTATCATGCAGTTTAGAGTTAGTTTTTTCAAGCTCAATGACACGATCATGGGAGACTTTCAGAGCAATAGATAATTCATGAAATTGAGAAGCATTAATGGAACAATTCGTAGCAGTGTAAAACACATCTTGAGTAATACATTCAGAAATAAGATTCTCATTCAAGGTATGCAAGTTCTTCCTCTCAATCTCATTATATTTTAATTCTCACTCATAGTCACTCACCTCAACTATCATAGCATCAAATTCCTTTTCCATTTCTTTAATGTCTGAATCCATCCCCTTTTTAAGACTCTCAAATTGACCTTTTAATTGTTTAAAGAAAGGCATGACCTCAGTTAAATAGCATTCTTTAGTTTGCTCAAAACCCCTTTCCCCTTCAGTTATCCCAGTGGGTGTGATCCTTTTCTTACAAGTTTTCTCAAAATCAAAAAATAATTGAAAAATTACATATTGACTGATTAAGGTCTTGCTTTTAGTGTGAATAGATCTAGGAACTAAATGCATTGGGGTATTGGGGGGATAAACAATGGCAGGAAGCATTCTCCTACATGGGGGATTCTTTTCAACAAACTCATCAGTTTTTTTCATGTCCATATCCTTTTTCCAAAACACTTGCTCAGGGGTCAGCTGTGTTTGAGGTCTAAACTTGTTAAAGGCAATCCAGTTATCCTTAGCATAGTTGGGTGTTTTATAGCTGATTTTCTTTTCTATGCATAAAGGGGTCTTAAGCTTTTCATCCAATTT
The DNA here is from genome assembly GCA_019973895.1 of Chrysanthemum seticuspe. Lineage (NCBI taxonomy): Eukaryota > Viridiplantae > Streptophyta > Magnoliopsida > Asterales > Asteraceae > Chrysanthemum > Chrysanthemum seticuspe. The sequence goes on from BPTQ01000009.1 coordinate 46,376,534, forward strand.
CTTTCTAGTTACTTCTTCTAACTGTTTATCTTCCTCAGTATTCTCAGCGCAACTAGGTTTCTGTCTAGGCTTAAGGATTTCATTGCCATCATAGATTACCTTCTGTGCTTCTCTAGCTTTCAGACATGCATTAGGATTTGGTTCATCAGCTAATGCAACACTATGTTTGTCACTTAGAACTCTATGCTTAGTGATCATGTGAGCAGTCTGAATGGTGTTCCCTTGTACGTACAACTTATTTTCAAGCTTGTTTTTCAAAGTTTTTAGATTTGAAAAGTCATTCAAAAGTTTTGATTCCTTAGCATTAAATTCATGTTTAAGCACTTTAACATTATCTTGAAGCTCTTGCTTTTGCTTAACAGTTTTAGAAAGCTTTTCTTGTAAGGAGTTTAACTCTTGTTTTAACAATTCTTCTCTAAAATTACTTTTTTTGATAATTGTATGCATTTGGTTATCCAACTCCTGCTCAAAAGTAGTTAACTCAAACTTAGCACGTTGTTCATAAATGGAAACTTGTTCTTTATAGGCATTTAGTTCAGAAATAACAGAATCATCAGGGGCACATGCAGTGTATTCATCAAAAATATAGTCATCATTGACTGCAGAAGATGCATCACTTGGTACAGTCTCACTTTCACTTTGTTTCACATATTGATCATATGGGACAACATTGATATTACCCATATTTTCAATATCTGACTCAAAAGTTTCAGTTGATTGTACTTTGTCATGTATCTTTTGCTCATCAACATCATCGTATAGTTTTAATACCTCTGAGATGATTGATTCTTTGGGTGGACCAGCTTGCTGTGATGATGAGACCTTTGGAGAGACCATTAGAGAAATGCTTGCCATGAAAATTGTCTGTGCAGTAGGTTCATCATCGACGTCAGACGAGTATGCATCACAGTCTGCAACTTGAAAGGCATTCTGATGATTATGACCTATCTCCTGAATTGGATGCTCATCCACATTTGCATCATATGTCTTGGCATTGCCCTCAGCAAGAAACAACAGCTCCTCTTCATCCAACACAGCTCCATTATCCTGAGCTTGCACAAGTAACATCTTGTCTCTGAAGTAATCTGCATTTTGTGGACGTTTTGGAGATGTGCAGTTTGTAGCTATATGTCCATCACCACCACAGTTGTAGCACTTGACAGGCTTTGCTTGTCCTTGAATTGGATTCCTTCCATGATTCTGATTTGGCATATATCCTCTACCAACTCCACCTCTTCCTTGTTCATACTGCCTTTCTTGAACTGGTTACACCATAACCTTTCCATCTCTGACATTAGCTTGATTGTGTGGATTGGATGCTGTTCTGAGGTTATTGTTGGTTTGTGGTAGAGAGTTCATGTTTTGACTAACCATGAGAGACAGTTTATTGATGAAGTTTTCCATGAATGTGTTTGGTTCTGGAGGCTTATATGCTGGATCAGGGATGAGCTTGTAATTACCATTACCCATGGGTATGACTTGAGAAGCTTTGGTGGTAATTCCAACATTGGTGTAAAAAGCTGTAGAGTCATTTGAAGAACTAGTTTCTCCCTGCTTAGATTTGAACTGTTCAAGGATCCTTCGTTCAAACATAGCATGTCTCTCATTCCGAAGAAGAAAGGCATACAATTGCTCATATTTAGTGTTCTTCAATCCTTTGGTTAGCTTCACAGAGGTGACAAACTTATGCCATTCGGGATTCATGTTGTTCACAAACTTTGAATTCAGTTGAATATTTGGCATGGTCATTTTGATATTTCTCATATCATTCACAAGCTTGTGGAATCTCACGTAATACTCATAGACACTTTCTTCTGGCTTCATCTTAAAGTGCTCAAATTCATCATACAGCTGTGATTCTCTGTATTCCTTAGTCAATTCAGAACCCGAGAGAAGCATCTTGACATTATCCCAAACAGCCTTAGCTTCAGTGTTGTGATTGATCAGCTTGTAAATGTCCTTAGGTAAACCCTGAAGTATGATGTTAGAAGCCCTGATGTCTGCATCATATCTTTTCTTCTCCTTATCAGTCAGTTCATCATACATTTTAGGTCTGTCCAGTCCTAATATCACTGAGCCATCTGCAGCAGTGTCAAGTATGTCTCTGGTTGTCTCAACCTGATATGGTCCTTCATCAATTGACTTGAGAATGTTAACTCCATTTTCCTTACCAAGACAGTACAATCTGATTCGTTGAGCCCAAGAGTCGTAGTCAGTTCTGTCAAGCATGGGTGGACGAGTATCTGAACCAGCTGCTTGAACGTCCTCAGCTACAGTAGAAATGATTGTAGGCACGTTGGTAGACATGTTTATAGATTTCACGGGATTTTATAACTCTACCGGGAAATAGATTCTTTCACGGGATTTTACTAAATCAAGAGAAAACAGTAGAATGTAATCAAGAAGAAAAACACTAAGTCACAAGAGACAAATCCCTCAATAGGACAAATCTCACAGTCAACAAGTCGCTCAAAAGTGACAAGTCGCCTCTATTACCAAATCGCTTAAATCATAACAAGTCGCTTGATCAAGACAAACCGCTTAACCAAGACAAATCGCTTAAGCTTACAATTCGCTTCAATAAGCAAATCGCCTAAAATGAAAAACCGCTTAAATAGCACAAGTCGCAGAAGATACACAACTCGCTTAAATAAGCAAGTCGCAAAAAATGACAAGTCGCTACTCCGAATAATTAGCACAAGTACACCCACTATCCCGAAAAATCGCTTAAATAAGTGATTCGAAACTGACACAAATTGCTTCCAAAACAAGGACAAATCGCTCACTTAAAACTGTTTACCGAGAGACAAATCGCTTCAAAGAACACAAACTAAACGCCACCTTTTAATCCAAAAATAATCCAACCACAATGATTCAAGCCTTCCAAATCACAACCTATACACTTATGATGATCCTAAACACAAAAGTACTATCAAAATCCAAACTTTAACACAAGAAATTGTCCAAATGATGCAAAAACCACTCAACTTTTTCAAACCCAAAAACCAATAAAAACCACTATAAATCCAAGAATATGTAAGAGAGATGATCAAACCATGGCTCTTGATACCATTTGTAACATATTGGATTTCACAAACACATCATAACATGATCAAGTGGGGCGTATAATTTGAAGGTTTTAGAGAGAGAAATAGTTAGAGGTTTGGGAACTTAGTGAGAGAAAAATGAAAGTATTATTATTAGCTCCAACTCTCTACCTTGGGAGGTAGAGAGTATTTATAGTCATTACACAAATCGCCACCTATGGGCTGTGAATCAGGCATACAGTAGGTAAAGACCCGTCCGTCCTCCACGGTGTTACATAATTAAATACTACATAACTTTAAATAACTACGACTACGAGCTTTCTAACGATTACATATTCTTGAGGTGACCGATACTTTAATAAATGGATTTACTAAATCCTAACACCTTGGTAACGGGTACACATTTTTCACTGTGACTTTGTTCAATTCACGATAATCGATGCACATCCGCATACTTCCATATTTCTTCTTAACAAACAAGATTGGAGCTCCCCATGGTGAACTACTAGGGCGGATAAAGCCCTTATCGAGTAATTCTTGAAGTTGGCTCATTAATTCTTTCATTTCAGATGGGGCTAAGCGGTAAGGAGTTTTTGCGATAGGAGTAGCACCTAGTACAAGATCAATACGAAACTCGACTTGCCTTTCGGGTGGAATACCCGGCAAATCTTCCGGAAATACGTCACTATACTCATTCACAACCGGAACTTCATTAACACTTTTCTTATCAAGACTAGTATCTATCACATGTGCCATAAAGGCATAACAACCATGTGAAAAATATTTCCTAGCTTTCATCACCGAACATAACCTAAATTCGCCCTTCCTTTTCTCCCCATAAATAAGGACTTCGCAACCCTGAGGATTAACAACTCGCACGAGCTTTTGACCACATAGAATGGCGGCATTATGTTTACCGAGCCAATCCATGCCGATCACGACATCGAATTCTCCAAGCATGATAGGGATCAAATCTATCCTAAAGATGTTGTCATCAATTTCTATCTCTACATCATAGTAAACATTAGATACCACTACGATTTTACTATCGGCTATCTCTACTTCAAAGGGGAAGGGAAGTTTATTGAGAGGAATGGATAACTTTTTGCTAAACTCATAAGATATGAAGGAAACACTTGCACCCGAATCATAAAGCACGCGAGGGGGGTAAGGAATTAACAAGGATTGTACCTGAGACAACATCGGGCACCAACTTACCTTCTTCGGTGGACATGATAAACACTCGGGCTTTGGGATTAGGAACTTCCGCCTTTTCTTCTTTTACCGATCTTAATGGCTTCGCTTCTGTCGCCTTTGCTTTTGGACATTCACTAAGTTTATGTCCCAACTCATTACATCCATAGCAAATAATCATCGGTTTCTTGCAATCCTTACTCATGTGGCTTAAAGAACCACATTTGTAACAACCCGGTAAGTTTGCCTGACATTCTCCAAGATGGAACTTATGACACTTTTTACAAGGAATCTTGGTTTGGCTTTTACCCCTTTTTCGCCCATAATCTTGTTTGAGTTTCTTGGCATCTCGATCAACAAAGTCTTGCTTTCTCTTGTTATGTTTCCCTTCTAGATCTTTCTTCCTTAGTAAATCCTCCTCTCTTACACGAGCTCTACTTAAAAGATCTTCTAAAGTGGTACACTTGAAGGGTGACACCACCTCTCGGATATCTTCACGAAGCATTCTTTGAAACCTTTCTACCTTAAGCTTTTCATTCTTGTGGTATTCGGGACAATAAGTAACCATATCAACAAATTTCATCCAAAGCTCGTTTACCGTCTCTTTAGTTTGCACAAGAGATTGAAAGTTCTCTCGGATTTTAGCAACTTCCTTGGCCGAGGCAAACTCCATTCTGAATAGCTCCTTGAATTCATTCCATGTGCACGCATCAACCCAAGTCTCATCTTTCTCACATATCTTACCTTCCCACCAAATCTTGGCACTAATCCAAAGAAAGTTTGTAGCGAAGGTAACCTTGTTTCTTTCCTCACAATGACTTGTGCGGAAAGCACCCTCAACGGCGGTGAGCCAACGTGTACAAGCAATGGGATCAGGAGTTCCCGTAAAAGTTGGCACTTTACATGCCGCGAAGTCACGGTACGTGGCTTTCTCATTCTTGGGTTCTTTCTCAACACCCTCTTTCTTAAAATCTTCTAATTCTTTGTGTATCACCTCTCTAAGATTCTTCGTTGTTTGTTTGATGTAGTAAGGCATTGCATTCCTAACCGCCTTTCCTACCTTTTTGGAAATTAAAGAACTTATTTCTTTTGTCTCTTCTTCCGTGAACCCTCTGAAATCGAGGCTCTCGGAACTAGAAGAGGACCCATCATTACTTTCACTACGTTCCGCATCACTAGCCGAAGACTTGGCTCTTTTGGAAGTTGAAGCTTTTAAAACTTCCTTATGATGCGCATTCACCATCTTTTCTTCTTACTGAAAAAAAAGGACAATTAATTTATCAACATCAAGGCATTCTAAAACGAAGCATGTTTAATACAAAATACACATACGCTAATCTAACCTAAAGTTTGTCGCGGTGTATAGTCTCAACGATTTCAAGTATACATATATATCATATTTTTATCACTACGGTGGCCAAGCGTAGTCATGAAAATACTCTACATATGTATCTCCGAAATCCATCGAAACAATACACTAACAGCAAACACTAATACTAGCGCGCCTAAAATAGTCTAAGTCTAGGAAATCCTTATGTGACATCCTAAATCTCTTAGACCAAGGCTCTGATACCAAGTTGTAACACCCCTTGAAATGACTCGACTAAAAAGTGAAAAATTTAAACTTTTACTCGGAAACGACTTGACTATAACGGACCTTCTATTAATTTTTCATGAACTGACAAAAATAAATTATGATACAGCCCTTGAAAGTATTTTTAATTGAAAATAGACTTAATTACCTTTAAAACGACGGGTGGCACGACCTCTAACGACTTACGGTTTATTAGATATGATTTTTATAAGATTGACCAAAATCTGAAAACCCATTATAAAACTTCTGACGAGAGCATATGACCATATGCAAAAATACCATATGGCCATATGTTGACCATATACCCTTTATTATATTTCTGAAGCAACCATATGACCATATGCTGAAAATACAATATGGTCATATGCTGACCATATGCCCTTTATTATATTTCTGAAGCAACCATATGATCATATGCTGAAAATACCATATGGTCATATGCTGACCATATGCCCTTTTATTATATTTCTGAAGCAACCATATGACCATATGCTGAAAATACCATATGGTCATATGCTGACCATATGCCCTTTATTATATTTTTGAAGCAAACATATGACCATATGCTGAAAATACCATATGGTCATATGCCCACTGCATAACATATTCCATAAGAACATATTTACTCCATTTATGAAAAATCGACTTCAAAGACTCGAAACTTAACGAAACTTTCCAGAAATGTTTAACATAACATAATACATCATTTCCACAAACATTTGTGTTCTAAACGACCCACGAACACATACTTATGGGGTTATACCAAACACCCGTTTTGACCCATTTTCAATACACACTTTTGTACCCAAGACACTTAACAACTACATATTCATTTAAACACATACATGACTTGACATTACTAAAACATGATAAAAGTGTTAGTACAAAGTCTTGACCCATGTCATTCCAAAATGGGTGAAAATGGCTAGTTGCCAAACATCACTTAACTACAGCATTATAATCATTTTAAACACAATCCAAACACTTGAGCATGACCATTTACATTAAGCGACATTCACGACTTAACCAAGACACTAACCCATAACCATAGACACCAAAATAACCATTTTAGACAAAAAGATGTACCAAGCTATAAAACGACACTTCGGGGCTTCCAACTTTCAACAAGCTTGATCCAAAGAGATTACTTCGACTTATCAAATCCAAAATACTAATCTCCTACCTTGAAAATCATCTAAGCTTTACCCTTACCTTTACCTTCACCACTTGCACCTACAAAACATTCATCAAACTTAACCGTAAGCAAAACGCTTAGTAAGTATATGACATAAACTTAACATTAACAAGTTATAACTAACAAATTGCTAGCTACATATCAAGGAATACATTCATATCATTAAACATACCTTTATCAAGCATAAATAATTATGCTAACATTACACATTTTCTAGCATTGGATCCAAGCTATTTAACATTAACAATTCCTTGATCATTACATCATTACACATCATAATTCCATATAAATTGAAATTATGAAACATTAACAAGTTTAGTCAATATACTTACCTTAATAATTCACTAGCTCACTCCTTGGGAAATTCAAGGCTTTATCTTCAAGTGTTTCCCATAAGGGGATTAACCCTAATTAGCACCTAATTCAATATAAATACAATAAATTATCAATCTCTAATCAATTTTCCCAATTCTATTCCATGAACCCTAATTACAAAGTCATCAATTTACTTACTTGAGATGTCTTAGAGGAACTAGAGTGTCTAGGGCTTGATACTTTGCACAATTACTTGGTAGATATCACAAGAGTACCAAAATTGGTTCTTCCCTCCTTTCTCTTCTTCCTGAAGCGTTCTCAATACACTCACACATTCTAATTTTCTGGATTTCTCCTTAATCTACTAGTAACTTTGATATTTAAATAATTAACTTTACACTCTTGGCAACACTAGTCCCTTAAGTCTCATTCTTCCTATCTTTACAACATATCTTAATAGAACTTGTCACTTACTAGTTTATAGTTTATAACTTTACCATTCACTCTTAAAACATATCCTAAACAATATAATACTGTCACTCTTATTATAAAATAGTACCATATCGAGTTACGGGTGTAATATTTCTCACCCCAAAACAGTTATAAAACAGGTAAAGTAGGGGGTTATGAACTCACCTTAGCAGATCGAAGGTTCAATATAGGTAAAGTAGTAATTGTGCACGGCTCCGACACGCAACCTAGGTAAGTATGGTATGGGTTTAGTTTAAGTCTTGTATTCAAATGCATGTTGTTAAGTTTAAAGAACGTTTGTAAGTTACAAATGTTCGTGTTTTTGAAATGCTTAAAGTT
>BPTQ01000009.1:46385189-46710348 GCA_019973895.1 Chrysanthemum seticuspe
ATAAAATTTTGAAAATATTTGAATAGAGAACTACGGTTAACACCTTTTGATCTTCCCTCCCAACTTATCAAAACGGCTAAAATTACAACTAAAGTTTTTGAAATCTAAGCTATAATACACTTTAGCATACCTACAACTCTTGCATATCTAGATTACTATTACGTTCGTTTATTTATTTCAATTCCCTATCTTTTCTGTGTTGGCTAAATATAACCAAGCCGATGTTCCTGTGGAAGGAACGGAATGAGGTGAGGGGCTCAGTGGATGAGCTCTCAAGTTCGTGATACAGTTGTTTGAGGAAGTGAACCGCCTCTTCGGAAGTGTTGCAACGAATGTGAAAAAGGCCATGTTTCGATCTATGGCTCAGGTATCGTGCCACCTGGTTTGGTTGTGTTGATAATGTGTTGTTTATACACTTTATAGTTTATGTTCTAGAAGCGATGTCTTTAGAACGCCTCACTGTTTAGTTAGTTCCTGGGGAACGAACCTACTGAACATCTTACGAGCACTAGAGCGGAATCTCTTCCTGGATATACTCCTAGTGTTTATCTTTCTTTCTTCTTGTTGAGAGATCTAGTTCACTAGATATACAATCTTCTCTTACTCTCACATACTCTCTAAATCATTCTTCTCCCCACTCAATCTTACTTCTTTACCGAGAAATAAATATCCTTTTTAAGAAGTGACAAGGGGCCTAGGGTGCCTAGGGAAGGTGAACCCTAGGCAGATCACATTAGGATCCCTAGGCACCTTGCGATTCTGTAGCGAAGATCTTGTATTTGATATTTCACATATTTGTTGTGTAATAGTTGTGTTGGTTTGGTCCACCGTGCTATGGACTCGGTATCTAGCTTTGTACCGGAAAAAGTGTAAGCAACGTTGTGAAGGCTTCTCCGCCAAGTGAAGGAGTTTGTTGACATAGTGCTTGAACTCTCGAGTAGGTGACTCGGGGAGTGGAGTAAGGCAAGGAAGGTGTCCTTGTAGCCGAACCAATATAAATCGGTTGTGTCTTTTCTATCCCTTAACTTTATTTATTTGCTTGCATTATCATTAGATCTATACGTTCTCAACATCCATACGATTTCACATAATATCGAATCTAAAGTTTTTGAAATCAACATTAAAATCGGCAAAACTATTCAACCCTCCCTTCTAGTTTTCCACAATTGGCATCAAGAGATAAGTTTATAAAAGTTTTAAAATAAAATTGTATTTTAAAAACTTTTCGATCACTATGGTTTCAGAAAATTATAAGGAAGGGCAATCCATGCAACGACCACCACTACTTGAAACTAATGGTTTTATATATTGGAAAAATAGATTCGAAACATATGTGAAGTCTAAAGATATTGATCTTTGGTACATTATTGTTGAAGGTGATTTTGAGGCTACCTCAAATGATGATAAAGGAAATTTAGTTCACATACCTCATGATAAACTAAATGATGAAATGAAGAAAAAGCTTTCTAAAAATAGCGAAGCAAAAATAGTTTTATATAATGCTTTACCGAAAAAGGAATTCGAAAGAATTTCTATGCTTAAAACCTCTAAAGAAATTTGGAATTCTTTAGTTGTAACTCATCAAGGCAACCAACAAGTTAAAAATAATAAAATTGATTTATTTGTTCAACAATATGAACAATTTTCAATATCGGATGAGGAAACTATAGATCATTCATTTGCTAACTTTAATACTATTATTACATCTTTACAAGCACTTGATGAATCTTTTTCTAGCCGTAACCATGTTAGGAGATATCTAAGGGCACTTCCATTGAAGTGGAGATCCAAGGTAACGGCGATCGAAGAGTCAAAAGATTTGACAATCCTCACCCTCGACGAATTCATAGGCAACCTAAAAGTCTACGAGCTTGTCCTTGCTAATGATTCTGAAGCCTCAAAGGTGAAAGAGAAACACAAATCTCTTGCCCTTAAAGCCAAAAAGGCTTCGAGCGATAAGGAGAACTCATCTTCGAGTAGTGACGACGAAGAATACGCTATGGCGGTAAGGGACTTTAAAAAATTCTTTAGAAGAAAGGGAAGATACGTCAAACAACAGTATGACGACAAGAAAGGCTTTCGGAAAAGCAAAGAGGACGAGAAGCCAAAGGATGATCGTACTTGCTTTAAATGTGGGGACCCAAACCACTTTATTAGTAAGTGTCCCAAACGGGATAATCAAAAGGCGTTCGTGAGCGGCACATGGGGAATGAGCGACGAGGAGGACGAAGAAATTTGTCTCATGGCAAATGACGAGGTATGTCACGAATACTATAGTAGCTCATCACTTGATGACGACTCATTGCATAATGAATATGATAAACTATGCAATATTAGCTTAAAACTAGTTAACAAAAACAAGCTTTTAAAGAGTCAACCAACGTTTAGATAAAGAAGTCATAGAATTAAAAGCAAAACTAAAACGTTTAGAAAAGGGTAAAATAGCAAGTGGTGAATGTGAACTTTGCATTCAACTTCAAACACTAGTTGATCAACTAGATTCTAAGATTGCTAGAATGAGCACGAATGCGTTAAATACAATGCTAGATAGTATTAAAACTGAGGACAACCGAGAAGGTTTAGGGTTCCAAAAACTTGATCCACAAACTAGTGAAAATAAAGAAACAAACTTTGTTACGACACAAGAAAAACAAGCCACTGTTGTGGCGGATCCCACGGATCTCCCAAAAAGGGAACTGGCTAGTGTACAGCCAGGGATCCGTGGATCTGTTGTAGCAAACAATGGTAATAACGTAGCTTCTTCATCTAGAACTGATTTTGTTATTGTTAATAGGAAGAAACCAACTCACATCACCACTAGACAACCACCTCCAAAATATAATCCTACTTTTGCAAGAAACAAAGCTCCATCTTTTTCAAAACCTAATTCATTTAGGAGACCTAATAACGTTTACCCGAAAAGTAACCATCAAATGGGATGGAATCCAAACATGCAAAACGGTTTTCATTTTCAAAACTTTGCTCCATGGAATGCATACTCATCTTATCCATACATGTCTAACATGAATGGAATGCTTAACACTAATGGACCCATAAACAAATGGGGACCAAACTTTTGAGTTTATTATTGTTTTAGGTGTGCTTAAAGGTTGACCTAGACCCCGATGAATGGTGATGACGTACCCTTCGATTAGGTCGAAGGACCCCCCTTCGGCCTCAGTCAAAATTGCATTACGAAGACCCAAGTCTTTCTTCATAAGTCATTGGTGGCGTAAAACCATTCATCATTGACATGGTTACCAGTTGGGAATCCGCCAGCCGAAGGCCTATGCCCTTCGGTGTCTTCCCTTGAAGATGCCAAGACAAATAAGAAACTTGACTTGGTCTTCCCCCACGTTCCCACTATGTCCTTAGCTTCCCCGCCAAGTCCGAGATAGTGGGGATGAAGCCCTAGCGGTTACCACAAATCAGGGGACGCCCCCCATGATCTCCTAAACGTGTGCTAACACTCTCCAAGCTATTTTCATCACCTATAAATAGGTTGGACGAGTCATTTCAATGGTATGTTCACTCAACACAGTATTTCACACACATCATATTATTTACAACTCATATCACATACTTACTCACACGCCGGAGGTGGTTCGCAGGGCCCAACCCCTGCTCAATCACTTAACGAAGTGTCTACTATTTCTTATTGCAGATTGGCTACAAGTTTGGCACAAGCATATCACCCCTCATACCCTTCGATCACCATCGAAGGCCTGGTCGTACGAATTATTGTATAATCAGTGACGCCATCCGTGGGACCCGCTACTATTGGTCTCGTCATTCCAAACTTACACAAAGTCAATCACTCTTACAAGTTTCACGGCATGACTCAAGGAAGAGAAGATACACCCCCTCCGGGTTTCTCGACCTTGGCACCAATCCCAGTCAATGATCCTAACAACCTTCCCAATATAACCGCATCCACTTTTACCACACGATCTCACCCTGAAATAACTCCCAACAACCATGCTTCAACCTCGGCTAACCCTGAACCAGTAATTAGTCCGTTGAAGCCAACATCGAAGCATTAGAGTCTTTACTAAGGGCTCGAAGGAGGCAAGCTCGGAATGTGGAGATGCGTAGGGAGTTGGAATACTCAAGCGATGAATATGACAAAGATTTGGAAATGGAGACTAGGCCCTTGGCTCCAGGGGCTACACGCTCAGTGCTAAGGATAAGATCTCTGAGCAGTCGAAGGCCTAGTGGAAGGTCGGTCGCTTTTGAAGCCGTTCCGGAGAGGGCTCCGACTAGACGGGAAGGTACGATAGAAGGCTCCAATGGAAGGAGTAACCGAAGGGATGCTACGGAGGTTAATTTGCCACCACCTTTGGCGGCTCATCTGGGAAGAACCAAGTGAGGGGTTCCGTTGCAGCCTTCTCACGCATCTGGCGTAGAAGGCAATCCATCTCAAATGAATGGGGGAGGAAATCTTCCTCCTTATGGTATGTACCCTCCTTTTCAGGCTCAATCTTACCCTCAAGGGGTTTATCCCTAATCTAATGGGCAGGCTAGCAACCCCAGTTTTACTCAACCATACGGAAGTATGCCCTGCGGGCAACCTATGGTATATCCTTCGTACCCTGTGGGAAGTCACCCACCTTATATACCTACTGCTTACCCTCAATATGTTAACCAAAACCCTGTTGGAATACCTCCAAATCATAACCCGTACAATGCTGCCCCTACCTACATGCCACCTTATAACTGCCTTTATTCGGAGCCCATGGGCTCCACAACACCCTTCGTAAGATGGATAGAAGACTACCCTTTGCCTGATGGGTTGAAAATGCCCGCGCACATTGGTACCTACGATGGGAAAGGGGATCCGAATAACTTTTTGCACTTATTTGAAGGGGCTATTAGAATGCAGAAATTGGTTATGCCTGTTGCTTGTCACATGTTTACATACACCCTACGAGACTCCGCTCGTATATGGTGGAACGGGCAAAAACCAGGTAGCATTGTGAATTTGGACGATCTCAAGGCCAAGTTCATATCACATTTCAGCCAACAGAAAAATTTTACGAGAACACACCTGATGACGTACCCTCCGATTAGGTCGAAGGACCCCCCTTCGGCCTCAGTCGAAATTGCATTACGAAGACCCAAGTCTTTCTTCATAATTCATTGGTGGCGTAAAACCATTCATCATTGACATGGTTACCAGTTGGGAATCCGCCAGCCGAAGGCCTATGCCCTTTGGTGTCTTCCCTTGAAGATGCCAAGACAAATAAGAACCTTGACTTGGTCTTCCCCCACGTTCCCACTATGTCCTTAGCTTCCCCGCCAAGTCCGAGATAGTGGGGATGAAGCCCTAGCGGTTACCACAAATCAGGGGATGCCCCCCATGATCTCCTAAACGTGTGCTAACACTCTCCAAGCTATTTTCATCACCTATAAATAGGTTGGACGAGTCATTTCAATGGTATGTTCACTCAACACAGTATTTCACACACATCATATTATTTACAACTCATATCACATACTTACTCACACGCCGAAGGTGGTTCACAGGGCCCAACCCCTGCACAATCACTTAACGAAGTGTCTACTATTTCTTATTGCAGATTGGCTACAAGTTTGGCGCAAGCATATCACCCCTTATACCCTTCGATCACCATCGAAGGCCTGGTCAGTGGCTCCATCCGTGGGACCCGCTACTATTGGTCTCGTCATTCCAAACTTACACCCAGTCAATCAATCTCACTAGTTTCACGGCATGACTCAAGGAAGAGAAGATACACCCCCTCTGGGTTTCTCGACCTTGGCACCAATCCCAGTCAATGATCCTAACAACCTTCCCAATATAACCGCATCCACTTTTACCACACGATCTCACCCTGAAATAACTCCCAACAACCATGCTTCAACCTCGGCTAACCCTGAACCAGTAATTAGTCCAGCGTTTGTTGAAGCCAACATCGAAGCATTAGAGTCTTTACTAAGGGCTCGAAGGAGGCAAGCTCGGAATGTGGAGATGCGTAGGGAGTTGGAATACTCAAGCGATGAATATGACGAAGATTTGGAAATGGAAACTAGGCCCTTGGCTCTAGGGGCTACACGTTCAGTGCTAAGGATAGGATCACCGAGCAGTCGAAGGCCTAGTGGAAGGTCGGTCGCTTTTGAAGCCGTTCCGGAGAGGGCTCCGACTAGACGGGAAGGTACGATAGAAGGCTCCAATGGAAGGAGTAACCGAACGGATGCTACGGAGGTTAATTTGCCACCACTTTTGGCGGCTCATCTAGGAAGAACCGAGTGAGGGGTTCTGTTGCAGCCTTCTCACGCATCCGGCGTAGAAGGCAATCCATCTCAAATGAATGGGGGAGGAAATCTTCCTCCTCATGGTATGTACCTTCCTTTTCAGGCTCAATCTTACCCTCAAGGGGTTTATCCCTCATCTAATGGGCAGGCTAGCAACCCCAGTTTTACTCAACCATACTGAAGTATGCCCTGTGGGCAACCTATTGTATATCCTTCGTACCCTGTGGGAAGTCACCCACCTTATATACCCACTGCTTACCCTCAATATGTTAACCAAAACCCTGTTGGAATACCTCCAAATCATAACCCGTACAATGCTGCCCCTACCTACATGCCACCTTATAACTGCCTTTATTCGGAGCCCATGGGCTCCACAACACCCTTCGTAAGATGGATAGAAGACTACCCTTTGCTTGATGGGTTGAAAATGCCCGCGCACATTGGTACCTACGATGGGAAAGGGGATCCGAATAACTTTTTGCACTTATTTGAAGGGGCTATTAGAATGCAGAAATGGGTTATGCCTGTTGCTTGTCACATGTTTACATACACCCTACGAGACTCCGCTCGTATATGGTGGAACGGGCAAAAACCAGGTAGCATTGTGAATTTGGACGATCTCAAGGCCAAGTTCAGATCACATTTTAGCCAACAGAAAAAGTTTACGAGAACACACCTGATGACATACCCTCCGATTAGGTCGAAGGACCCCCCTTCGGCCTCAGTCGAAATTGCATTACGAAGACCCAAGTCTTTCTTCATAAGTCATTGGTGGCGTAAAACCATTCATCATTGACATGGTTACCAGTTGGGAATCCGCCAGCCGAAGGCTATGCCCTTCGGTGTCTTCCCTTGAAGATGCCAAGACAAATAAGAACCTTGACTTGGTCTTCCCCCACGTTCCCACTATGTCCTTAGCTTCCCCGCCAAGTCCGAGATAGTGGGGATGAAGCCCTAGCGGTTACCACAAATCAGGGGACGCCCCCCATGATCTCCTAAACGTGTGCTAACACTCTCCAAGCTATTTTCATCACCTATAAATAGGTTGGACGAGTCATTTCAATGGTATGTTCACTCAACACAGTATTTCACACACATCATATTATTTACAACTCATATCACATACTAACTCACACGCCGGAGGTGGTTCGCAGGGCCCAACCCCTGCGCAATCACTTAACGAAGTGTCTACTATTTCTTATTGCAGATTGGCTACAAGTTTGGCACAAGCATATCACCCCTCATACCCTTCGATCACCATCGAAGGCCTGGTCGTACGAATTATTGTATAATCAGTGACGCCATCCGTGGGACCCGCTACTATTGGTCTCGTCATTCCAAACTTACACCCAGTCAATCACTTTCACTAGTTTCACGGCATGACTCAAGGAAGAGAAGATACACCCCCTCCGGGTTTCTCGACCTTGGCACCAATCCCAGTCAATGATCCTAACAACCTTCCCAATATAACCGCATCCACTTTTACCATACGATCTCACCCTGAAATAACTCCCAGCAACCATGCTTCAACCTCGGCTAACCCTGAACCAGTAATTAGTCCAGCGTTTGTTGAAGCCAACATCGAAGCATTAGAGTCTTTACTAAGGGCTCGAAGGAGGCAAGCTCGGAATGTGGAGATGCGTAGGGAGTTGGAATACTCAAGCGATGGATATGACGAAGATATGGAAATGGAGACTAGGCCCTTGGCTCCAGGGGCTACACGCTCAGTGCTAAGGATAGGATCTTCGAGCAGTCGAAGGCCTAGTGGAAGGTCGGTCGCTTTCGAAGCCGTTCCGGAGAGGGCTCCGACTAGACGGGAAGGTACGATAGAAGGCTCCAATGGAAGGAGTAACCGAAGGGATGCTACGGAGGTTAATTTGCCACTACTTTTGGCGGCTCATTTGGGAAGAACCGAGTGAGGGGTTCCGTTGCAGCCTTCTCACGCATCCGGTGTAGAAGGCAATCCATCTCAAATGAATGGGGGAGGAAATCTTCCTCCTCATGGTATGTACCCTCCTTTTCAGGCTCAATCTTACCCTCAAGGGGTTTATCCCTCATCTAATGGGCAGGCTAGGAACCCCAGTTTTACTCAACCATACGGAAGTATGCCCTGCGGGCAACCTATGGTATATCCTTCGTACTCTGTATGAAGTCACCCACCTTATATACCTACTGCTTACACTCAATATGTTAACCAAAACCCTGTTGGAATTCCTCCAAATCATAACCCAATCAATGCTGCCCCTACCTACATGCCACCTTATAACTGCCTTTATTCGGAGCCCATGGGCTCCACAACACCCTTCGTAAGATGGATAGAAGACTACCCTTTGCCTAATGGGTTGAAAATGCCCGCGCACATTGGTACCTACGATGGGAAAGGGGATCCGGATAACTTTTTGCACTTATTTGAAGGGGCTTTTAGAATGCAGAAATGGGTTATGCCTGTTGCTTGTTACATGTTTACATACACCCTACGAGACTCCGCTCGTATATGGTGGAACGGGCAAAAACCAGGTAGCATTGTGAATTTGGACGATCTCAAGGCCAAGTTCAGATCACATTTCAGCCAGCAGAAAAAGTTTACGAGAACACACCTGATGACGTACCGTCCGATTAGGTCGAAGGACCCCCCTTCGGCCTCAGTCGAAATTGCATTACGAAGACCCAAGTCTTTCTTCATAAGTCATTGGTGGCGTAAAACCATTCATCATTGACATGGTTACCAGTTGGGAATCCGCCACCCGAAGGCCTATGCCCTTCGGTGTCCTCCCTTGAAGATGCCAAGACAAATAAGAACCTTGACTTGGTCTTCCCCCACGTTCCCACTATGTCCTTAGCTTCCCCGCCAAGTCCGAGATAGTGGGGATGAAGCCCTAGCGGTTATCACAAATCAGGGGACGCCCCCCATGATCTCCTAAACGTGTGCTAACACTCTCCAAGCTATTTTCATCACCTATAAATAGGTTGGATGAGTCATTTCAATGGTATGTTCACTCAACACAGTATTTCACACACATCATATTATTTACAACTCATATCACATACTTACTCACACGCCGGAGGTAGTTCGCAGGGCCCAACCCCTGCGCAATCACTTAACGAAGTGTCTACTATTTCTTATTGCAGATTGGCTACAAGTTTGGCGCAAGCATATCACCCCTCATACCCTTCAATCACCATCGAAGGCCTGGTCGTACGAATTATTGTACAATCAGTGGCGCCATCCGTGGGACCCGCTACTATTGGTCTCGTCATTCCAAACTTACACCCAGTCAATCAATCTCACTAGTTTCACGGCATGACTCAAGGAAGAGAAGATACACCCCCTCCGGGTTTCTCGACCCTGGCACCAATCCCAGTCAATGATCCTAACAACCTTCCCAATATAACCGCATCCACTTTTACCACACGATCTCACCCTGAAATAACTCCCAACAACCATGCTTCAACCTCGGCTAACCCTGAACCAGTAATTAGTCCAGCGTTTGTTGAAGCCAACATCGAAGCATTAGAGTCTTTACTAAGGGCTCGAAGGAGGCAAGCTCGGAATGTGGAGATGCGTAGGGAGTTGGAATACTCAAGCGATGAATATGACGAAGATTTGGAAATGGAAACTAGGCCCTTGATCTCCTAAACGTGTGCTAACACTCTCCAAGCTATTTTCATCACCTATAAATAGGTTGGACGAGTCATTTCAATGGTATATTCACTCAACACAGTATTTCACACACATCATATTATTTACAACTCATATCACATACTTACTCACACGCCGGAGGTGGTTCGCAGGGCCCAACCCCTGCGCAATCACTTAACGAAGTGTCTACTATTTCTTATTGCAGATTGGCTACAAGTTTGGCGCAAGCATATCACCCCTCATACCCTTCGATCACCATCGAAGGCCTGGTCGTACGAATTATTGTACAATCAACACCTTATAGTGCACAACATCAAGCAGAGGGAGAACGAGAGCACCAGAGCTTTCATTACCAGATACACTGATGACACGTTACAAATAATGGGCCCGCACGAGGACCAGCGCATCTCAGGTTTCGTGCATGGTCTACAAAACAGAAGTCTGGTTGAATTCCTCTCCACTGATCTCCCCGCAACCTACAAGGGTTTGGTGGGGAAGGCTTACTCCTGGATCGAAGCAAAAGAAGTATCTACCAACGGGGCTCCGGTCGAAAATAAAGAAAGTCACAGCAAAGTCCCGAAGCATCCTTCGTGGGAAGGGTCAAGGAACAAACACAAAAAAAAGGACAGGTTCACACCGTACCACAAAAACATCAACCATGGGCTCTTGGCTAATCTGTCTAAATCTCCAAGAGAGATACTTGCTACGGAAAAGGCTGCGAAGGCCTTTGATCCTCCTCCTCGCTTGGCAAACAAAGGAAGGCCCAGAGATACTTCCAAATTTTGCTACTTCCATGACGATTACGGACACGACACCAATAACTGCAGAGAACTAAAGAAGCAGATAGAAGAGGCCGTAAAGTCCGGTCAATTGGGACATTTGGTGAAGGGTATAAAAAGAGGTAAAGACAAAGCTTCCGACACACAGTTGGGAAAAGATACCACACCTGCCGAAGCACCCATCCTCATGGTATACACGGAGAACTCTGTTTTGAAAAGGAAAGAAGCGGAGGAAGCCTTGTGCGGAGTAGGAAATGTCACTTTTCCTTCAATCACAGGGAAAGTTCTTTCAAATGACCCCGTGGTCATCAAAGTCTTGATCTCCAACAGAGAAGTAAACAGGGCCTACCTCGACTGAGATAGCTCTTGCGAAGTTATCTACGAACGATGTTTTCTAAAGCTCAAACCTTCGATAAGGTCGAAGAGAGTTGATTCGAAGGTACCCTTAGTGGGGTTCTCAGGGGAACACTCATGGCCTTTGGGAGAAGTCCCTCTAGAGGTTACGATCAGAGAAGGAAGGCTAAAAAGAACCGAAACCCTGATTTTCATGATCGTAAGGTCGGAATCTCCCTACAACCTATTGATAGGGAGAACAGCAATGCAGAAGATGGGTATCGTTGTCTCCACCATACATGCCGCGATCAAATTCCAAACACCTTTCGGCATTGGAACGGTTTTCTCCAGCTATAAGGTGAAGGAGCCTACGGAAGTAGGCAAAAGGATCAAGCAGGTTTCGGCAGAGCCTCCGAAGGATGTTCTCAGTTGTACTGACGCTGAAGAACGCATTGTGGAAAATGATCTCTACCCCGATCAGACAGTGGTAATCGGAAAGCAGCTCCCAACCTCCTATAAAGCAGAATTGGAAAAGGTACTTCGTGCTAATGCAGATGTCTTCGCATAGACCTACTCTGACATGACGGGGGTCCCCAAAACTCTCACCATAGACGGAAAGCCCTTCGGCACTGAACACAAGCTCAATGAGTTCAAACATATTGAACCCATCAAACAAAAGCATCGAAGCTTGGCTCCTGAAAGAAATGCCGCCGCATGCAAAGAGGTGGACGAGCTCGTAGCAGCAGGCATACTCAGAGAGGTGAAGTATCAAACTTGGGTAGCCAACCCAGTAATGGTCAAGAAGCATGATGGAGGATGGAGGATGTGCGTAGACTTCATAGATATTAACAAAGCTTGCCTGAAGGACTGCTACCCTCTGCCAAAGATTGATTGGAAGGTGGAATCCTTCTCAGGATTTTGGCTAAAGTGTTTCCTAGACGCTTATAAGGGTTACCATCAGATATAAATAGCGGAAGAAGACGAATAGAAGACAGCCTTTTTTACAGTAAAAGGCGTTTATTGTTACAAAAAGATGCCTTTTGGTTTGAAAAATGCAGGTGCTACCTACCAACGATTAGTGGACAAAGCCTTCCACAAGCAGATAGGTAAGAATCTGGAGGCATACGTAGATGATATGGTTATCAAGAGTAGATCGGAGGAGGATATGCTCTCTGACATTAAGGAAACCTTCGACCAGCTTCGCGCCATCAACATGAAATTAAATCCCAAAAAGTGTTCCTTCGGTGTGGAAGAAGGACAATTCTTGGGGCATCTGATCACCAAGCAGGGTATTAAGGCCAATCCTTCGAACGTCAAGGCCATCACGGATTTGCAGCCTCCTAAGTCCCTTAAGGAAGTGCAAAGTCTTAACAGAAAACTAGCAGCCCTCAGCAGGTTCTTATCGAAGGGTGCAGATAGATCTTTGCCGTTCTTCAAAACGCTCAAAGGATGCACGGACAAAAAGACGTTCCAGTGGAGTATAGATGCAGAAGCAGCCTTCCAAAAGCTCAAGGATTTCATGGCTATTCTACCAACACTTACAGCCCTAATCAAAGGCGAAGTGTTATTCATGTATATCGCAGCCTCCTTCGAAAGCATCAGCGCTGTGTTATTGGCAGAAAGGGAGAAGAAGCAAATCCCTATCTACTTCGTTAGTAGGGTTCTACAGGGAGCTGAGCTAAATTATCCAGCATTGGAAAAGCTAATTTTGGCCTTGGTCCATGCTGCGAGACGCCTTCGAAGGTACTTTCAAGCTCACCCCATAACCGTACTTACTGACAAGCCAATTAAGCAGATACTTTCGAAGCCGGAGAAATCTGGAAGGATGGCTAAATGGGCTATTGAGCTAGGAGAGCATGATATTGAATACAAGGGCAAAAAGTCGGTCAAAAGGCAAATATTAGCAGACTTTTTAGCAGAAACACCCTCCGAACCGAAACATGACACAAAGGTTGTTGAAAAGAAGCCTGATAAGGCAATCGAAGGGTGGAAACTTTATACTGACGGAGCCTCCAGCTCTGATGGTTCTGGCGTAGGTCTCATGCTTGTTGATCCCAAAGGGAAGGACTATACTTACGTACTCCGTTTTGAATTCGATGCTACGAACAATGAAGCGGAGTACGAAGCCTTGCTAGCAGGCCTCTGACTGGCCAAAGACATGGAGGTCGAAGACTTGGCTATCTTCGTTGATTCACAACTCGTAGCCAATCAGATAAAAGGCTCCTACGAGGCAAGGCAACCTGTGATCAAGCAATACCTGGATAAAGCCAAGGAAATGCTCGAAGGGTTCATATCCTACAACATAGAGCATGTTCGGAGAAACCAAAACAAGAAGGCGGATGCCCTCAGCAAACTGGCATCAATGGCATTTTCTCATTTAACTAAAGAAGTTCTGGTCGAAGTGTTGGCAGATAGGTCCATTGTCCGAAAGGAAGTGTCCGACGTGATACAAGAGGAAGACTCAAATTGGATGACTCCAATTAGAGAGTATCTAATAAGTGGTATATTGCCGGAGGATCAGAAATTAGCTCGAAAGGTTCGCATCAAAGCACCACAGTATAGGATCATGGGGAACTACTTATACCGAAGGTCTTTTCTTTCCCCATGGCTACGCTGTGTAGGGCCTAGGCAAGCCGCCAACATCATTCAAGAAGTACATGAAGGATCCTGCGGGCTTCACGCAGGACCTCGCTCCGTTGTTTCTAAAATCATGAGGTCGGGTATTGTTGGCCTTCGATGCACAAGGACGCCGTTGACATCATTCAAAAATGTGAAGGCTGTCAAGTTCACTCAAGAGTTCCAAGGCTACCAAAACAAGATATGACCTCTGTAACCTCTGCATGGCCCTTCAGCCAATGGGGGATAGATATTGTAGGTCCTCTGCCAGTTGCTCCAGGAGGAGTAAAGTTCTTGGTCGTAGCCATCGACTATTTCACTAAATGGGTGGAAGCAAAACCTTTGGCATCCACCACAGGAAGGCACATGGAAAAGTTCGTATGGGAGCATATTATCTGTCGGTTCGGAATACCTCACATCATCATTTCAGATAATGGGAAGCAGTTCGCAAAAGGGGTATTCCCAGTGTTTTGCAGAGGCCTGAATATCAAACAATCCTTCACTTCCGTCTACCATCCTCAAGGTAACGGACAAGTGGAAGTTACCAACAGAGACATCATAGAAGGAATAGAACGAAGGCTAGGTTATAGTCTTCACGGTTGGGTAGATGAACTACCTCAAGTACTTTGGGCTCACAGAACGCATACAAAGTCAAGTCATGGGGAGACACCTTTTAGCTTGACATATGGCACGGAAGCTGTCATCCCTTCGGAAGTAAGTGTTGAAACAGAAAGAGTCATCAACTTCGAGGCTACAGACAATGAGGAAAGGCTCCGCAGCAACCTAGACCTACTCGAAGAACGAAGGGAAATAGCCTCAATCCGGGAGGGCTATCCATAAGCAAAAAATTGGAAGATACTACAACAGTCGGGTTCGGCCTTCGATCTTCAAACCGGGGGAATACGTCCTTCGACTCAACAGCGCAAGTGAAGCTGAGTACCAGGGTAAACTAGGACCTACATGGGAAGGGCCCTACGTTGTTAAGGAAGCATATGGCAACAGAGCCTACAAACTGGAAACCCTGGATGGAGACGTTATTGATAGAACCTGGAATGGCACTAACCTTCGTAAGTTCTATGTATGAAACTTACAATGTCTAAGGACATTCTCTATTTTGCTTTCAATCAATGTATTTGCATTCTTCTCACTTGGGGAAAAAAGCATTAATGGTAGGCGTCTAGTATTCATTTCTTAAAATGATGTAATCCTCCCTACCCACTTAATGATAATAACACATTTCCCTCAAATCTCTTGTTTCCTTCAATACAACAAAGATTTGCCCACCAAGTCGCTTTATAAGTTTTAATGTCGAAGGGATGTACAAAGACTACATAACATGTCTTGCTCATATGCATAACATCCATCTCAACTTCACATTAACTTTCCTATATGGCCTTAAGGTATTTTAAGCCTTTCGCTGCCCAAAGGATCAAGACGGAGTGGGTTGCGACCCTCTGTCAGCAGTTAAATTATATGATTGCTAATATTCTTGGTGAAGTAACTACACACAATGAGGCTATGCATCTACCATACGCCTTAGGTTGTAAAAAATATTTTTTACGCAAGTAAAAATAAAAAGAGAAGAATCACACATGGCAAAATTCGAAGCCCTAGTGGCTTCAATGTAGATTACTGACTAGTCTAACTAGTCTAACACAGGCCGTAGCCTTAACGATCCAATAAAATAAAATATTGTCTTAGGCCGTAGCCTACATCACACATACCACATGTAAATTGTTTCATCAGGCACGAAGCCTGGAAAGGAACACAGACAATTGTTTTAAAATAGGGTACACCCCACCCTGGGGATCAAATTACAACCACATGGTTGCCTTCATCAAACCTTGGAATGAGTGGGATCAGCTGAACCTGGAGAGGGAACCTTGGGTGATGGAGTCTTCTTGGAGGAAGATGGAGGCTGGACTGTCCTTGGCTTCTTGGCCAACAGGTCCTCAATTGAGGCCGCTGGGTCCTTCGTCACATCTGCAAGGAAAGGGAACTCTAAGGCAGTTAATTGATTACCTGCATTATCATACTCTTTTTCATGAGTTGCCCTGTAGTAAGGAACTTTTTCCAGCATCACCGGTTCCCCAGTCTTGGCTATCTCCTCCAAAGTGGTACACTTACCATGGAAAATGGCAGCATTTACCACATTCCCAATGGCAATCCCCACATCATCGCTATGTTAAAGTTCCATAGCAACATAGGGGATCACCTTGGTTACCAGGTCCACCCTGTCCTTCTTCAGCATTTTCAGACGAAGGTTTAACCCATCCACCTTTTCTCGGAGCTTGATCTCTTGGTCCAGCAACTTCGCCCTTTCTTGTTCGAGGCCTCCACACTTGGATGAAAGAACAGATATCTGCTCCTTATATCCAACGACC
The DNA here is from genome assembly GCA_019973895.1 of Chrysanthemum seticuspe. Taxonomy (NCBI): domain Eukaryota; kingdom Viridiplantae; phylum Streptophyta; class Magnoliopsida; order Asterales; family Asteraceae; genus Chrysanthemum; species Chrysanthemum seticuspe. The sequence goes on from BPTQ01000009.1 coordinate 46,401,215, forward strand.
ATTGAGCCTTCGACAGTTAGCCTGCTGCATTCAGCCTCGCTCGTTGCCAGCTGACCTTTGAGCTTTTCATTCTCAGCTCTGAGATCTTGCACCAAGGGATTCTTGTCAAAATCCTCTAAGGCATCTTCACACTTCTTCTCCAGGTTTGCATACTTTTGATCCCTAGCCTTCTCCCTTCTCAGCATACCATCCATTTCTTCTCAAGCTTTTGAGACAGCACGGAGCAGTTCCCTTGTCCTAGCATTGAGCTGATTGTCTAGCATGCACTGGCGGATATAGCTTTTGTCATGAAGGTCGCAGAGCCTTTCTATGGACATGTTATCCATTACCCCTTTCCACTTGGGTTGGATTACATTACTCACGAGTTGGTGACAAGATAGGGGAGAAGGAAGTTCTTTCGTATCAGGAAGTCCTGCAGCATATATAAATGTGTGAACATATTATTGCTGGTATTTAATTTTTTGTTACAAGTATGAAACATTACCATGAATATCATCACCGCTGGGCCCTTCGATGGCTGGAAATACCACAGCCTTACCCTGGGCACTCTTTTGCCGGGTAGTTCGAGAGGGAGGAGTAGGTAGGATAAGCTTCCTCTTCGAATCAGACTTCATAGCTTTAGCACTGCCACCTTTCCTGCTTCGGACCCTCTCACCTATGCCGGAGGGTCCTACGATGGCCAGCTGTCCTTAGGAGACTGGTTCGTCAGAGTCAGCAACGTTCTCCATAAGTTGATCTTCTACATCTATGGGTTCCTTTGAAGGAGGAGCAGGTGATACAGGCTCGATGGGTTGTGCTTCCACATCATTGTTGTTTATAGACACTGATGGGGAGCCCACGCCATAGCTTGTCTCTTGGGGATTCTTTGGAAGGAAGCTTACCTCCTTTGCACCACCAGCTACAACAAAGTTTCTGAACGACATCTCTGCACAAAGAAGCAAATAAGATAAATATCAGAAAGATAAGTTTTTATTTTTTATTTTTATCAAAAAAGTACATACTTTCTCCATCACAAATAATTTCAGGTACCAAAGGAGACCCCTCCCATCTTTCAGCAATGCCAGCCATGAAGAGGATTAGCTCAGGGAATGTTTGGCAGTCAGCTGGATGACGAGCCAAACGCTGATACAAAGGGTTTCTTCTCACAGTATAGGGCAATGGATCGTTGAATCTTTTCTCATCATATTGAAAGTTTGGGTTTAACAATGCAGAGTATGCTGGAGGGATAATGGTATTTTGGATATAAAAGAATTTGCCTTTCCAGTTCCTTATGTTCGTAAAAGGTCTATCTATCAGAATGGGCACATCGTTTTCACCCCTTTTGGCTAAGGTCAACCAATCTCCTCCCGGGTATAGATTCAGAAAACCCCTAAGCACAGTCAAGGATGGTTCGAACCCATAAGCTTTGCACATAACAATGTATGTCATAAGCTTGGCTAGGCCAAAAGGGTTGAACCTAGAAATTTGTACCTCATAATACCGGAGGAATTCTAAGATCAAAGGATGCAAAGGTATCCTAAGGTTGGAAGTGGTGAACGCATGGGTATACAGGCCTACATAATTCTCAGGGGCATCAAATATCCCTTGATTTTTACTCGGTAACATGACTTTATGTTCCTTTGGAATGGGGTAATCAGTGAGGAACGCCTTAAGCTCCTCCCTGGTTAGTGTACAACATTGTTGTTTTATCACAAATTTTTTATTGGTAGACATGGAGCCTTCTAAAGAACACAACAATGTATTTGAAATACAGAGAAGAAGGAGCACTTTACCTTGTTTGATCGAAGGCTTGATCGGAAGAGGTTTTGGTAGGTGAAAAACTTGGGCGAGAAATAAACTTTGTTAGGGTTTTACTGATTATATACCCTATAAGGTGAGAAATCTCGGCCCTACACGTGTAATTACTTATCCCATAACTATCGGATTTCAAAACTCTTTTAAATTTTGAAAGGACATTCTCTTTTACCTAGGAAAGGGGGTGGTTAAGATAATTAGTTGCATTAATTACGGTCAATATGAGCAAGACTTTTCATCTTCGTTCGTTGTTGTGACGAAAGGGAGGTTTCGTTCTTATTTCTGAGTCGTAAGCAATATTTCTTGTTCGTACATATCACTTTCGACTGGGGGGCTTGATGACGTACCCTCCGAATAGGTCGAAGGACCCCCCTTCGGCCTCAGTCGAAATTGCATTACGAAGACCCAAGTCTTTCTTCATAAGCCATTGGTGGCGTAAAACCATTCATCATTGACATGGTTACCAGTTGGGAATCCGCCAGCCGAAGGCCTATGCCCTTCGGTGTCTTCCCTTGAAGATGCCAAGACAAATAAGAACCTTGACTTGGTCTTCCCCCACGTTCCCACTATGTCCTTAGCTTCCCCGCCAAGTCCGAACTAGTGGGGATGAAGCCCTAGCGGTTACCACAAATCAGGGGACGCCCCCCATGATCTCCTAAACGTGTGCTAACACTCTCCAAGCTATTTTCATCACCTATAAATAGGTTGGACGAGTCATTTCAATGGTATGTTCACTCAACACAGTATTTCACACACATCATATTATTTACAACTCATATCACATACTTACTCACACGCCGGAGGTGGTTCGCAGGGCCCAACCCATGCGCAATCACTTAACGAAGTGTCTACTATTTCTTATTGCAGATCGGCTACAAGTTTGGCGCAAGCATATCACCCCTCATACCCTTCGATCAGCATCGAAGGCCTGGTCGTACGAATTATTGTACAATCAAATGGGTCAAGGATAGCGGGTGCACGAGGCACATGACCGGCAATAGGGATCTATTCTCCACATATGAATCCTTCAATGGAGGTAATGTGGTGTTTGGAAATAGCAAAAGTAGAATCATCGGTAAAGGTACGATTTCTAACAAATCTCTAACCATTAACGATGTGTGTCAAATAGAAAACCTAAACTTTAACCTCTTAAGTATAGGACAAATATGTGATAAAAAGTGCAATGTACTTTTTACCAAAACCGGTAGTAAGATACTTAAAAATGGCATAACCATAGGAAGAGGAATTAGGAAACATGGAGTCTATGTCATTAAAATTGGTAATGAACCTAAAGACAAACTATGTCTTACCTTTATGGATGATACTTCGACCTTATGGCATCGAAGATTGGGTCACGCCAACATGCGACTTCTTCAATCGCTATCATCCAAAGATCTAGTAAGAGACCTACCTAAGTTAAAATATGAACATCATTTTTGTGATGCTTGTAATGTAGGAAAACAAGCTCATTCGAGTCATAAAGCTAAAAACATGGTGTCCATAACTAGGTGTCTAGAATTACTACATATGGATTTATTTGGTCCATCCGCTATCCAAAGTTATGGAGGCAACTACTACACTTTGGTAATAGTGGATGACTACTCTAGGTATACATGGACAAAATTTTTAAAGAATAAAACGGAAACCTTTAACTATTTTGAAATATTAAGCAAAAAGATCCAAAGACAACTAGGAAGTCCCATAGTGTCTATTAGGACGGATCATGGTAGGGAATTCGATAATGAAGTGCAATTCGGAGCTTTTTGTGACGCTAATGATATTACTCACAACTTCTCGGCTCCACGCACTCCACAATCGAATGGGGTAGTAGAAAGAAAGAATAGAATTCTACAAGAAATGAGTCGAACCATGCTTAATGAACAATCCATACCTCAAAAGTTTTGGTGTAATGCCATTGATACTTCAACGTATATACTCAATCGAGTCTTAATTAGACCAATCTTAGGAAAAACTCCATATAAGTTACTTCGAGGCAAAAAGCCTACGTTAAATCACTTTAGAGTCTTTGGTAGTAAATGTTTTATTCTTAACACTAAAGATTACCTTACAAAATTTGATCCTAAATCAACCGAAGGTATCTTTTTAGGTTACTCGCCAAATAGCAAAGCTTACGTCATATTAAACAAAGAAACAATGAAGGTAGAAGAGTCATTAAATATAAAATTTTATGAAAGTCCACCCAAACCCTCTCCACCTCTTGTCGATGACGAGATTATAGAAAGTGAAGCTATAGTAATAAAGAAAAAGATAAGTGAAGAAGAAGAACCTCTAAGTGATGAAATAATAAACATTAAAGAGTCCAAAGATCACCCCGTAGATAAAGTCATAGGAAAACTAAACGAACGAACATTAAGGTCTCAAGTTCAAAACCAAAGTAGCTTGTTTTGTTTCGTTTCAACCTTAGAACCTAAGAATACACAAGAAGCCATAAAAGATGAAAGTTGGGTAATGGCTATGCAAGAAGAACTAAATCAATTTGTTTCTAATGATGTTTGGACACTTGTCCCTCCACCTAGTAATCAAACCATAATAGGAACCAAATGGGTTTATAAAAACAAATTAGATGCAAACGGAGTAGTGTCTAGGAACAAGGCTAGACTCGTTGCTCAAGGGTATAACCAACAAGAGGGAATAGACTTTGATGAGACCTATGCCCCCGTGGCTAGATTAGAGTCTATAAGAATACTTCTTGCGTATGCTTGTGCTAACGATCTAAAGCTTTATCAAATGGATGTCAAAAGCGCTTTTCTAAATGGTTTCATAAATGAAGAAGTATATGTAGCTCAACCTCCGGGCTTCATTGATTTTGAAAAACCCAAACATGTGTATAAATTAAAGAAAGCCCTTTACGGTCTTAAACAAGCTCCAAAAGCTTGGTATTATAGACTCAAGTCATTTCTAGTTAAACACAACTACACCATGGGGTTAGTTGACAACACACCTTTTACTAAGAAAATAGAGGCACATATAATCATAGTACAAATATATGTAGATGATATTATATTCGGATCCACTTGTCAAGACATGTGTGATGATTTCTCTAAAATCATGCATGACGAGTTCGAGATGAGTATGATGGGAGAACTTAGTTTCTTTCTTGGTCTACAAATAAAACAAGTAGAAGATGGTATCTTCTTCAATCAATCTAAATACATCAAGGAGATGTTAAAGAAATTCGGTCTAGAAGAGTCAAAACCAATTAGGACTCCAATGTCATCCGACACCAAACTCACAAAAGATGAAGACGGAGAATCCGTAGATAATACTAAATATCGTGGCATGATAGGTAGCCTCCTCTACCTCACGGCAAGTAGGCCGGATATCATGTTTAGTGTTTTCTTATGTGCTAGGTTTCAAGAAGACCCTAAAACATCATACCTAGAAGCCGTAAAAAGGATATTTAGATATATTAAGGGTACAACACAATTAGGATTATGGTATCCTAAGGGCACGGGAGTAGAAACAATTGTATATGCAGATTCTGACCATGCAGGTGATTACGTTGATAGAAAAAGTACAAGTGGGGTATGTACTTTCATGGGATGTTGTTTAACATCTTGGTTTTCTAAGAAACAAACGGCACTTGCAATTTCAACAACCGAAGCCGAGTACGTCTCAGCCGGCAAAGCATGCCAACAAGCACTATGGATGAAACAAACGTTAGTAGACTACGACATCCATCTAAGCGACATAGCCATCCTATGTGACAACAAAGGTGCCATCGACTTAAGCAAGAATCCGGTATTCCATTCTCGCACAAAGCATATAGAGATTCGTCATCACTTCCTAACAGACAATGTTCAAAAGGGGAACATCTCTATTGAGAAGGTAGCATCCGAAGACAACATAGCCGACGTCCTCACCAAACCGTTGAAGCGGGAACAATTCAACCTACTTCGTCTTGGTCTTGGTCTAATGGAACAAACGTCGTAACTTAATTGACTCTACAAGGTATGTAAACACTAGCCTTCTTCTTTCTGAGTCTAGGATTTCTGTTTCACGCACAACTCACAAACAATACGGGAATTTTCAAAACCCAAGATGAGTTTTTCCACTTATAGTTTTCTTATTTTTTTTATACACATTTTCAAAGAAAACCTACTTTCACAATGTTTTCTAAAAGGATGATACCTTCCCGTATCAATTTCACAAAAGCAATTTCTCATGTCTAGGACAAATCGCTTTTTCATTATTAATACAAAGTAAAAACCCGTTTTCATTGCATCTCATGTCTTTTGAATGCTAAAGGGGACACATAACTAATATGTGTTTTCGGGTACATTCATTTAAGCAACAATGAATTAGGAGCATTGATAACACAAAATTACGTACTCATGTACTAAATATGTGTTTTCGGGTTATCTCAATAAGATGGTTTTATACTTCTAGTTTATTTTCTATTTCTTTTTAGGGGTCGAGATAACCGAAACACCAAATAGTTTGCATATAGGCACACACTAGGCAAAAATGTTTCAAAAGGAAAATTTTGTGCTGCCTGAATCACCAGACCCACGGATCCCAGCCTTCATGCTGGACGGATCCCTCAAGGGAAGGATCCGTGGGATCCATGAAACAGAAGCTGTTTTCAACTTCTATTTTTTCACTTTGGATGAAAAATCCACATTTGTTTCATTTTTGGGAGTATGCTCTTTAATGCTTGTGTTCTCATGATCACATGCCTTGAATTCATATCTAATCATTAGATTTTAATCCACATTTTGGGTCAAGCATTCATTACAATGCTTTGTCTTTCTATATATAGAACTCCCAAAATGTTTGCATACTCCATCTCCTTCTCACAAAGACACTTCATCATATCATCCAAAAACCCTTTAGGAGAATCATCTAGTACAAACAATCATGATATCCAAACCTTTGTACTTCCACCATCCAAAATACCACAATCAAATGCTAGGATATCCGCGCGGATTAGTATCCGATCTTGTTGTTTAGCAAAACCAACCTCAAATGGCTCATCCTCAACAAATAACTCACCACAAGATGCTTCCATTATAGCACCTCTCTCATCACCAACAAGTACACCAACTTCATCACCACCTAAAGTCACTCTTTTGGAACTCCTTAAGACTCCAACAAGATCTAAACAACCTAAACAAAAAAGAAATAGTCTTTTCAACACCACCCACATCTCCAAATACTATCTTTTAAGATCTTGAAACATCACCACCATTAGCTCCCATCACATTACAAGGACATCTAGGTTCTTTTCCACCACCATTTACAAACATTCCGGATGTTGATCCATATTTTCCTATTTTTCCACCACAACTTCCGCATAAGTCAAATCAAAACAACCCGGAAAATTTCCTCACTCATTACCCACATCATTTACATTGTGAACATTGCCAATCCACTAGGGACATCGCAATAGAAGTTAGGGAAGAAATGTGTTTCATACTCAATATCATCCTTGATCGCATCAATACAATCACTCATCAAAACCTCCATCCATAACCTTATGCAAGCATGGAAGGAATCACTACTACTATTTTCTACTTTTAGTATTTTTTTTTTTTTTTGTCATTTTCAAGAACAAGTCTTGTTCTTTTTTTTACATGCTTGTAGTTGGCATAAATACCACTACACTTTGTTGTTTTATTACAAGGCCTTGTTTACATACCTTGACTCCCAATCTTGCTTCTCGACATTCACAAGATTATTTAAGCATGTTACTAACCTTTCTTTTTGTAGGATTCTTATTTTTCTTCACTTGACGCCCCAAACAAGAGGGAGCTACCGTCAAGGGGGAGTTAGTAATACGTGGACTTATTTTTCCACACTTTTATGTTTATTTCTTCCAAGGGTTAACTTTTTGTTTCGACAAAAAGGGGGGAGAAGAAGTAAAACTTAGGGGCTTTCAAAACTTGCATCTATTCTTAAGTTTTACTCATCATAACATTATGTTTTGTCATCAACAAAAAGGGGGAGATTGTTAATACAAATAAACCGTAAAAACGTTTATTAATATTTTGCGATCTCTTTGTGTTTTGTTGATAAAAATATAATGTTATCTTAAGTATAATTATAAGGATACATATTATTTTTGTGAAGCATTTACATATAGCCATTTAAATATAAAAATGTAATAAATTAAGCATTTGTTGTAATAGTTTATTAGGATGGGTAAAAACCATAACCCATGGATCTTAACCCATAACCAAGTAGACTAGATACAATGTATACTTAGATACATTGAATCTAAAGAAAACCCATGGAACAAGCCATAACCCATGACCCATAACCAAAAAACCCATGGGCAAAGAGGAGCGTTCCACGGATCCCTAGGATTACACTAGACGGATCCCAAGTGGAAGGGATCCGTGGGATCCGGGGAACAGTGAAGAATTTTGCCTATAAATAAAGAGCCATTTCTTCATTCTAACTCACCCATCTTCTTACTAAATCTCTCATACACTCTCATTCTCTTCTAACATATAGATCACTTGATCTAGAGAGTAGTTCTTCTTTCTTTCTATTTTTGATCCTCATATAGGTCCTTCTCTAAGGCGAGATCACGAGCATTCTACAAGTCATCCAAGCAAGGGGTCCTTGATTGATTTGTCACTCCGCAAGATTTCTGTAGCGAAGATCTTGTATTTGATATTTCACATATTTGTTGTGTAATAGTTGTGTTGGTTTGGTCCACCGTGCTACAGACTCGGTATCTAGCTTTGTACCGGAAAAAGTGTAAGCAACGTTGTGAAGGCTTCTCCGCCAAGTGAAGGAGTTTGTTGACATAGTGCTTGAACTCTCGAGTAGGTGACTCGGGGAGTGGAGTAGGACAAGGAAGGTGTCCTTGTAGCCGAACCACTATAAATCGGTTGTGTCTTTCTATCCCTTAACTTTATTTATTTGCTTGCATTATCATTAGATCTATACGTTCTCAACATCCATACGATTTCACATAATATCGAATCTAAAGTTTTTGAAATCAACATTAAAATCGGCAAAACTATTCAACCCCCCCCCCCATATAGTTTTCCACAGTACTGGAGGAATTCTAAGATCAAAGGGTGCAAGGGTATCCTAAGGTTGGAGGTGGTGAATGCATGGGTGTATAAGCCTACATAGTTTTTAGGAGCATCAAAAATCCCTTGATTCCTACTAGGTAACATGATTTTATGCTCTTTTGGAATTGGGTAATTGGTGAGGAACGCTTTGAGCTCCTCCCTTGTCAAGGTGCAACCTTGTTGCTTGATTACGAATTTCTTATTTGTAGATATTGATCCTTCTAAAAACCACAATAAAGTATTTGAAAACAGATACGAAGGAGTACTTTACCTTGTTTGGTCGAAAGCTTGATCGGAAGAGGTTTTAGTAGGTGAAAACTTGGGTGTGAGATTAAATTATGTTAGAGTTTTACTGTTTTTAACTTTATATACCCTCACATAGGATAGATCTCGGCCTTACACGTGTCCTGACTTATCCCCTTACCATCGGATTTCAAAACCTTTTTTAAATTTTGAAATGTAAGCATTAATTACGGTCAATGGATGCAAGACTTTTCACCTTCGTTCGTTTTTTGTGACGAAGGGGAGGTTCCGTTTCTATTTTTGAGTCGTAAGCAATATTTCTTGTTCGTACATATCACTTTCAACTGGGGGGCTTGATGACGTACCCTCCGATCAGGTCGAAGGACCCCCTTCGGCCTCAGTCGAACTTGCATTACGAAGACCCAAGTCTTTCTTCTGAAGTCATTGGTGGCGTAAAACCATTCATCATTGACATGGTTACCAGTTGGGAATTCGCCAGCCGAAGGCCTATGCCCTTCGGTGTCTTCTCTTGAAGGCGCCAAGACAAAGGAGAACCTTGACTTAGTCTTCCCCCCACGTTCCCACTATTTCCTTAGCTTCCCCGCCAAGGCCGAGATAGTGGGGATGAAACCCTAGCGGTTACCACAAATCAGGGGACGCCCCCCATGATCTCCTAAACGTGTGCTAACACTCTCCAAGCTATTTTCTTCACCTATAAATAGGTTGGACGAGTCATTTCAATGGTATGTTCACTCAACACAGTATTTCACATACTCCATATTATTTACAACACATATCACATACTTACTCTCACGCCGGAGGTGGTTCGCAGGGCTCAACCCCTGCGCAATCACTTAACGAAGTGTCTACTATTTCTTATTGCAGATTGGCTACAAGTTTGGCGCAAGCATATCACCCCTCATACCCTTCGATTACCATCGAAGGCCTGGTCGTACGAATTATTGTACAATCAGATTGGTAGTCTGTTTGACCGCGTTCCATGTACATGTACATTGGACAAATGCATAGGGGAGAGTGGGTCAAATGGGAAGTATTGTAGTCCTAGTTTTTCTGTTCCACGTTTTGTATTCAAAAGGCTATATATAGCCATCTGATATGAATAAACAGTAAGTTTGGGTGTGTTCTTTTATCCAACGTCTTTCACATTCTTCAGATGGAAGAGACCATGATCACAAAATTATGAATTACTTAGTTTGAATTAGTGGTGACTGGTGATGAAGTATTGTGGATTAATATTTATAGGCATTGAATTATTGTTGATATATTGGTATTGGTAAGTCAAAACTCAAAATGAGGAATATTTATCGCATGTTAATGAAATTATAGCGTTGATAAAGTCAAACTTGAATCGCTTACGAGTATGAGAAATTATGTTACGTTGGCAACAGAAAAATATAAACATATATTTCTATTTCATTTTATTGAGATGACATAATACAAGTCTTACAAGTGAAAAAAGATAAACATATATTTCTCATTAGTTTTATTTAGATGACATATAATACAAGTCTTACAAGTGAAAAAGAAAAGAAAAGAAAATTAAACACGATAATTTAAACCAATACACTCTCATGATGACAAATTTCTTTTACTGATATTAATCTAACGTTTCATTTCTCGGGGACCAACGGGTGGCATCACGACTCCTTGACTCTGTGTCGCTAGATTTCCTTGCCATCCTGAATATATGTCAAAACGATCGAAAACTCATGTTAGATAACATCATATATAGGTTATACAGTAACTTATAACAATGGCTCTTAATCATAATGTATCAAGACAACTTAATTAATTACCAAGAGAAGGTTCAAATCCACGGTACTTGAGCTCACGATGCTCTTGGCAGAGAGCACACCACTCGCAACAAAAATGGACAAGGAAATCATTACAAGGTTGCTCGGTCAACATGTATTGATGCCTTAATTTAGAACGATACATACATGAATAGCATTGGCAGCCAGTGAATAGACAAAGCATTGAATAAAGGGTCCCGTGTACACCACAAGCTGCATTATACACCAAAGTAACTACTTATTCATTTAGTTAAATCAAGTGTCAACTTTCAAATTTACAATAACACTCTACCTTGAGTCCTTGACCTAACTACGATAGTTAATACAATCAATCGCTGGAAAATAAATACTTACAAGTTGTTCCCTTGTCGACAGCTTCTGCAATTTGTCCAAAAGTAATGCATGGGCACCAACATGTCATGCAACCTGTTGTTCGCAGAAAACAATACAAAAATTCAATAAAACAATCTTTTATAACAAGTTCTAACCGATTAATACACGATGCCAACCATGAAAATGACAAATAATATAAGTTTGAAACTTACAACTAGACATATCGTTAGTGCAATTGCATAGACCGGTGGACCATTCACCAGGGGTGGTCATGTGATGAACTGGGATTCCGATGACATGTTGTGGCGGTGGCGCGGTGGAAGAATGCATGATTGAAAATCAGTTGAGTTATTAATTGGTTTGAACTTTGAAATGGCTGTGAATGTTGTGATATATTGAGGTCTTGTGATAATTCTTATTTATATTCACAAAGGTGGTGATTTGTTAATGGTGAGGATAGAATAGTCAAACAGTGCTGTCCTATACATAGTTTCCTTGCGACCTCTTTGGACTTTTCCTCAATATTAATACCAGGTGTATATAACAAGATATTGTTCTTTATGTAAAGTCGCTTTTATATGACGAATCCAAGTATTGAATATAATCTTATCTTACTGTTTAAGAATGCATGAAACATTTTTTTCATTTGTTAACTAAGATATTGAATACTTAAAAATTAAGTATTACAACAAATCAAGGTTGTTGTAAAAATCGGTGAGCAGTAGTTGAGCGGTCGGGTACTGTTTAGCGATTAATCAGTTAGGTGGAGATTAATCGAAAATTAATTAGATTGGATTTTTCATATATAAAATTATAAAATTTTAAAACTTTATATATGATTTGGCCGATCTAGCCATTTTTTCCGATTTGACCAATTTATGCCTGATTTGGCCGATTTTTATTCGTAACCGAGTTTTGCTTCAACACAAGCAACTTTGCAAAATGTGATGATTCCCATAAAACGTTTTGCTTCAACACAAGCAACTTTGCAAAATGGTTTTCCGACGATAATATCACCCATATCTTTGTCGCGATACATATCCATATTTTCCCCCACTGTAAAATCTGTAATGATAGAAAAAATTTCAACAAAAATAGGCACATAGATGTGTATTCTTTCATCCTGTTTTACATTTATAAACTAAGACATATTAGGACTAACACATACAAACATGCAGTGAACCCTGTCATGTGAAGTATAGCCTAGGTAAATTCGAGTATCGTTCCAAGAGTTGTTGGTATGATGAAATAAGGTGTTTAAATTGAATAGAATGATTAAGTAAAATGATATTTATTTGTGAATATAATTCTAACTAACATGATTAAAATGTAAGGAAAAAAAAGAAAGTGATATTACTAATCAAGACTATAGGTGCACTAAATTTAGCTCCTTAATCCCATGTAGTAGTTAAGTGTCGCTACACTCCTTGGGTCAATTTGTCTAGTCTATAAGTCTAAGATTCCTATCCACACTGTAGTTACTTGATGGAGGTCTTGGGTAACCCTAACATTAGTCATGAAGCACCATATCTAATAGACCTATTCTTAGTACATTAAGCACTAAACTCGGCATGGTCCGCTCTTAGGTTCCCTAACTTCTTAAATACCTCCACAAGGTAGGTGGTCCTATGGTCAATTTGCACACAAGGAGATGGTAGTCCTTAGGTCAATTCTTACCATTCCTCGCAACCTACTCAACTAGGGTCCTATTGTCAATTCAAGCTAGCGTTATAGATACTAGCAAGCTTTAATATTACCGAAACATGGGTGTTCACGAATAGACAAAGAAGATGTCTATATAGAGAAACAAAGATAAAGCACACAACCAAAACTTAAATTAGAAGAATGAATTCATCAAATGATTAAGTAAACTGTGAAGCATAACTAGTTACGGCGTAACCTTAAGTAACTGGTTACGCTGGAACCCTTCATTGAACTGATTTGTTATCTGATTTTATCAACACTTACGGTGGAAATGAATTGTTTAAGTTACGTCGTAATCTCCAAGGTCAACACCCTTGGTCAACACGTTAGTCAACTATGGCGTAACCTCAAGAGTGGGTTACGCACGTAAAACTCTCGTAAATATTTCTTCAATTTTAGGCCGTAACCCTATAACTACTGGTATGTCCACAATTTCTCCATCCTCAATCTTGGGTTCTACATCCTCCATTACTTGATCATTATGCTCTAATGGCATATTAAGGTCATTTAATTCAATGTTATCTCCATAATTTGGGTCTTGTGATCTATTTAGAATCAAAGTTTCGTCCATTAGCATATCTTCTAAATCAAGTTCCATATGTTCTCTTAACCTATTACATAAACACTTTTAATAATACTCTTAATAGGATCATCACTCTTAAAAACTAATTTGTTATTCCCTACTCTTAAAGAAATTTTCCATTTAAACACATCAATTTTAGCACGAGTAGTACATAAGGATGGTCTTCCAAGGATCAATAAAATTTTGATGTCCTCGGGCATATCTAAAACAACAAAGTCTACGGGAAAAACAAATTTTCAATCCTCACTAAAACATTTTCAGCAATACCCTCAGGTTGCTTCACAGTCTTATCATCTAATTCAATGATTAATTTAGTAGGAGCCAATTTACATAAACCTAGAGTGGTAAAGTCGAATATGGCATCACACTAACACTTGCTCCTAAGTCAGCTGAGGCTTTATTGAAGGACATATCATTAATACTACAAGGTAAAGTAAAACTCCTTGGGTATTTCTTCTTATGAGGCAAAGCATTCTGAGCAACTGAAGAGCACTCTTCTTTCATGGTAGCTTTGATCTCCTCTTTAATTTTTTTACTTCTCCTTGTGCAATCTTCTTAAACTTATGGAAGAGTTAAAGAAGAATTTTGGCTTTTCAACATCAGCAGCATCCAACAAACGTCCAAGAAAAGGCATTAAGTACAACTTCTTCAGTACTTGTGATCGCCTTGACATAATCTCTTGAATTGGTTTTAGTTGAGCTAGTGTAGACTTCCAGATCCCATTTCTTGAAGTACCTTGCTTATTTGACCGATTTGTAGTTCCAATGCCTTGATCGAAACTCTTTGATTTGTGATGGAAGCATCAGTTGATGAACGAATTTCTTTAATCAAAGCATAGTTTTCTTCATGTCTTTTCACAGCATCAGCCATGAGTTGCTTCATAGATTCTTCCAAAGTTTGTCTTCTTTCTTGATATTGAATTCCCGTTGTCTCTTTGGTAAAATCCTGGAGCAGCTGCTCTATATCTTCCTGATGGTTGAAATGGCTGACCAAATTGGGTGCAGTATGCTTTTTCAAGTGTCTGTCCTTCCTTCTTATATGGACAATCCTTAGTGTAATGAGGTCCATTGCATAATTCACAACCACCCTGAGCAGCATATACCTTCTCATCTACCTTCTTGAGATCTCTACTAAGTTTGTTCAGGTGAGCTTGAATAGCAGCACATCCCTCAAAAGTATCGTTGCTTCGAGTTCTAGTAGAGGTCCCATCATGCCACTTTTGAGAATGATCAGAAATTTCTTAGATAGCTTTCCTAGCATTGACTGCACTTATCTGAGGCACAGCCCCTTTAGAATCCAAAATTTGTCGATTATGCACATCCGAACCCTGATAAAACAAAATCACCTCATGCATAGTAGTTAAATAATGTTGAGGAGATTTCAATAAAACATCCTTAAATCATTCCCATGTCTGATAAAGAGTTTCATCGGGCTCTTGCTTGAAGTTATTGATAGCCTTCATCTTTTTAGCAGTAGGAGCAGGTGGGCAATATTTATTCAAAAAAAATTCTTGAGGTCTTCCCACTCGGTTTTTGAACCAGCGGGTTCATTCTTTAGCCACCTATTAGCAGCTCTTGTAAGTAAAATAGGGAAAACACGAAGCATTAGTTAGTCAATAGTCACATCCTTAGTTGTGAATAAGTCAGCTATCTCAAGAATCCTTTCCACATGCTCATTAGCATCTTCATGCTCCGATTTGCTGAAGGTGTTTTCACTTAATTCCTTGAAAAATTGAACTTTCAACTCGAACTTTGCCTCTTTATCAAACTTAGGCCTAGCAACACCCGAATCATAGTCATCTCGGGTCTTAGTTATGTACTCCTCCATAGTTGGGTCTGTCATTGTTTCTGTGTTTTTTTCTTAAAACTGAGATTCTTGATCAAAAAAGTAATCGAGCTCTAATGAACTCGAACAATCAAGGCTTGCAGTCTTGAAAATCTTCCTTAGTGAGTGGAAAGCTTTTTCAGGTTCACTGTAAGGTTCAACGAGGTCTTCAGTAGAACTCCTGGTCATGAACTTCCTGAAATCAAGGCAATTAGGTTTGAAAAAGTATAGCTACAGAAAACTAAGAACGAAAACGAAATACGAAAAATAAAAGTTGTTGATATTTGCAGATGATACGTCGTATCCTGTAATATGGGTACTCCGTATGTTTAAATAAAAATTAAAATCAGCCTTTTAATCAGATAAAAATATACGCCGTATTGACAGGAATCAATGCGCCATACGTTTGATTTTCTAATCTGCTTATAAGAAATAAATACGCTGTATACGCAAAAGCTAATACGCCGTACTCTTGTTATGCCTAAAATCTAAGCTTTTTAATTTATAAAATAAATACGTAGTATAGATATTAATCGATACGCCGTATTTAAAGATTTAAATATTCCGATATGTTTTTTTAAACAAATAAATAAATACGTCGTTTAAGCAAAAGCTTATGCGCCGGATGACTTTTAGGTTTTTTTAATACGTCGTATCTAAGAAATTAGACACGTCATACCCCGAATTATTAAATAAGATACATTGTGCGAATACAAAAAATGCAATACGCCGTATCTATGAAATTAGATGCGTCGTATCGTTTAGTTCAGCAAAATACAGCAGACAGTAACAATGCAGAAAACACAAAAAAACGAAAACTAACGAAAAATGCAAAAATCAAACAAACACAAAAATGAGAAAAATGCATAAAAGCACAAATATACAAGCAATACAAATTTACAACACAGTTAGTCAAATAAAAATTAAAATAAAAAGATTAAACTTAGTTAAAAACCCAAATCAAAATACTAACAAATACACAAGTATTAAACAATTCACTCCTCGGCAGCAGCGCAAAAAACTTGATGTGTCATTTGGTATAAGTAATTTATTGTTATCAAGTTTTAAATTTATATTTAGCTGACTTAACCTATAACAGACACTAACGGGCACTGTACCTGATCAATGTCGCCTAGTTGGTAAGTCGAGTATCGATCACTAAGAGTGGAACGTTAACACTTAAATATCTATCAGTATTTTAATTTAAAGTTAGTCTAATTAAACCCAATCTTATGCAAGGGGGTTCTCAGACTGAGAGACTTGCATGATGTTTAGATTATGTAAAGCTGTAAATAAAAGTAATGAGGCAAACGACACACACATACACAAATAAGAATACAGATAGCAGATAAAAGGTCAAGCCGATAGTAAAGAAGATGTACTGGTTAATTGTTTATTTATATATGATGAGTACTATATCTACTCTCTCTCTCTCTTTGGTTGCTCACGTAAGTGCGTATCTCATTGCAATGTTTAAACTAAGCTAAACGTCTAGATTTCGGCTTTTAAGTTTTCTCAACAGACTAATCATGTCACGACTAATCAGAAATCCGCATAAAGTCTACCTTAATGATTATCAATTTATTAATTAACCACTTAGGGCTTACATTAATCATGCAAATGGTATTAATAAAGTAAATTTGTAATCAAAACACACGCATGAGCATCCAATAAAACATCATATAATCTTTAAAATAATGTAAGTATTTAAGTACGATCAAATAGTAAAAGTACGATAACCAAACGATTAAAGAGTACTAATAAAAATTAAACCAATATTCCTATGGATTTACGCAGTAGCAGTACCTTCTTATTGCTCTGATTTCGTCCTTCTGGTTGTGTCTTTATGTAATCGGTCGCCTTGTCTTGTGTATGAATGCCCCTTCAAAATTTAAAAGTCGGTCCTCTATTTATACATTCTGAAAACAGAGTCGATACGGTGTATCAATTTATCTTGTACTCCGTATCTAGGTAACTTCGGGTGGGGTCCAAGATTATTATATTCTGAAATATTAGTACATCACCATATGATATGATGCATCTTCATTCTTCATGCGGCGTATGCTGTCTTCAAATATCTTTGATTTTCTGGTGAAGTCTTGAGAATGATACGCCGCATCTCTTGGATATCATTCGGCGTATCTAGAGTAAAATAAGTCATATCTTCTTTGTTGACTAAGGTTTCATATACGGCGCATGGGATAAATCCATACGGCGTATGCTTCAAAGTCAGGCAATGGTATTCATATTCATCTAAGTCTTTGTGTACGGCGTATCTGTCGTTTAGCTCCAATTTACGTCTAAAATAGCTAACTTTCACCAAATACTTGTTTATAACTGAGATTTACAAAAGTAAGCGATTAAATATCAATTCTTATATAAAATAAGTCCTTGAGTAATTATTATTAAGTACACATACCGTAATAATAATAACTTAACTTTAAAGCAAACAAATAAACACCCCTCGGATTTTGATTTTTAAACTAACAAGTCCATCACTTATTATTTAAGTATTAGTTAATTAATTGTAACGTCTAATAATTAACGGTCATATAAACATTTCATGATATAATATAATTAATATATAACATTTAATATATTACTTATATTTATTAAAATATATTCCTCAGTTTATACATGTATGCCCCAATAGGCTCACATATTCCCGACTGTATAAATTTTGACTTGAGTTTTAGAGCACACACCAATAGTATTGTGTTCCCGTATCTAGATTCAAGTAAGATTTAGTTTTTGTTTATATTCTTCCTTTCAACTATTTATACTATGATTTTGTAGTTAGAATAAATTAATCTAACATGCACATGCATGCAAACCATCAGCATCGGCTTCAATAATATAGAAAGAAGAAGAAAAAAGAAGTTGTATCGGCTTCAAGGGAGGATTACAGCTGGTACCTATTATCCTTCATGACAAGTATGGTGTTCTCGCATCTGAATTCAAGTAAGATTTAATTTATGTTTAAATTTGTGCTTTCAATTGTTTATGCTATGATTTTGTTATTAGAATAAATTAATCCAACATGAACATGTAAATCACCAACATCGTTAACTTACCCAAGGTAATTTATTAAGAGAAAAAGTCTAGGATGGAGATTCTTATAATCTGTTCATTCGTCCTGCTAGTTCTCCGTATCAATTGTTCATCAGAATACAAAACACTAATAAGATATCTTGTATATATTCTTTGTACAAAATTATAATCATAGTCAATATAGTTAAGTTACAAGCTTACAATTGGAGAAATCATCGCTGCTGACACAAAGGCCGGTGGACCAATGGCCCGAAGGGACCGCGCGCAGGTAATTGTGTCGGAACACTGGTTACAATTGTTCGTTTTGTTCATGACCATATGGTTGTGGTGGCGATGGTGCTGGTAGCTCGATGGAAGAGACCATGATCAAAAAATTATGGATACTTAGTTTGAATTAGTGTCCATGAAGGATCGCTGAGTAATATTTATAGGCATCGAGCTCTTGTTGATAGATGGGTATTGGTAAAGTCTGAACTCAAAATGAGGAATATTTATCGCATGATAATGAAATTATAGCGTTGATAAAGTCAAACTTGAATTGCTGACGAGTATAAGTCTATAAGAGCACTCCCAATGATAACATGAGTTAAACTTTAACACCGTGTCACGTCAGCGTCACATCAGCTTTAACATTTCACCTTAACTCACCCAAAAAACACCCACAATCATAACATCTCAAGTTAACATCCCAAGTTAAACTTTAACACACCAATAATTTACAAAAACAACCCCTCATTTAAAAGCAGAAATGAATAAATAAATAAATAAATTAAATAACGGGCTTTGGATCATTAACGCTGGCCAAATAACGCCCAAATAACGCCGGAACCTCAACGATTAACGCAGGATAACGCGGCTCAACGCCGGATAACGCCGGTTCCGGCGTTAATCGTTGTGCATGCTCTAAGAAACTATGCTATATTGGCAACAGAAAAAATATAAACATGTATTTCTATTTTGTTTTATTGAGATGACATAATACTAGTCTTACGAAAACAAATAAACACGTACGATATTTAAACCTTTACACTCCTATGATGACAAATTTCTTTGACTGATATTAATCTAACGTTTCATTTCTCCGGGACCAACGGGTGGCAACACGACTCCTTGACTCTGTGTCGCAAGATTTCCTTGCCATCCTGAATATATTTCAAAACGAACGAAAACTCAGGTTAGATATATAACATCATATATAGGCTATACAGTAACTTACTAACTTATAAATTAAAAATGGCTTTTAATGTATCAAGACAATTTAATTACCAAGAGAAGGTTCAAATCCGCGGTACTTAAGCTCACGATGCTCTTGGCAGAGAGCACAATACTCGCAACAACAATGGACAAGGCAATCGTTACATGGTTGCTCGGTTAACATGTATTGATGCCTTAATTTAGAACGATACATACAGGAATATATGCATTGGCAGCCAGTGAATAGACAAAGTATTGAATAAAGGGCCCCGTGTACACCACAAGCTGCATTATACACAAGAGTAACTAGTTATTCATCTAGTTAAATTTACAATAACACTCCATCTTGAGTCCTTGACCTAACTACGATAGTTAATACAATCAATCGCTAGAAAATAAATACTTACAAGTTGTTCCCTTGTCGACAACTTCTGCAATTTGTCCGAAAGTAATGCATGGACACCAACATGTCAAGCAACCTATAGTTTCAAAACATAATACAAAACTTCAATAAAAACCACCTTATATAACAAGTTCTTATCGATTCATGACACGTTATAAGTTTAAGACTTACAACTAGACATATCTTTGGTGCAATCACAAAGACCGGTGGACCATTCACCGGGGGTGGTCATGTGATGAGCTGGGACTCCGGTGGCATATTGTAGTGGTGGCGCGGTGGCAGAATGCATGATTGACAATTAGTTGAGTTATTGGTTTGAAGTTTGAGGTGGTTGTGAATGTTGTGATATATTGAAGTGTTGTGAGATACATATTTATATGCACAAAGTTGGCGATGTGTTATGGGATAGAACATTCAAAGAAAGTTGCCATACATGGTTAATTGTTTTGCAACCTCTTTGGACTTTTTCTCAATAGTGATACCAAGTTGGCATGTAGCAAATATATAATTTTCTATGCAAGTCGATTTCATATGACGAAAGTGTCTTGTCCAATTGTTGAATAAGTAACACATAGTAATGAAGCGTTTACTATGGGCATTTTAAGATTTAGAAATCATATCCAAGATTATTTTCGTCTATATAATGATCTATTAGAGTTCACGGTGCGGGGTTCGTTTACCTACCATTCGCCACCAAAAAAACCCCGATGGCGCTGATGTTGCTGCATCGTCGACAACGTCGTTAATTCTCCGTTGGTACGCTCGTTGGTAGGACGGCCAGTGTTGTTTGTATTTTTTTAATTTTTAAATTGAACATATAAAACAAGAGAGAGGAAGCAACGGCTAAAAAAACCATTTTTTCAAATATAAATATTTTTAACTTAAATTTTTTAAACAGTACATAATTTTATACACTTTCATATACATTTCAAGCTCCTCTTCCATGTTTCATACACTTTTAAGTTTCATGGATCTTTTTGACTATGAAGCTCGAGCTGAAGTATTATTACATATATACGACAATCGTGAATAATTTCTAGCATTTGATGACGATGGAACCACTAGTTCACACAGTCGGACACATATACCCCGCGACTATGAAGCCGCCGAAGAACGTCTCTTTGGTGATTAATTTGCACCATATTGCATAATATGATACTAAAAGATCAGAAATTTTAAATAAGTGAACTTAACAAGATATATGTTAGTCGTGTTGCCAATATGCAACGTACATGGATTGATAGATGCGACACACACCGAAGGAACCAAAAGGAACTACGTGACAAAGATGTGCATACCAACTTTCGACATGATCTTATGGATCATTTTTGGCACGACAGCTAAAACGATAACAACAAGGCGAAATATAGTCTCTTTATGTATTGTATTAATTTATCTAAATGTCGTATCGTAGTTTTTAATAGTTGTCGTATTTCATCGTATTCTCAAAATTTGTTGTATCGTACTTTTTAGTTTTTATGTATTTGTAGTAACGTAGTTTTTATATATTTGTCATATTCGTATCGTATTTGTCATTCGTATCGTATCTGAATTTTAGTTTAAAATGTGTATGTATAAAATAAAATGAAAAAGAAGAATGTCTTTGCACAAATAAGTGTTATTGGTTTTTCTTTTCCTAAAGAGTGTATTTTAGTTATTGGTGTGTTATTGAGGAGGTGCTGAGGTGACGCTAAAATGTCACACCAATAAGTGCAAAACAATAATGCCTCTAATTTGTGTAGATCCACGTTTGGCTGAAAGCCAAAACCGCAAACGGATTCTTGCTCTTTGGTTTTCTAGGGTTTAATAAACTAAAACGAAACTGTGAAAGTCGTCAAACCAAGCTGAATCGATCAACATAGATATCGGAAAGCTCAAATAAACTCTTCTTGTCGATCGATGGGGTGAGCGAATGATTGAATTTTATTGGCTAAATCTAGTGTGTAACTAAATCTAATTCTATTACTAAGATTCACGACCATCAAAGTTCTTGCAAATTACGCACCAGACTCGTCCCAAAGCAATTTTCTTGTACAACAAATTGTGCTGTTTACTAATCACTCTGTAACCAACATGTAGTAGTTTCCTAAGACTCCTATTAATCATAAACATGGGATTATCTAAAATACATTAATATAAGTAATTTATATCAATGCAAAGAATAATTAAACGGAAGTAATATGAAGAATGATTGAATGAAACAAGTAGCTAAAAACATCGTGTTGACCGAGTCATAGCACATCACTTTTTTTGGTAAATAAATGGCACCAAAAAAGTAAACCCATTGTTATCGTGGACCTTCAGGTTACGGTTTGAGCTGCCGCTATAAGGCATGCATCATTTGTTTATAACTTTATAAGAAGTTACAAACAATGGTCACGGGGATACATCTGTTAAATCGTATATACATGTGAGTTTAAACTCCTCCTTCGTAATTAACCTCAACAGAGAAAATTTCATACAGTTACCAGTATTGTTGATACAAAAGTTGGGCTTTCCTTATTTGGACTCCGGTTCTCGTATCAATTAGATCTTGATACTTGAGACCTGCGCACTAAGTAAACAGAAAATACCGATTACTTATTCTCACGCCGGAGGATAATCGTGGGAGACAATCCAACGATAAGCCTAACGGTGTTTTCTGTTTACTTAGTGCGCAGGTCTCAAGCATCAAGATCTAATTGATACGAGAACCGGAGTCCAAATAAGGAAAGCCAACTTTTGTATCAACAAGTGGCGCCATCCGTGGGACCAATCACTAAGAACTAGAATAACAAAGCACGGAAACCTAAGTCAGCGATCGCATAGTGACCTACAAGGGAAGAAGTCGCAAAGTGGATCAGCCTCTAAGCAGGCCTCTGGAACAACCAGTGCGACCAGAAACCAAGGGTCAGATCTGGTTTTCACGACAGTGGAACCACGCACGGGGACAATCCATGCTACTACAACAACCACCAGCGCAGAAGACCCACTGCGCAACCTTTTCACCACCCCCCTCCAATCGGTGCCAGAAACGGGCCTCACAAACCCGCCAGATGCACCCGACCGAAACAAGGGTCCAGTAGTGGAAATAGACACCATCGCTCTAGAAGGAGTCACGCCTGAATTAGCGCCAAGTGACTTCGTGTCTCAAAACTATGAGACCTTGGCTGCCCTCATGCAAGAGGAAGCAAAAAAGAGGTCGAGTCAGAGCCTGAAAGCCCGACTCAACTTTGACACAGAGTATGAAACATCCCTATCGCGTCATCAGAGGGAGAGGCGCGGGAAGGATAACCGCCGCCCCCCAGTGTTTACCAGAATTGGGAGGAGAGTCGAGAACGATGAAGCAGTTGACCTGCAGTATCTGGAAGAACATGAAGAGGACGGACGGCGTACCAATGTCAACGCTAGACTTGGTAGCCGCAGGGTCCTTGACAGACTGGGACGACGGCACTCCCCAAGTGAAAGCTCTTCAAGCTCGGATTCGGAGGACGGTCGGCGCAAATGCCGAAAGAGGGGAAGCTCATCCTCTGGTGACTCCTCAGACAACGAGGACAGAGAAACAGGACACTGGAAGTCCAGGGGAAGATATCGCGACCAGGAGGAGGAAGATATGTCTCTTCCCTGGCGCCGCCAAAAGGCGGACGCGTTCACTCGGCGCATCAGCGATTTTTCAGAAAATAAGAAAAGGCGCATGCCCTCCAATGTGAAAACCTAAGATGGAACAGGCGATCCTGACGATCACCTAAAAATTTTCGAATCAGCTGCTACCATCGAGAACTGGCCACAACTTGTGTGGTGCCACATGTTGAATTCCACATTAGTGGGAAATGCGCGAAACTGGTTCAGTAAGCTTCCACGCAGAAGCATTGATGGCTTTGAAGAGTTGCGGAAGGCGTTTCGCTTGAACTTCACTCAAAGGAAGAAATGCGCCAAAAACCCTGTCGAACTTGCCCGGGTAAAATAGCGCCAGGGGGAATCTACAAGCGCTTATGTGGAGCGCTATAAAGATGAGTGCATACATGTCAAGGCATGCCCCGAAATACTAAAGATCTCAGGGTTCATGAACGGGATCAATAACCCAGAACTCATCAAAAGGTTGAACAACAAGGTCCCCCAAACCTTTGATGAACTTATGAAATGCACGAGGTCCTTTATCCAAGGAGAAGCCGCCGCAACAGACAACAAAAAAGGCTACTCAAACTATAGGTCACAAGAACAGCGTAGGAGACAATCCATCGACCAGAGTAGCAACCGCAACAAGAACTACCGCGGCCAGGGGAGCGGACGAGATAATGACAAATATACCCCGCTAACCAAGACTCCAAAGGAGATATTCGCGGTGGAAGGCGCAAACTTCCCAAGACCCCCACCAATGCGCACCCTAGAAGATCGGCGTGTGGGGAACGGATACTGCGACTATCACGGACAGAAAGGCCACACCACTAATGAGTGTGTCCAATTGCGCCAACTAATTGATAAGCTAGTAAAGGAAGGCAGATTGGACCATTTAGTTAAGAACATCAAGGAAGGGAAAGATAAGCAAAAGACTGAGAACAAGAAAAAAGCACCCAAAGATAAGGCTGATACCATCTACATGATACAATCATCGCAGCGAATGACTAGGCAGAAGATCAGCCAAAAGTTTTCCCGTGGAAGCGAAATCTCTTTCCCCACCTTGGTTGTGGATAACGCAGTGGTAGAACCACTCACCATTGAAATTAATGCAGGGGGTCACGATATCCACCGCATGTATGTTGATGGAGGAGCATCCGCAGACATAATGTATGAACATTGTTTCAAGCGACTGCGACCTGAGATACGAAGTCAGTTAAGCCCGGTCATGACATCGTTGACTGGTTTTACAAGAGAAAAAATATGGCCCATGGGGCAAATACGCCTACTAGTCAATGTTGGTAATAAGGAACACTCCACAACAGCCTGGATGAATTTTATGGTGATCAAATCCCTTTCACCATACAATGGCATTATTGGAAGACCAGTGATATCAGTCTTGCGCGCAGTACCATCTACAGCACATGGGATGCTCAAGTTCCCGGTGGAGGGAGGCATTGTTACTCTCTACAATACCACCGTACCACCTACAAAATGTAACACAATTACATATGAGACGGCACACATTTCAGAACAGCGTGCAACTAAAGTATCAAACCTTAGGGTCGTAATTCATCCTGATTACCCAGATCAAGAAGTATCGATCGGGGGGTCGCTGTCTGATAACGGGAGGGCAGCCGTGTGTGCACTCTTGCAAAAGAATCTGGATATCTTTGCATGGGAACCAAAGCACATGACCGGTGTACCACGCTCGATTACAGAACACAAGTTGAGAATCCGACAAGGATACTCCCCAATACGACAAGCGCGGCCAGGCTCCAGAGCGCGCACAAGCAATTCTGGCAGAAGTACATAAACTTGTGGATGTAGGTATCATGCAAGAAGTCTATTACCATGATTGGCTTTCCAACCCAGTGATGGTCAAGAAGAGCGACGGTAGTTGGCGGATGTGCGTGGACTTTACGGATCTCAATAAAGCATGTCCACAAGACTGCTACCCACTACCTGAGATAGACTGGAAGATAGAATCTTTGTGCGGATACCCACTTAAATGCTTCTTGGACGCATACAAAGGATACCACCAAATCCAGATGGCTAAAGAAGATGAGGAAAAAACGGCCTTCCATACAAGCCAACGTGTCTATTGTTATACTAAGATGCCTTTTGGCTTAAAGAATGCAGGCGCCACCTACCAGCGATTGGTAGATAACGCATTTGAAAATCAGGTGGGCCGCAACCTAGAGGTTTACGTTGACGACCTTGTCATAAAAAGCCATACTGAGGAAGAATTGGTGCGCGATATTGAAGAGACATTTAAGACACTACGAGAAATCAATATGAAGTTAAATCCTAAGAAATGCACCTTTGGCGCTACAGAAGGCATGTTCCTGGGATATTTGATAGAGCCTGATGGCATTAAACCGTGCCCAGAAAAAATGAAGGCTGTCATCCAACTTCCTTCACCGCGCACGTTGAAGGAGGTCCAATCTCTGAATGGAAAACTAGCCGGTTTAAACAGATTCTTGTCCAAATCAGTAGATAAGTCACTCCTCCTCTTCAAAATGCTCAAGAAGTGTACAAAAAAGGGAGATTTTCGCTGGACTACGGAAGCAGGAGAAGCTTTTATAGAGCTTAAACACCACTTAGCAGCGCTTCCCACGCTAGTCGCGCCCCACCCAGGGGAAGAATTAATTATGTACTTATCCGCAACTCATGGAGCAGTCAGCGCGGTGCTACTGACGGATAGGAATTCAGTACAAACACCGGTATATTTTGTAAGCAAAGCACTCAAGAAAACGGAGGTTGTAACATATTGGATTTCACAAACACATCAAACCATGATCACAAGAGGCGTACACAATGATGTTTTAGAGAGAGAAATAGTTAGAGGTTTGGGAACTTAGTGAGAGAAAGTGAAAATCTTATTATGAGCTCCAACTCTCTACCTTGGGAGGTAGAGAGTATTTATAGTCTTACACAAATCGCCACCTACGGGCTGTGGATCAGGCATACAGTGGGTAAAGACCCGTCCGTCCTCCACGGTGTTACTTAACTAAGTACAACTTAACAGTAAATAACTACGACTATGAGCTTTCTAACGATTACATATACTTAAGGTGACCGACACTTTAATAACTGGATTTACTAAATTCTAACAATCTCCCCCTAAGGGAGGTCACCTCAAATTACAATGAATACAAACAAATATTACATTAGATTGTTCTTGGTTTCTTGATTAAGTTCTTTGCTTAGTAGCTCGTAGTCTTTGATTCTTCATGTTCCACATGTTTGGATAATTCTAGTGGAGGTCTTTAACTGATCCACGTGATAATGAGTTTTGAGCCAGCTTTGAGATCATCAGCTACCATAAATCTCAGACTCATCCTTTGTGGTGTTGGTATTATGTGATATTGTGACTTGTGGACCGACATGCTCACATTCTGGATCATGATTTCTTCTTATCAGAGTAGCGGAAGCTTTAGATGATTCATGATATTTGCAGCAGCGTAGCAGAAGCATGGAATGAGAATATCAGAGTCATTGATGCACTAATCATGATTTCTTTTGAAATGAATGTGTTGTGTGAGCATGCGGCTATGGATTGACCTCTCCATTCTAATCAGCTGCAAACGTTGGGGTGTACCTGCATAAAACAGTTAGCAATAAATCGTACGAAAGTGTCTTTGATCACTTTCGTTGAATTGAGGTACACGTCCCACGGTTCCCCGTTGATCAGTACAAGTACTGCCTGTGATCAGGTATAATTCCGAAGAATCTCCTTGACAGGGTTTCGCAGCTGCTCTAGCCGTTCTCAAATCGGAACGTCTCAAAGAAGACAACACGGAGTGAGTGAACCAGCGAATTTTGAGATTCACTGATTGATGAAAAGAGATTTGAAAAACAATCGTGTAATGCTCAAGATAAAGTGTTTTTGCAATACAACGAAGGTTTTAAGAAAAATAAATTATCAATCATAAACACCTTTTATTTTGAAATATTAGTACACAGTCGATGTGCTAGAAAAAGATTTTTAAGCACAACGACCGGTTTTTCAAAGGTATCCGTCAATCCATAACCTAAACCAGGATTGAATCATAATTATGACTCGCCCCATTGTTTCTGTTCAGTTGTCACATGGTTGATCGATTGGATACATCTCACATGCCACCCACCAGGAGCTTGTTTGATGTTGGCTCCAGAAGGCTTTCCATCTTCATTGTGAATATGTTTGTATATCACTCAGATGTTCTGGCAATACCACAAGGATAATGTGTAGGACTCATAAGATATAATCTCTCTTTCCACATTGTGTGAAACAGAGAGTCTTCATAGACAGTGTCCTAATGAGATTTATTTGATGATCTCGTGGCTCTAGACTCAATAGTGCACATTTGGTTCCTACGTCAGAGACTAGGGAGAAGGTCTCCTTCTTCAATATCAACAATCTCTATGAGAAAGTCGATAGATAATGTCGGTTCCCTGTGAGAATGAAACAAGCCCTTTTAAGAGGAACTTGAGTAGCTTGGGAAGTTTGGTGCAGTGCGTCACTGGGTCCATGACGTCTTGTCTTCAATACCAGTTTTACCTTAGTAAACACCAGTAGCATATGTATTGAACCCGGTTTCTGCCCTAAGGTTGAATTATTGGAGGGCTATTTCTTTTCACCCTTTTTCACATTCATTTCTTTTTCATTCTTCAACCCCTTCAGTGCTTACCGAGACTTCATTACTAGAACCTTCTTGGGTTTATTCCAGTTCTAGCTCTATCTCAGTCCGCACTCTTCCCATATCTCACTTTTCTCCTTTTTTCATCATTCCTAAGGACTCTACACTATCTAGTGGATTGTCCCTGGGTAGATCCCTCCGGTTCTGGCGGATCATGGGAACAAATACCTAACCTTATCATCCTTATATCACCATGCATAAAGTAAATTTGGTCGGTCAATTTGGTATTGTTCATCTGCCATTGGAACCAATTGAAAACCATTTTGAAAATCAATTCAGATACTTGTGATATATTATCAAAGCATTTTGTACCTGAATTATTTTTGATACTTTTAGAAACAGAGCTCCCCCTCAACATGTGCATCATGTCTTTGAAATCATTTTGGCACACGGAGGCAAGAGGAAGAATTAACTTCTTTGATTACCATTTTCTAAAAGATATCAACATCACTTTCCTGATCAAATCAAGTAGATAAAGCATATTGGGGAAGGATGAGGTTTTCATAAATTTGCTCCCCCTCAATATGTGCCTCGAGGTTTGAAAGAGTTTTGCACATATTAGAAGGAACCTGCACTAAGAGACAAATCAATCACGTTTCAATTCTTTGTGTTTTAAAAGATGCTCCCCCTCAACATGTGCATGGAAAATTTGAAATCGTTTGGCACGTGTTGGGAGGAAGGCTTGCTAAACACTTATGAAACCATTTATCGAATTATCAGTTTAAATCCAATTTAAATCACAAATTCTCCCCCGATCACAATTTTCAAATCATTTGAGATTTGTGATCTCTGTAGATTTAAATTGATTTTAAAAGCTTTTGAGGGGAGATGTGACTTAATTATGAGAAACATTTAACCGATAAGGATCAAGTTTCAGACTTTAGACTCCAAAGATTAAACATGCTTGAGTATCTTTTGAAAAACATAATAATAACAAAGGTCGTGTACCAATTGTATACAATATTGTAAAACATTGTTCTTTTTGATTATTCAAGAGTAGACCTTTCTCGATTATGTGCTAATTGTTTAAAAAATACTCTTTTTGATTTGAAATCATTCTCCCCCTCAATCATTGACATATGTTGTTGATTGAAGGATAGAGATTTTTACACATGAAAAGCCCAGATGATTTTCAACAGTAGAGTCCGAAGTATTTTCAAAGCAATTTTGTTTTCATTGGATGACAAATATTTTTCAGAAGAATCAATTGAAGGAAAAATATTTGAAAGGAAGCATTTGTCTTTTTGTCGACAAATATTTGTTTTTAGAATCAGAGCATGAGGTTTGAAGATTTAAGATAAAGCATGGCTCTGTTCTTTCTTTGAAAAGCGGGTTACTGCCTGAAATGACAATAAACCAATGTTTCACTTTTCTCCCAAACTTTTTTTTTTTGATTTTTTTTTAAGAACATTCGAACAACATCTAAAGACCCGTGTCATTTTTTGAATGACAGCACAAAGACCGTAGATATTATCGAATCGAGAAAAATATAACAAACAAACAGTATATTTTTTGAAATTTTTCAAGATTTTCAATTTTTTATGGATTTTTGAACGTTTTATATTTTTCTATTTTCTTTTTGAAGGTTTTGTAATTTTGTATTTTGCTTTTCGAATAAATATTTACAAGAGATGGATGAAGAAAGACCTTTACTTCCTCGTCTTCCTCTTGAAGACGTTTGAGTGTTTCCGGTTGTAGACTCTTTAGACCAAGTCGTGGGAGGATAAACTCAAAACGTTCTCTAGGAAGAGCCTTGGTGAAGATGTCTGCTAATTGGTATTCAGTCCTCACAAAATAGAGTTCCACCACACCATTCTCTACTTGCTCCCTGATGAAATGATGTCGAATGTCGATGTGCTTTGCTCTTGAGTGTTGAACGTTGTTGCATGAGAGAGCAATAGCACTTTTATTATCACAGTACAGAGGGATTTTGTTGAATTCAAAGCCATAGTCAGATAATTGGGATCTCATCCATAGGATTTGAGCACAACAACATGACATGGCTATGTATTCAGCCTCTGTAGAGGATATAGAAGTACTCATTTGTTTCTTTGAAGACCAGCTCACAAGCTTATCGCCCAAAAACTGAGCACCTCCAGACATACTTCGACGTGTATCTTGACATCCTGCATGATCAGCATCTGCATAGGTTGTTAGTGACATACCGGTGTCCTTCGGGTACTAAAGTCCCATATTGATGGTTCCTTGGATATACCGAAAGACCCGTTTAACCTCTTGAAGGTACTTTTTGGTAGGCTTAGCATGATATCTAGCACACATGCAAACAGCGAACAGAATGTCTGGTCTACTGGCTGTGAGGTACATCAGGGATCCAATCATACTACGATATTTCGTTTGGTCTACCATGATCCCTGAGTGGTCCTCATCCAGTTTAGTACGCTCTATCATGGGAGTGTCAACAGGGTCACAAGAATCAAGTCCAAATTTCTTTAAAATCTCATTTGCATATTTAGATTGATTTATAAAAATGCCTCCGGGACTTTGTGAAATTTGTAATCCCAAGAAAAATGACATTTGTCCCATCATTGACATTTGAAATTTGGAACCCATTTCATTTGAAAAACGGTCACATTCATTGGGGTCTGTCGAGGCAAAGATAATATCATCAACATAGATTTGAACGTAAATTAAGTGTTTGCCTGACTTTCTGGTGAACAATGTCGGATCAACTGCTCCTTTGGAGAATCCAGTAGATAGAAGAAACTTTGATAGCGTATCATACCATGCCCTTGGAGCTTGCTTCAAACCGTAAAGAGCCTTCTTCAAATTATAGACGTGAGTAGGATGCTCTGGATTCACAAAGCCTTCAGGTTGGCTGACGTATACGACTTCTTTAAGGTCACCGTTAAGAAAAGCCGTCTTTACATCCATCTGATAGACTACCATGTTCTTACTTGCAGTATTAGCCAAGAAGATTCTGATTGCTTCGATACGAGCAACTGGAGCAAATGATTCTTCAAAGTCAATACCCTCCTCTTGACGGTATCCTTTTGCAACCAATCGAGCCTTGTTCTTTAAAACATCACCATGCTCATCTAGTTTTACTTTGAAGATCCACTTTAGGGCAATGATCATAGCACTATCAGGAGCAGGTACTAATTCCCATACATCTAGTCGATCAAACTCATGAATTTCTTCTTGCATGGCACTGAACCAGCTGTCTTCATTCATAGCAGTTTTAACGTCTTTTGGTTCGATCTTAGAGAGTACAGAGTTGAAGAAGCACCATAAGGCATCGGTTGCAAGTTGTCGACGAGTGGATACTGAACGAGAAGGGTTTCCAATGATGTTGTCCAATGGGTGATCATGTGTCCATTTTCTAAAGTGTTCATGTGGTTGTTGTTGAGGAACAGAAGTAGCAGAGTCGATATCTCCTGATGAAGATGGTTCTAATGATGATTCAGGAGCAAATATATTTTCAAAGGGGGCATCTTCAGGTGTAGCAAAGGGATTATCTCCATCATTGGTACCAGAAACAATTCCATGATGTACACTCGATGATTGATGATTTGTTGATGAGACAGAGTGATCAGCAGCATGCGCTTCTTGACTTAATGACATTGAAACTGAAGGGTTAACTTCATTGACAGGGAGAGGAGCAGCCTCTGTTAATGGAATTGACAGATCATTAGCGCTTGGCTCATAGTGTTCATCAAACATTGGATCAAATAATTTCTTCAAATCATCTTCTGAAAGAGGTACATAAGGAGTTGCTGGTGAGGGATTAGAAACAAGAGTAGAACCGATAGGACTACATGATGAAGGTTGAGATGCGGGTCCAGAACTGGATTGTCCTGGATCCATTTGACCGGACAGCTCATCGAACATGACGTGAATAGTTTCCATGATATCTCGAGTTCTTTTGTTGTAGATTCGGTAACCCTTCTTGTTTGGTGCATAACCAACAAAAACTCCAATATCTGCCTTTGCTCTTAATTTGCCTAAATCTTGACCGTCATTCGTTGGATAGCATAAAGCACCAAACACACGAACGTAGGAGAGATCAGGTTTACGTTTATGAACAAGTTCATATGGAGTTTTTCCATGAGAAGTATGAATAAGGGAACAATTTTGGGTGTAGCAAGCAGTGGCAATGGCTTCAGCCCATAGAAACATTGGAACCTTTGAATAAATTAGCATTGTTCTTGCGGCTTCCACAAGAGTTCAATTTCGTCTTTCAACTACACCGTTCTATTGAGGGGTTCGTGGAACACTTCTTTGATGACCGATTCCAACACTTTCATAAAACTGAATTAAGTCTTTGTTAACAAACTCTGTGCCATTGTCTGTTCGAACAATTCTAACAGTATTGTTGAGTCGAACTTGAAGCTGTTTTTTAAGTTTGATGATGACATTTGGAGTTGCATCCTTTTTCCTCAAAAACTTTACCCAAGTAAATCGAGAGTAGTCATCAACAACGACTAGAATGTATGTTAGGATTTAGTAAATTCGGTTATTAAAGTGTCGGTCACCTCAAGTATATGTAATCATTAGAAAGCTCATAGTCATAGTTATTTAAAGTTAAGTAGTATTTAGTTTTGTATCACCGTGGAGGACGGACGGGTCTTTACCCACTGTATGCCTGATCCACAGCCCGTAGGTGGTGATTTGTGTAATGACTATAAGGTAGAGAGTTGGAGCTCATAATAATATTTTCACTTTCTCTCACTAAGTTCCCAAACCTCTAACTCTTTCTCTCTCTAAAACCTCATCTTGTACGCCTCTTTTGATTATGGTATGATGTGTTTGTGAAATCCAATATGTTACAAATGGTATCAAGAGCCATGGTTTGATCATCTCTCTTACATATCCTTATATTTCTAGTGGTTTTAGATGGTTTTTGAGTTTGAAAAAGTTTAGTGGTTTTTGCATCATTTGAATCATTTCTTGTGTTAAAGTTTGAATTTTGGGTGTACTTTTGTGTTTAGAATCATTGTAAGTGCTTGGGTTTTGATTTGGAAAGCTTGAATCACTGTGGTTGGGCTTGTTTTGGATTGAAAAGTGTGTTTTTGAAGTTTTTCTTGCTAGCGACTTGACTCTCGTAGTGTTTTTCATCGTATACGACTTGCTTCAGTAATTATTAGCGAGTTAGTGTTAATTGTTAGTGACTTGTCTATTGAGACAAGCCGACAAACAATACACGTTAGTGGATTCTCCACTACGGCTAGTGACTTGGGTAGGTTAGCGACTTGCTTTCTATTTTGCTAGCGACTTGTACTTTGTATTCTCAGCGACTTGGTGTTAGCGACTTGGATCTTAGCGAGTTGTTCTTTAGCAACTTGATTGTGTCTTAGCGACTTGGCATTATATCGAATTGTGTCTAGCGACTTGGTGCTTAGCGGCTTGATTTCATAATTCTTAGCAACTTGGTACTTAGCGACTTGATTCAAGGATTATAGCGACTTGGTTGAGTTTTGTTTCTAATACGGTTTTCTCTTGATTTAGTAAAATCCCGTGAAAGAATCTATTTCTCGGTTTAATCATAGAGTTATAAAATCCCGTGAAATCTGTAAACATGTCTACCAACGTACCTACAATCATCTCCACTGTTGCTGAGGATGTTCAAGCAGCTGGTTCAGATACTCGTCCACCCATGCTTGACAGAACTGACTACGACTCTTGGGCTCAACGAATCAGATTGTACTGTCTTGGAAAGGAAAATGGGGTCAACATTCTCAAATCAATTGATGAAGGACCTTATCAGATTGAGACTACAAGAGACATAATTGATACTGCTGCAGATGGAACCATGATCTTTGGATTGGATAGACCAAAGACGTATGATGAGCTCAGTGATAAGGAGAAAAAGAGATTCGATGCTGATATCAGGGCTTCAAACATTATACTTCAGGGTCTTTCAAAAGACATCTACAAGCTTATCAATCACAACACTAAAGCCAAGGCTGTTTGGGATAATGTCAAAATGCTTCTCTCAAGTTCTGATATAACTAAGGAAGACAGAGAATCACAACTGTATGATGAATTTGAACACTTCAAGATGAAACCAGAAGAGAGTATCTATGAATACTATGTGAGATTCCACAAGCTTGTCAATGACATGAGGAACATCAGAATGATCATGCCAAACATTCAGCTAAATTCAAAGTTTGTGAACAACATGAATCCCGAATGGCACAAGTTTGTCACCTCTGTGAAGCTAACCAAAGGATTGAAGAACACAAACTATAAGCAACTATATGCCTTCCTTCTTCAGAATGAGAGACATGCTATGTTTGAAAAAATGATTCTTGAGCAGTTCAAATCTAAGCAGGGAGAAACCAGTTCGTCAAATGACTCAACACTATCTAATTGTTCTTTTTGTTAGGATTTAGTAAATCCAAGTATTAAAGAGTCGGTCACCTCAAGTATATGTAATCGTTAGTAAGCTCGTAGTCGTAGATTAATATAAGTTAAGTAGTATTTAGTTTAAGTAACACCGTGGAGGACGGACGGGTCTTTACCCACTGTATGCCTGATCCACAGCCCGATAGGTGGCGATTTATGTAAAGACTATAAATACTCTCCACCTTCCAAGGTAGAGAGTTGGAGCTCATAATAAGATTTTTCTTTCTCTCACTAAAGTTCCCAAACCTCTAACTTTCTCTCTCTAAAACTCTTGTGTACGCCTACTTTTCTTATGGTTTGATGTGTATGTGAAATCCAATATGTTACAAATGGTATCAAGAGCCATGGTTAGATCATCTCTTACATATCTTTGGATTTCTAGTGGTTTTTAGGTGGTTTTTGAGTTTGAGAAAGTTTAGTGGTTTTTGCATCATTTGGTTGATTTCTAGTGTTAAAGCTTGGATTTTGATTGTACTTTTGTGTTTAGGATCATCACAAGTGTTTAGGTTTTGATTTGGAAGGCTTGATTCATCGTGGTTGGGTTGTTTTTGGATTGAAAAGTTTTTGGAAGTTTTTCAAGTTAGCGACTTGGCTCTCGGTGTAATTTTCTTGGTAGCGACTTGCTTTGTAAATCTGTAGCGAGTTGTAGTGTATTGTGGTAGCGATTTGGTCCTAGCGACTTGCCTTTAGAGACAAGCCGACAAAAAGTACTGTTGGTGGATTCTCCACTACGGGTAGCGATTTGGTAAGGTAGCGACTTGCTTTCAATTTTGATAGCGACTTGTTCTTAAGTCTCATAGCGACTTGGTGTTAGCAATTTGACCAGTAGCGAGTTGCTATTTAGCGATTTGATCTCGTAGCAACTTGGTGCATAGCGACTTGCTGTCAAAATTCATAGCGATTTGGAACTTAGCGACTTGTCTTAGCAACTTGGTTCTTAGCGACTTGATTCAAGGAATCCTAGCGACTTGGTTAACGTTTGTTTGTAATACGGTTTTCTCTTGATATAGTAAAATCCCGTGAAAGAATCTATTTCCCGGTTTAATCATAGAGTTATAAAATCCCGTGTAATCTTTAAACATGTCTACCATCGTACCTACAATCATCTCCACTGTTGCCGAGGATGTTCAAGCAGCTGGTTCAGATACTCGTCCACCCATGCTTGACAGAACTGACTACGACTCTTGGGCTCAAAGTATCAGACTGTACTGTCTTAGAAAGGAAAATGGGGTCAACATTCTCAAATCGATTAATGAAGGACCTTATATGGTTGAGACTACAAGAGACATAATTGATACTGCTGCAGAGGGAACTATGATTTTTGTACTAGATAGGCCAAAGACGTATGATGAGCTCGATGATAAGGAGAAAAAGAGATTCGATGCTGATATCAGGGCTTCTAACATCGTACTTCAAGGTCTTCCATAAGATATCTACAAGCTAATCAATCACAACACTGAAGACAAGGCAGTGTGGGATAATGTCAATATGCTTCTGTCTGGTTCTGAATTAACTATGGAAGACAGAGAATCACAACTCTATGATGAGTTTGAGCACTTCAAGATGAAACCAGATGAGAGCGTCTATGAGTATTACGTGAGATTCCACAAGCTTGTCAATGACATGAGGAACATTAGAATGACCATGCCAAACATTCAGCTGAACTCAAAGTTTCTGAACAACATGAATCCCGAATGGCATAAGTTTGTCACTTCTGTGAAGCTAACCAAAGGATTGAAGAATACAAACTATGAGCAACTCTATGCCTTCCTTCTTCAGAATGAGAACATGCTATGTTTGAAAAAAGGATTCTTGATCAGTTCAAAACTAACCAGGGAGAGACAAGTTCATCAAATGAATCAACAGCCTTCTACTCCAATGATGGAACTACTACCAAAGTATCTCAAGTCAGTCCAGATTCAAGTTTCAAAAAACCTGATGGCAATACAGTCATGGAACACTTTATCAATAAACTAGCTTTTATGGTTAAACAAAACTTAACCTTCACTCCTCACACTAACAGACTTCACACTAATAATGAAATCAGGACTGCATCCAATCTACACAATCATGCTTTGGTCAGAGATGGAAAGGTTATGGAACAACCAGTTCAAGAAAGGCAGTACGAACAAGGAAGAGGTGGAGTCAGTAGAGGATATGTGAGAAATCAGAATAGGGGAAGGATTGGAAATCAGGGACAAGTAAAGCCGATCAAGTGTTACAACTGTGGAGGTGAGGGACACATTGCTAGGAACTGCACATCTCCAAAACGTCCACAGAATGCAGAGTACTTCAGGGATAAGATGTTGCTTGTTCAAGCTCAGGATAATGGTGCAGCTTTGGATGAAGAAGAGTTAATGTTGCTGGCTGAGGGAAATGCTAAGACATATGATGCAGATGTGGATGAGCAACCAATTCAGGAGATAGGCCATAATCATCAGAATGCCTTTCAAGTCGTTGATTGTGATGCTTACGACTCTGACGTTGATGATGAACCTTCTACACAAACCATTTTCATGGCTAGCATTTCTCCAATGGTCTCTCCTAAAGTCTCTTCATCACCACAAGCTGGTCCATCCAAAGACAAAATCATTTCTGAGGTACTTAAACTAAACGATGAAGTTGATGAGCAAAAGATACATGATGAAGTACAATCAACTGTAATTATGGAGTCAGATATTGAAAATATGGGCAATGTCGATGTTGTCCCATATGATCAATATATGAAACAAAGTGAAAGTGAGATTGTACCATGTGATGTATCTTATGCAGTCAATGATGTCTATGCTTTTGACGAATACAATGCATGTACCTCTGATGAGTCCGTTATCTCTGAACTTAATGCTTATAACGAACGTGTTGCTATTTATGAACAACGAGCTAAGTTTGAGTTAACCACTCGTGAGCAGGAGATGGATGACCAAATGCGTACAACTATTAGACAAAGTAAGTTCAGAGAAGAAGTATTAAAACAAGAGTTAAACTCCTTACAAGAAAAGCTTTCTAAAACTGCTAAGCAAAAACAAGAACTTCAAGAAAATGTTAAAATGCTTAAGCAAGAATTCTGTGCTAAGGAATCAAAACTTTTGAATGATTTTTCTAATCTAAAAACTTTGAAAAACAAGCTTGAAAATAAGTTGTACGTACAAGGAAATACCATTCAAACTGCTCACTTAATCACTAAGCACAGAGTTTTAAGTGATAAGCGTAGTACTCCCCTTGTTGAGGAACCAAATCCAGAGGTCATTAAAAAGGCTAAAAGTGCTCATAAGGTAATCTATGATGGTAATGAAATCCTTAAGCCTAGACAGAAACCTAGTTGCGTTGAGTGCACTGAGGAAGATAGAAAATTAGATGATGCATCTAGGGAGAAAATGAATTAGAAGCTAGATGATCCTGAATGTAAAAAGAATAACATAATGATCAAACCCCATGATTACAAGAAGGAAAACTGGATCTCTTTAAAAAAATTTAAGCCTCAAACGTTGTTAACACCTGAACAAGTACTCTGGAAAAGGGACTTAGATAAGCAAAAAGCTGAAAATCTTGTTGAAACAAACCCTCCCCTTAGGAAAATGCCTGCAGCGACTGTGTATCCTCCAAATACACCAATGCATTTAGTTCCTAGAACTACTGCCACTAAGAGCAAGACCTTAATCAGTCAATATGTTATTTTTCAACTATTTGTCGATTTTGAGAAAACTTGTAAGAAAAGGATCACACCCACTGGGATTACTGAAGGGGAAAGGGGTTTTGAGCAAACAAAAGAATGCTATCTAACTGAGGTCATGCCTTTCTTTAAACAACTAAAAGATCAATTTGAGAGTCTTAAAAAAGGGATAGATTCAGATATTAAAGGAATGGAAAAGGAATTTGATGCAATGATAGTTGAGGTTAGTGACTATGAGCGAGCACTAAAATATAATGAGATTGAGAGGAAGAACTTGCATACATTGAATGAGACTCTTATTTCTGAATGTATTACTCAAGATGTGTTTTACACTGCTACGAATTGTTCCATTAATGCTTCTCGATTTCATGAATTATCTGTTGCTCTGAAAGTCTCCCATGATCGTGTCATTGAGCTTGAAAGAACTAACTCTAAACTGCATGATAAAGTTGAACAGGATGATCATGATAACCTGGTAAAACAATTTTCTAAATTAGAAGTTGAGCATCTTGCTTTGCAATTAAAATATCAACATCTGAAAGAAAATGTTAAAACCTCAAATATCAAGACATCTTTGGATGTTCCTGAATTTGATGCAGTTTTTGAAATTAGCAAACGTGATGAACAGATTCGAGCTCATTGTATCACGATCAGAAAGTTGAAAGCCCAAATCTCTCAATTTAAGGGTGAAATGAACAATGTGTCTGGCTCCCAAATGCCTCCTCCTTTAGATTCTTGGAATTCTCAAAATTTTCATCTACAAAACTTGGTCAATGCTTTACAAAAGGAAAATGAGAGTTTTCTTAAAGAAAATGAAAAGGTTAAACGTCATTTCAATGAGTTATTTGAGTCAATAAAAGTCACTCGTAATAAAAATAATGAACAAATAATCGTTGCAAAAGGAAATTGAGAATCTGAAGAGTCAGGTAAAAGGTAAAATGCCAATGACCAATGGGGAGAATGGTCCATCAAAGGTGCATGGTTGTAATAAATATGCTTTGTCTGTGAATTATGTTCCTCCTCACCTTAGGAATAACAAACTTGCCATTCAAACATATTTCTCATACCTTAAGGATAGTTTAGAATGTCTCCGTGAGATTGTAGAAGAGGATAAATTAGTGAAACCACTTGATAATGCAATTGGCCATGCATGCTTATATGCCAAACAATCTCAAGAACTTCAAGAATGCTTAATTACAATATGTCCTAAATCCCTAGGTGAGCAAGTCAACCCCTTGATACCCTGTTCTATGCCTAATGCCAAGTATACAAATCATTCAATGCCCAATGTTATGAATGTGAACTTTAGTAGGCCTTCAAATAGTTCAGATCCCAGCACCTCCAGTGTTAAGAAAGTGAACCTCAATGTGCCTTCAAATAGTTCACATCCCAGCACATCAAAACAGGAAAGGCAAAAAGTAGCAAAACCTACTAATGTTCATGTTCCCTCTACAGGAGTAATCAGTGACATTAAAGTGAGCAGGTCAAAGTCTCAAGGCAATACAAGGAATGATAGGGCCTCGCAAGCTAAGAATGTGCATTGGAAGAAAGTAGAAGATCACCGTAGGGAGAATTTGAATAAAACGAATCGTGTTGATTCTAGTATTAGCCATAGGCGTACTGTAATTAATTTGAATTCTAATACTATTTTCAAACCATGTAATAATGTCTGCGTGAATTCTGTTACAAATCATAAATGTGGTGTGAATGCTTTGTCTAATGTGGTCAAATCCCCAGTTAATATTGTTAATCCAATAAATCATTCTAAGAAGGCTAAAAGGCAAAGGCGAAAGAAAGTTAGAAAATAGTGGAAACCCACAGGAAGAACATTTAGTAAGATAGGTTATCAGTGGATACCTGTTGGCCATAAGGTTAATCAGACAATGCCCACTAGAAAATGGATGCCTACTGGTAGAAATATTCCCTTAAAAAGTGAACATACTTTGAATAGGGCAAATACGGACACTAGTACTGCATCTATTCATAATGATTCCATTGCTTCTATTTCTGATATGAATGTTTCTATTTGTGATGTGGGTGTTCCAATCACTGTTACTAACCAAATGGAACCCATTCTGTGGTTCCTGGACTCAGGTTTTTCCAAGCATATGACTGGAGACCGGTCGCGGCTCATGAACTTTGTGAGTAAATTCATCGGGACAGTTAGATTCGGGAATGACCATTTTGGAGCTATTATGGGATATAGAGATTATGTGGTTGGTAAAAGTGTGATTTCCAGGGTATATTATGTGGAAGGTCTTGGTCACAATCTGTTCTTTGTTGGTCAATTCTGTGATTCCAATCTAGAAGTGGCTTTTAGAAAACATTCTTGTTTCGTTAGAGAACTTGATGGTGTAGAATTATTAAGAGGTACTCGAGGTTCAAACCTATACACC
This sequence comes from Chrysanthemum seticuspe, assembly GCA_019973895.1. Classification (NCBI taxonomy): domain Eukaryota; kingdom Viridiplantae; phylum Streptophyta; class Magnoliopsida; order Asterales; family Asteraceae; genus Chrysanthemum; species Chrysanthemum seticuspe. The sequence continues at coordinate 46,441,921 of BPTQ01000009.1, forward strand.
ATCTCTATCGACGACATGATGAAGTCCTCTCCAATCTGCTTGCTTTCAAAGGCTTCTAAAACAAAGTCTTGGTTATGGCATCGTCGTCTCAATCACTTTGGTACCATAAACAACCTTTCCAGAAAGGATCTTGTCAGAGGTTTACCCAGATTAAAATATGAAAAAGATCATCTTTGCTCAGCTTGCCAATTGGGAAAAAGCACGAAATATGCCCACAAACCAAAACCCACAAACTCTGTAATGGAAGTTCTTCATACCCTTCATATGGATCTGTGCGGACCAATGAGAGTGCAAACGAAAAATGGGAAGAAATACATTCTAGTAGTTGTTGATGACTACTCTCGATTTACTTGGGTAAAGTTTTTGAGGACAAAGGATGAAACTCCAGATGTCATCATCAAACTAATCAAACAGCTTCAGGTTGGACTCAACAATATAGTCAGAATTGTTCGAACAGACAATGGCACAGAGTTTGTTAACAAAGACTTAATTCAGTTTTATGAAAGTCATCAAAGAAGTGTTCCACGAACTCCTCAACAGAACGGTGTAGTTGAAAGACGAAATCGAACTCTTGTAGAAGCCGCAAGAACAATGCTTATTTATTCAAAGGTTCCAATGTTTCTATGGGCTGAAGCAATTGCCACTGCTTGCTTCACCCAAAATCGTTCCCTTATTTACACCTCTCATGGAAAAACTCCATATGAACTTATTCATAAATGAAAACCTGATCTCTCCTACCTTCGTGTGTTTGGTGCCTTGTGCTATCCAACGAATGATGGTCAAGATATTGGATTTTTTGTTGGTTATGCACCAAACAAGAAGGGTTACAGAATCTACAACAAAAGAACCCGAAATATCATGGAAACAATTCACGTTACGTTCGATGAGCTGACCGGTCATATGGCTCCTGGACAATCCAGTTTTGGACCCGCACTTCAAAACAGTCCCATTGGTTCATCCCTTGTACCAAATCCCTCTCCAGCAACTCCATATGTACCTCCAACTGAAGATGATTTGAAGAAATTGTTTGATCTGATGTTTGATGAACACTATGAGCCAAGTGCTAATGAACTGTCAATTCCCACAACAGAGGCTGCTCATATCCCTGTGAATGAAGTCAATCCTTCAGTCTCAATATTACTAAGTCAAGAAGCGCCTGCTGCTGATCACTCTGTCTCATCAACAAATCACCAATCTTCAAATGTACATCATGGAACTGTTTCGGGCATCAATGATGAAGTTAATCCCTTTGCTACTCGTGAAGATGCTCCATTTGAAAACATATTTGCTCCTGAATCATCATCAGAACCATCTTCTTCAGGAGACATCGACTCTGCTACTTTAGTCCCTCAACAATAGCCACATGAACACCTCAGAAAATGGACTCACGATTATCCATTAGACAACATCATTGGAAATCCCTCTCATCCAGTATCCACACGGAAACAACTGGAAACCGATGCCTTATGGTGCTTCTTCAACTCCGTACTCTCTAAGATCGAACCAAAAGATGTTAAAACCGCCATGAATGAAGACAGCTGGTTCAATGCTATGCAAGAAGAAATTCATGAGTTTGATCGACTTGATGTATGGGAATTAGTACCTGCTCCAGATTGTGCTATGATCATTGCTCTAAAATGGATCTTCAAAGTGAAACTTGATGAGCATGGTGATGTGTTAAAGAACAAGGCTCGATTGGTTGCAAAAGGATACCGTCAAGAGGAAGGTATTGACTTTGAAGAATCATTTGCTCCTGTTGCTCGTATCGAGGCAATCAGAATCTTCGTGGCTAATGCTGCAAGTAAGAACATTGTAGTCTATCAGATGGATGTAAGGACGGCGTTTCTTAACGGAGAACTTAAAGAAGTCGTCTACGTCAGCCAACCTGAAGGCTTTGTGAATCCAGAGCATCCTACTCACGTTTATCATTTGAAGAAGGCTCTGTACGGTCTAAAGCAAGCTCCAAGGGTGTGGTATGATACACTATCAAAGTTTCTTCTATCTACTGGATTCAGCAAAGGAGCAGTTGATCCTACATTGTTCACCAGAAAGTCAGAAAAACATTTAATTCACGTTCAAATTTATGTTGATGATATCATCTTTGCCTCGACTGACCCCAATGAGTGTGACCGTTTTTCAAAAGAAATGAGTTCTAAATTTCAAATGTCAATGATGGGACAAATGTCATTTTTCTTGGGATTACAAATTTCACAAAGTCCCGAAGGCATTTTTATAAATCAATCTAAATATGCAAATGAGATTTTAAGGAAATTTGGATTTGATTCATGGTAGACCAAACAAAATATCGTAGTATGATTGGATCCCTGATGTACCTCACAGCTAGTAGACCAGACATCTTGTTCGCTGTTTGCATGTGTGCTAGATACCAGGCTAAGCCTACTAAAAAACACCTTGAAGTGGTTAAACGGGTCTTTCGGTATCTCCAAGGAACCATCAATATGGGACTTTGGTACCCGAAGGACACCGGTATGTCACTAACAGCCTATGCAGATGCTGATCATGCAGGATGTCAAGATACTCGTCGAAGTACATCTGGAGGTGCTTAGTTTTTGGGTGATAAGCTTGTGAGCTGCTCTTCAAAGAAGCAAATGTGTACTTCTATTTCCTCTACAGAGGCTGAGTACATAGCCATGTCATCTTGTTGTGCTCAAATCCTATGGATGAGATCCCAATTATCTGACTATGGCTTTGAATTCAACAAAATCCCTCTGTACTGTGATAATAAAAGTGTTATTGCTCTCTCATGCAACAACGTACAACACTCAAGAGCAAAGCACATCGACATTCGACATCATTTCATCAGGGAACAAGTTGAAAACGGTGTGGTGGAACTTTACTTTGTGAGGACCGAATACCAGTTAGCAGACATCTTCACCAAAGCTCTTCCTAGATAACGTTTTGAGTTTAAACTTCCACGACTTGGTCTTAAGAGCCTACAACCGGAAACACTCAAACGTCTTCAAGAGGAAGAAGAGGAGTAAAAGGTTTTCTTCATCTATCTCTTGTATATATCTATTCAAAAAGCAAAATACAAAATTACAAAACATTCAAAAAGCAAATAGAAAAGTATAAAACTTTCAAAAAAAAATGAAAAACCTTGAAAAATTTCGAAAAATATTGTCTTTTTGTCATGTTTTTTTCTATTTTTCTATTCGATAATATCTGCGATCTTTGTGATGTCATTCAAAGAATGACACGGGACTTTAGATGTTGTTCGAATTTTCATAAAAAAAATAAAAAATTGGGAGAAAGAGAAACTATGGTTTATTGTCATTCCAGGCAGTAACCCGCTTTTCAAAGAAAGAACAGAGCCATGCTTTATCTTGGTTGTCAAATTTAATGCTCTGATTCTTTAAACAAATCCTTACTATCTAATGAAAACTAATTGCTTTGAAAAATAACTCGGACTTTATTTTTTTGGAAATCATCTGGACTTAAAGTGTGTCAAAACATCTATCTCTCAATCAACAACTTAGGTCATTGATTGAGGGGGAGAATGATTTTAATTAAATTAAAAAGTTATGTGTCATTCAATTGTTTTCAAAAGATATTCATGCATGTTTAATCAATGGAGTCCAAAGTCTCAAAATATGATCCTTATAAGTTAAAACGCTTTCATAATCAAGTCACAATTCTCCTTAAAAGCTTTCAAAATCAATTTAAATCTACAGAGATCACAAACCTCAAATGATTTGATAATTGTGATCGGGGGAGAATTTGTGATTTAAATTGGATTTAAGCTGATAATTCGATAAATGGGTTCATAAGTGTTTAGCAAGTTTTCCTCCCCGCATGTGACAAACGATTTCAAATTTTCCATGCACATGTTGAGGGGGAGCATCTATCTTAAACCACAAAGATCTGAAACGTGATCAAACTGTTTCAATGTGCAGTATGTTCCCTCTTGTATATGCAAAACTCTTTCAAACCTCAAGGCACATATTGAGGGGGAGCAAGCTTATGAAAACCTCATCTTCCCTTATATGCTTTATCTACTTGTTTTGATCAGGGAAGTGATGTTGATATCTTTTAAAAAATGGTAATCAAAGAAGCTAAATTCTTTCTCTTGCCTCCGTGTGCAAAACGATTTCACTTGATGCACATGTTGAGGGGGAGCTCTTGTTCTAAAAATATCAAAAAATAATTCAGGTACAAAATGCTTTGATAATATATCATAAGTATCTGGATTGATTTTCAAATGGTTTTAAATTGGTTCCAATGGCAGATGAACAATACCAAATAGACCGACCAACTTTACTTTATGTATGGTGATATAAGGATGATAAGGTTAGGTATTTGTTCCCATGATCCGCCAGAACCGGAGGGATCTACCCAGGAACAATCCACTAGATAGTGTAGAAGTCCTTAGGTATATTGAAAAAAAGAGAAAAATGAGATGTGGGAAGAGTGCGGACTAAGACTGAACTAGTACTGGAATAAACCCAACAAGGTTCTAGTTATGAAGTCTCGGTAAGCACTGAAGGGGTTGAAGAATGAAAAAGAATTGAATGTGAAAAAGGGTGAAAAGAAATAGCCCTCCATTTATTCAACCTTAGGGCAGAAACCGGGTTCAATACATATGCTACTGGTGGTTACTAAGGTAACACTGGTATTGAAGACAAGACGTCATGGACCCAGTGACGCACTTCACTAAACTTCCCAAACTACTCAAGTTCCTCTTAAAAGGGCTTGTTTCATTCTCACGGGGAACCTACATAATCTATCGAATTTCTCTTAGAGATTGTTGATATTGAAGAAGGAGACCCTCTCCCTAGTCTCCGGCACAGGAACCAAATATGCACAAAATTGAGTCTAGAGCCACGAGATCATCAATAAATCTATTTAGGACACTTTCAATGAAGACTCTCTGTTTCACACAATGTGGAAAGAGAGATTATATCTTATGAGTCCTACGCATTATCCTTGTGGTATTGCCAGAACATCCGAGTGATATGTAAAATATTCACAATGAAGATGGAAAGCCTTCTGGAGCCAACATCAAACAAGCTCCTGGTAGGTGACATGTGAGATCTTTTCAAAAGATCGACCATGTGACAACTGAACAGAAACAATGGGGCGATTCAATCTTTTGAATCAATCCTGGTTCAGGTTATGGATTGACAGATACCTTTGAAAAACCGGTCATTGTGCTTAAAAATTGTTTTCTTTAGCACATCGACTGTGTACTTATATTTCAAAATAAAAGGTGTTTATGATTGATAATTGATTTTCATCAAAACCTTCGTTGTATTGCAAAAACAATTTCTATTGAGCAGTACACGATTGTTTTTCAAATCTCTTCTTATCAATCAGTGAATCTCAATTCGCTGGTTCACTCACTCCATGTTGTCTTCTTTGAGACGTTCCAGTTTGAGAACGGCTAGAACAGCTGCGAAACCCTGTCAAGGAAATTCTTCGGAATTATACCTGATCACAGGCAGTACTTGTACTGATCAACGGGGAACCGTGGGCCGTGTACCTCAATTCAACAAAAGTGATCAAAGACACTCTTGTGTGCTTTATTGCTAACTGTTTTATGCAGGAACACCCTACGTTTGCAGCTGATCAGAATGGAGCGGTCAATCCATAGCCGCATGCTCACATAACACATTCATTTCCAAAGAAATCATGATTAGTGCATCAATGACTCTGATATTATCACTCCATGCTTCTGCTACGCTGCTGCCAATATCATGAATCAACGAAAGCTTCCGCTACTCTGATAAGAAGATATCATGATCCAGAATGTGAGCATGTCGGTTCGAAAGTCACAACTTCTACCAACACCACAATGGATGAGTCAGAGATTGATGCTTTTTGATGATCTCAAAACTGGCTCAAAACTCATTATCACGTGGATCAGTAAAAAGACCTCCACTTGGATTAACCAAACATGCAATGTGAAGAATCAATGACTACGAGCTTCGGAGCAAAGTACTATACCAAGAATGCAAGAACAATTTTTAATGTAATATTTGTTTGTATTCAATGTAATTTTAGTGTATGTTTGACGTGACCTCCCTTAGGGGGAGATTGTTAGGATTTAGTAAATCCAAGTATTAAAGAGTCGGTCACCTCAAGTATATGTAATCGTTAGTAAGCTCGTAGTCGTAGATTAATATAAGTTAAGTAGTATTTAGTTTAAGTAACACCGTGGAGGACGGACGAGTCTTTACCCACTGTATGCCTGATCCATAGCCCGATAGGTGGCGATTTATGTAAAGACTATAAATACTCTCTACCTTCCAAGGTAGAGAGTTGGAGCTCATAATAAGATTTTTCTTTCTCTCACTAAAGTTTCCAAACCTCTAACTTTCTCTCTCTAAAACTCTTGTGTACGCCTACTTTGCTTATGGTTTGATGTGTATGTGAAATCCAATGTGTTTTAGAGAGATGGAAAGGTTATGGGGCAACCACTTCAAGGAAGACGATACGAACAAGGGATGGTTGGAGCAGGTTATGGGAATGCTGGAGTTGGTAGAGGATATGTGGCAGATCAAAATAGGGGAAGGAATGGAAATCAAGGACAAGCAAAGCCGATCAAATGCTACAACTGTGGTGGTGATGGACATATAGCTAGAAACTGCACATCTCCAAAACGCCCACAAAATGCAGAGTACTTCAGAGATAAGATGTTACTTGTGCAAGCTCAGGACAATGGAGCTGTGTTGGATGAAGATGAGTTGTTGTTTCTTGCTGAGGGCAATGCCAAGACATATGATGCAGATGTGGATGAGTAGCCAATTCAGGAGATAGGTCATAATCATCAGAATGCCTTTCAAGTCGCCGACTGTGATGCATACGACTCTGACGTCGATGATGAACCTACTGCATAGACAATTTTCATGGCTAGCATTTCTCCAATGGTCTCTCCAAAGGTCCTTTCACCACAGCAAGCTGGTCCATCCAAAGAATCAAACATCTCAGAGGTATTAAAACTATATGATGATGTTGATCAGTAAAAGATACATGATAAGGTTCAATCGCAGGAAACCAGTGACTCAGATATTGCTAATATGGGCAACGATAATATTGTCCCATATGATCAATATGTGACCCAATGTGAGAGTGCGATTGAACCAAGTGATGTATCTAATGCAGTCAATGATGACTATATCTTTGATGAATACACTGCTAGTGTTCCTAATAATTTTGCCATCTCTAAACTTAATGCCTATAAAGAACAAGTTGCCATTTATGAACAACGTGCTAAGTTTGAGTTAACTACCCGTGAGCAGGAGATGGATGACCAAATGCGTACAATTATTAGAAAAAGTAATTTTAGGGAAGAAATACTTAAACAAGAGTTAGATTCCTTAAAAGAAAAGCTTTACAAAACGGCTAAGCAAAAACAAGAACTTCAAGAAAATGTAAAAGTGCTCAAACAGGAACTTAATGCCAAGGAATCAAAACTCTTAAATGAATTTTCCAACCTAAAAACTTTGAAAAACAAACTTGAAAACAAATTGTACGTACAAGAAAACACCATTCAGACTGCTCACATGATCACTAAGCATAGAGTTCTAAGTGACAAACATAGTGTGGCGTTAGTTGATGAACCAAACACTAAGGCGTGTCTGAAAGCTAGAAAAGTACATAAGGTAATCTATGATGGCAATGAAATCTTTAAGCCTAGACAGAAACCTAGTTGCGCTGAGAATACTGAGGAAGATAAACAGTTAGAAGAAGTAACTAGAAAGAAATTGGATGAAAAGCTTAAGAGCCCTTTATGCATAGAAAAGAAAATCAGCTATAAAACACCCAACTATGTTAAGGATAACTGGATTGCCTTTAACAAGTTTAGACCTCAAACACAGCTGACCCCTAAACAAGTGTTTTGGAAAAAGGATATGGACGTGAAAAAAGCTGATGAGTTTGTTGAAAAGAATCCCCCATGTAAGAGAATGCTTCCTGCCACTGTTTATCCCCCCCAATACCCCAATGCATTTAGTTCCTAGATCAATTCCCACTAAGAGCAAGACCTTAATCAGTCAATATGTAATTTTTCAATTATTTGTTGATTTTGAGAAAACTTGTAAGAAAAGGATCACACCCACAGGGATAACTGAAGGGGAAAAGGGTTTTGAGCAAACTAAAGAATGCTATTTAACTGAGGTCATGCCTTTCTTTAAACAATTAAACGGTCAATTTGAGAGTCTTAAAAAGGGAATGGATTCAGATATTAAAGAAATAGAAAAGGAATTTGATGCAATGATAGTTGAGGTTAGTGACTATGAGCGAGAATTAAAATATAATGAGATTCAGAGGAAGAACTTGCATACCTTGAATGAGAATCTTATTTCTGAATTTATTACTCAAGATGTGTTTTACACTGCTACGAATTGTTCCATTAATGCTTCTTAATTTCATGAATTATCTGTTGCTCTGAAAGTCTCCCATGATCGTGTCATTGAGCTTGAAAAAACTAACTCTAAACTGCATGATAAAGTTGAACAGGATAATCATGATAACCTGGTGAAACAGTTTTCTAAATTGGAAGTTGAGCATCTTGCTTTGCAATTAAAATATCAACATCTAAAAGAAAATGTTAAAACCTCAAATATCAAGACATCCTTGGATGCTCCTGAATTTGATGCAGTTTTTGAAATTAGCAAACGTGATGAACATATTCAAGCTCATTGTAACACGATCAGAAAATTGAGAACCCAAATTTCACAATTAAAGGGTGAAAAGAACAATGTGACAGGCTCCCAAATGCCTCCTCCTTTAGATTCTTAGAGTTCTCAGACTTTTCATCTTCAAAACTTGATTAATGTTTTACAAAAGGAAAATGAGAGTTTTCTAGAAGAAAATGAAAAGGTCAAACAACACTTTAAAGAGTTATATGATTCAATGAAAGTCACTCGTGACAAGAACAACGAAAAAATAACGTCTTTACAAAAGGAAATTGAGAATCTGAAGAGTCAGGAAAAAGGGAAAATGCCACTTGTCTTTAATGAGAATGTTGCATCAAAGTCATCTGCAGACTGCAAATATACTGTGAATGTCAAATATATTCCTCCTTATCTTAGGAATAACGAACTTGCATTTCATAATTATCTTGCTCATCTTAAGGATAGTCTTGAATGTCTTCATGAGATTGTAGAAGAGGACTTCATAACTAATCCACTTGATAGTGAAATTAGGTTTGCTTGCATTCAGACCAAACGATCTCAAGAGATGTTAGAATGTTTAATAGCAACATGTCCTAAATCCTTAGGTGCGAAAGATAAAGCTGTGATGCCTTGTTCCATGCCTAGTGCTAAGTATACAAACCATTCGATGCCCAGCATTAAGAAAGTGAATTTCAATGTGCCTTCAAGTAGTTTAGATTCTTGCACTTCTAGTTCAGGAATGCAAAAAGTAGCAAAACCAACTAATGCTCCAATTTCCTCTACAGGAGTAAGAAGTGACACCAAAGCAAGAGGGTCAAAGCCTCAAGGCAACACAAAGAATGATAGGACCTTGCGTGCTAGGAATGTTTAGTGGAAGAGAGTAGAAGATCACCTTAGGGAGAATTTGAATAAAATGAATCGTGTTGATTCTAGTGTTAGCTCTAAGCGTACTGTAATTAATGTGAATTCTGCTACTTTCGGCAAAACATGTAATGATGATTGCATGGTTTCTGTTAGTAATCTTGAATGTGGTGTGAATGAGTTGTCTAATGCTGTTAAATGCCCAGATAAAACTGTTAATGTTAAAAATCAAGCTAAGAAGGCTAAAAGGCAAAGGCAAAAGAAAGTTAGGAAAATAGTGGAAACCCACAGGAAGGAAATTTAGTAATATAGGTTATCAATGGATACCTACTGGCCGTAAGATTAATGAGCTTTGCCCTAAATTTGCTAAATCAATGCCCACTAGAAAATGGATGCCTACTGGTAGAACTATTCCCTTAAGAAGCGAACATACTTTGAATAGGTCAAATACGGACACTAGCACTGCATCTATTTCTAATGAGTCCATTGTTTCTACCTTTGATGTGGGTGTTCCAATCACTGTTACTAACCAAATGGAACCCATTCTTGCATGCGGATCCCAATTATCCATTTATCCATTCTTGTCTGTGTTCAACTGCAGATCGTTTAAATCGTTCTGTGGTACTTGGACTCAGGCTGTTCCAAGCATATGACTGGAGACCGGTCGCGGCTCATGAACTTCGTGAGTAAATTCATCGGAACTGTGAGATTCGGAAACGATCATTTTGATGCTATTATGGGTTATGGAGATTACGTGGTTGGAAATAGTGTGATTTCCAGGGTATATTATGTTGAAGGTCTTGGACATAATCTATTTTCTGTCGGACAATTTTGTGACTCAGATTTAGAAGTGGCCTTCAAAAAACATACTTGCTTTGTTAGAGAACTTGATGGTGTGGAACTTCTCAGAGGAACTCGTGGTTCAAACTTATACACCATCTCTATCAAAGATATGATGAAATCTTCACCCATCTGCTTGCTGTCAAAGGCTTCCAAAACTAAGTCATGGCTATGGCACCGTCGTCTCAATTACTTGAACTTTGGTACCATAAAGAATCTTTCCAGAAAGGACTTAGTAAGAGGATTACCCAGATTAAAGTATGAAAAAGATCATCTTTGTTCAGCTTGCCAATTGGAAAAAAGCACGAAATATGCCCACAAACCAAAACCCACAAACTCAGTAATGGAAGTTCTTCATACCCTTCATATGGATTTGTGCGGACCAATGAGAGTGCAAACGATAAATGGGAAGAAATACATTTTAGTCGTTGTTGATGACTACTCTCGATTTACTTGGGTAAAGTTTTTGAGGACAAAGGATGAAACTCCAGATGTCATCATCAAACTTATGAAACAGCTACAAGTTCGACTCAACAATACTGTTAGAATTATTTGAACAGACAATGGCACAGAGTTTGTTAACAAAGACTTAATTCAGTTTTATGAAAGTGTTGGAATCAGTCATCAAAGAAGTGTTCCACGAACTCCTCAATAGAACGGTGAGTTGAAAGACGAAATCGATTTCTTGTGGAAGCCACAAGAACAATGCTAATTTATTCAAAGGTTCCAATGTTTTTATGGGCTGAAGCCATTGCCACGGCTTGCTACACCCAAAATCATTCTCTTATTCATACCTCTCATGGAAAAACTCCATATGAACTTGTTCATAAACGAAAACCTGATCTCTCCTACCTTCGTGTGTTTGGTGATTTGTGCTATCCAACGAATGACGGTCAAGATTTAGGCAAATTAAGAGCAAAGGCAGATATTGGAGTTTTTGTTGGTTATGCACCAAACAAGAAGGGTTACCAAATCTACAACAAGAGAACCTGAAATATCATGGAAACAATTCACGTTACGTTCGATGAGCTGACCGGTCAAATGGCTCCAGGACAATCCAGTTCTGGACCCCCATTTCAACCTTCATCAAGTAGTCCTATCAGTTCTACTCTTGTTTCAAATTCCTCACCAGCAACTCCTTATGTACCTCCTTCAGAAGATGATTTGAAGAAATTGTTTGATCTAATGTTTGATGAACACTATGAGCCAAGTGCTAATGATCTGTCAATTCCATCAACAGAGGCTGCTCCTATCCTTGTTAATGAAGTTAACCCTTCAATTTCAATGTCACTAAGTCAAGAAGCGCCTTCTGCTGATCACTCGATATCATCATCAATGCCTCAATCATCAAGTGTACACAATGGAAATGTTGCTGCTGTTACAGATGATGAAAATCCTTTTGCTCCTCCAGAAGATGAACCTTTTGAAAATATATTTGCTCCTGAATCATCATCAGAACCATCTTCATCAGGAGAAATTGACTCTGCTACATTTGTTCCTCAACAACAACCACATGAACACCTTAGAAAATGGACACATGATCACCCATTGGACAACATCATTGGAAACCCTTCTCGTTCAGTATCCACTCGTCGATAACTTGCAACCGATGCCTTATGGTGCTTCTTCAACTCTGTACTCTCTAAGATCGAACCAAAAGATGTCAAAACTGCTATGAATGAAGATAGCTAGTTCAATGCCATGCAAGAAGAAATTCATGAGTTTGATCGACTAGATGTATGGGAATTAGTACCTGCTCCTGACTGTGCCATGATCATTGCTCTAAAGTGGATCTTCAAAGTAAAACTTGATGAGCATGGTGATGTTTTAAAGAACAAGGCTCGATTGGTTGCAAAAGGATACCGTCAAGAAGAGGGTATTGACTTTGAAGAATCATTTGCTCCAGTTGCTCGTATCGAGGCAATCAGAATCTTCTTGGCTAATGCTGCAAGTAAGAACATGGTAGTCTATCAGATGGATGTAAAGACGGCTTTTCTTAACGGTGACCTTAAAGAAGTCGTATACGTCAGCCAACCTGAAGGCTTTGTGAATCCAGAGCATCCTACTCATGTCTATCGTTTGAAGAAGGCTCTTTACGGTTTGAAGCAAGCTCCAAGGGCATGGTATGATACCCTATCAAAGTTTCTTCTATCTACTGGATTCACCAAAGGAGCAGTTGATCCGAAATTGTTCACCAGAAAGTCAGGCAAACATTTAATTCATGTTTAAATTTATGTTGATGATATCATTTTTGCCTCGACTAGCCTCAATGAATGTGACCATTTTTTTAAGGAGATGGGCTCTAAATTTCAAATGTCTATGATGGGACAAATGTCATTTTTTTTTGGATTACAAATTTCACAAAGTCTCGAAGGCATTTTTATAAATCAATCTAAATATGCAAATGAGATTTTAAAGAAATTTGGATTTGATTCTTGTGACCCTGTTGACACTCCCATGATAGAGCGTACCAAACTGGATGAGGACCACTCAGGGATTATGGTAGACCAAACAAAATATCGAAGTGTGATTGGATCCCTGATGTATCTCACAGCCAGTAGACCTGACATTCTATTCGTTGTTTGCATGTGTGCTAGATATCAGGCTAAGCCTACCAAAAAGCACCTTGAAGCGGTTAAACGGGTCTTTCGGTATCTTCAAGGAACCATCAATATGGGACTTTGGTACCCGAAGGACACCGGTATGTCACTAACTGCCTATGCAGATGCTGATCATGCAGGATGTCAAGATACACGTCGAAGTACATTTGGAGGTGCTCAGTTTTTGGGTGATAAGCTTGTGAGCTGGTCTTCAAAGAAACAAATGAGTACTTCTATTTCCTCTACAGAGGCTGAATACATAGCCATGTCATCTTGTTGTGCTCAAATCCTATGGATGAGATCCCAATTATCTGACTATGGCTTTGAATTCAACAAAATCCCTTCGTACTATGATAATAAAAGTGCTATAGCTCTCTCATGCAACAATGTTCAACATTCAAGAGCAAAGCACATCGACATTCGACATCATTTCATCAGGGAGCAAGTAGAGAACGGTGTGGTGGAACTCTACTTTGTGAGGACAGAATATCAATTAGCAGACATCTTCACCAAAGCTCTTCCTAGAGAACGTTTTGAGTTTATCCTTCCACGACTTGGTCTAAAGAGTCTACAACCAGAAACACTCAAACGTCTTCAAGAGGAAGACGATGAGTAAAGGTCTGTCTTCATCTATCTCTTGTAAATATTTATTCAAAAAGCAAAATACAAAATTACAAAACCCACAAAAAGAAAATAGAAAAATATAAAACTTTCAAAAATCCAAAAAAAAATAAAATAAAAAAAAATAAAAAAAAATTTGAAAAATCTCAAAAAATATTGTCTTTTTGTCATAATTTTCTCGATTCGATAACATCTACGGTCTTTGTGCTATCATTCAAAGAATGACACGGGTCGTTAGATGTTGTTCGAATGTTCTCAAAAAATAAAAAAATCAAAAATCAAAAAATCAAAAAAATATTTTTGGAAGAAAAGTGAAAAAATGGTTTATTATCATTTCAGGCAGTAACCCGCTTTTCAAAGAAAGAACAGAGCCATGATTTATCTTAAATCTTCAAATTTCATGCTCTGATTCTGAAAACAAATGTTTGTCGTCAAAAAGACAAATGTTTCCTTTCAAATATTTTTCCTTCTAATGAAAACAAAATTGCTTTGAAAATACTTCAGACTCTACTTTTGAAAATCATCCAGGCCTTTCATCTGTCAAAATCTCTATCTTTCAATCAATAACATATGTCATTGATTGAGGGGGAGAATGATTTCAAATCAAAAAGAGTATTTTTCAAACAATTGGCACGTAATCGAGAAAGGTCCGCTCTTGAATAATCAAAAAGAACAATGTTTTACAATATTGTATACAATTGGTACAAGACCTTTGTTATTATTATGTTTTCAAAAGATAGTCAAGCATGTTTAATCTTTGGAGTCTAAAGTCTCAAACTTGATCCTTATCGGTTAAATGTTTCTCATAATCAAGTCACGTCTCCCCTCAAAAGCTTTCAAAATCAATTTAAATCTACAGAGATCACAAATCTCAAATGATTTGAAAATTGTGATCAGGGGAGAATTTGTGATTTAAATTGGATTTAAACTGATAATTCGATAAATGGTTTCACAAGTGTTTAGCAATCTTTCCTCCCCACATGTGTCAAACGATTTCAAATTTTCCATGCACATGTTGAGGGGGAGCATCCTTTTAAATCACAAAGAATTGAAATGTGATTGATTTGTATCTAAGTGCTGGTTCCTTCTAATATGTGCAAAACTCTTTCAAACCTCGAGGCACATATTGAGGGGGAGCAAATTTATGAAAACCTCATCCTTCCCAAATATGCTTTATCCACTTGATTTGATCAGGGAAGTGATGTTGATATCTTTTAGAAAATGGTAATCAAAGAAGTTAATTCTTCCTCTTGCCTCCGTGTGCCAAAATGATTTCAAATACATGATGCACATGTTGAGGGGGAGCTTTGTTTCTAAAAATATCAAAAACAATTCAGGTACAAAATGCTTTGATAATATATCACAAGTATCTGAATTGATTTTCAAATGGTTTTCAATTGGTTCCAATGGCAGTTGAACAATACCAAATGGACCGACCAAACTTATTTTATGTATGGTGATATAAGGATGATAAGGTTAGGTATTTGTTCCTATGATCCGTCAAAACCGGAGGGATCTACCTAGGGACAATCCACTAGATAGTGTAGAAGTCCTTAGGTATGATGAAAAAAGGAGAAAAATGAGAATAAGGGAAGAGTGCGGACTGAGATAGAGCTAGAACTGGAATAAACCCAACAAGGTTCTAGTAATGAAGTCTCGGTAAGCACTGAAGGGGTTGAAGAATGAAAAAGAAGTGAAATGAGAAAAGGGTGAAAAGAAATAACCCTCCATTTATACAACCTTAGGGCAGAAACCGGGTTCAATACATATGCTACTGGTGTTATTCCTAAAATGAGGAGGAATATATTTAACAGTCACAGTATATTTGCAGTCTGCAGATGACTTTGATGCAACATTCTCATTAAAAATAAGTGGCATTTTCCCTTTTTCCTGACTCTTCAGATTCTCAATTTCCTTTTGTAACGACGTTATTTTCTCGTTGTTCTTGTCACGTGTGACTTTCATTGAATCATGTAACTCTTTAAAGTGTTGTTTAACCTTTTCATTTTCTTCTAGAAAACTCTCATTTTCCTTTTGCAAAACATTAACCAAGTTTTGAAGATGAAAAGTCTGAGAACTCTGAGAATCTAAAGGAGGAGGTATTTAGGAGCCTGTCACATTGTTCTTTTCACCCTTTAATTGTGAAATTTGGGTTCTCAATTTTCAGATCGTGTTACAATGAGCTCGAATCTGTTCATCATGTTTGCTAATTTCAAAAACTGCATCAAATTCAGGAGCATCCAAGGATGTCTTGATATTTGAGGTTTTAACATTTTCTTTTAGATGTTGATATTTTAATTGCAAAGCAAGATGCTCAACTTCCAATTTAGAAAACTGTTTCACCAGGTTATCATGATCATCCTATTCAACTTTATCATGCAGTTTAGAGTTAGTTTTTTCAAGCTCAATGACACGATCATGGGAGACTTTCAGAGCAACAGATAATTCATGAAATTGAGAAGCATTAATAGAACAATTCATAGCAGTGTAAAACATATCTAGAGTAATGCATTCAGAAATAAGATTCTCATTCAAGGTATGCAAGTTCTTCCTCTCAATCTCATTATATTTTAATTCTCGCTCATAGTCACTAACCTCAACTATCATTGCAACAAATTCCTTTTCCATTTCTTTAATATCTGAATCCATCCCCTTTTTAAGACTCTCAAATTGACCTTTTAATTGTTTAAAGAAAGGCATGACCTCAGTTAAATAGCATTCTTTAGTTTGCTCAAAACCCCTTTCCCCTTCAGTTATCCCAGTGGGTGTGATCCTTTTCTTACAAGTTTTCTCAAAATCAACAAATAATTGAAAAATTACATATTGACTGATTAAGGTCTTGCTTTTAGTGGGAATAGATCTAGGAACTAAATGCATTGGGGTATTGGGGGGATAAACAGTGGCAGGAAGCATTCTCCTACATGGGGGATTCTTTTCAACAAACTCATCAGCTTTTTTCATGTCCATGTCCTTTTTCCAAAACACTTGTTTAGGGGTCAGCTGTGTTTGAGGTCTAAACTTGTTAAAGGCAATCCAGTTATCCTTAGCATAGTTGGGTGTTTTATAGCTGATTTTCTTTTCTATGCATAAAGGGCTCTTAAGCTTTTCATCTAATTTCTTTCTAGTTACTTCTTTTAACTGTTTATCTTCCTCAGTATTCTCAGCGTAACTAGGTTTCTGTCTAGGCTTAAGGATTTCATTGCCATCATAGATTACCTTCTGTGCTTCTCTAGCTTTCAGACACGCCTTAGGGTTTGGTTCATCAGCTAACGCAACACTATGTTTTTCACTTAGAACTCTATGCTTAGTGATCATGTGAGCAGTCTGAATGGTGTTTCCTTGTACGTACAATTTGTTTTCAAGTTTTTTTTTCAAAGTTTTTAGGTTGGAAAATTCATTTAAGTGTTTTGATTCCTTGGCATTAAATTCTTGTTTAAGCACTTTCACATTTTCTTGAAGTTCTTGTTTTTGCTTAGCCGTTTTATTAAGCTTTTCTTTTAAGGAATCTAACTCTTGTTTAAGTATTTCTTCCCTAAAATTACTTTTTCTAATAATTGTACGCATTTGGTCATCCATCTCCTGCTCACGGGTAGTTAACTCAAACTTAGCACGTTGTTCATAAATGGCAACTTGTTCTTTATAGGCATTAAGTTCAGAGATGGCAGAATCATTAGGAACACTAGCAGTGTATTCATCAAAGGTATAGTCATCATTGACTGCATTAGATACATTACTTGGTTCAATCGCATTCTCACATTGGGTCACATATTGATCATATGGGACAATATTATCATTGCCCATATTAGCAATATCTGAGTCACTGGTTTCCTGCGATTGAACTTTATCATGTATCTTTTGCTGATCAACATTATCATATAGTTTTAATACCTCTGAGATGATTGATTCTTTGGATGGACCAGCTTCCTGTGGTGAGGGGACCTTTGGAGAGACCATTGGAGAAATGCAAGCCATGAAAATTGTTTGTGCAGTAGGTTCATCATCGACGTCAGAGTCGTATGCATCACAGTCGGCGACTTGAAAGGCATTCTGATGATTATGACATATCTCCTGAATTGGCTGCTCATCCACATCTGCATCATATGCCTTGGCATTGCCCTCAGCAAGAAACAGCAGCTCCTCTTCATCCGACACAGTTCCATTATCCTAAGCTTGCACAAGTAACATCTTGTCTCTGAAGTACTCTGCATTTTGTGGGCGTTTTGGAGATGTGCAGTTTCTAGCTATATGTCCATCACCACCACAGTTGTAGCACTTGATCGGCTTTGCTTGTCCTTGATTTCCATTCCTTCCCCTATTCTGATTTACCACATATCCTCTTCCAACTCCACCTCTTCCCTGTTCATACTGCCTTTCTTGAACTGGTTGCACCATAACCTTCCCATGTCTGACAGTTGCTTGATTGTGTGGATTGGATGTTGTTCTGAGGTTATTGTTGGTGTGTGCGAGAGAGTTCATGTTTTGACTGACCATGAGAGACAGTTGATTGATGAAGTTTTCCATGAATGTGTTTGGGTCTGGAGGCTTATATGCTGGATCAGGGATGAGTTTGTAATTACATTACCCGTGGGTATGACTTGAGAAGCTTTGGTGGTAATTCGAACATTTGTGTAAAAGGCTGTTGAATCATTTGAGGAACTTGTTTCTCCGTGGTTGGTTTTGAACTGTTCAAGAATCCTTTTCTCAAACATAGCATGTCTCTCATTCTGAAGAAGGAAGGCATACAGTTGCTCATAGTTTGTATTCTTCAATCCTTTGGTTAGCTTCACAGCGGTGACAAATTTGTGCCATTCGGGATTTATGTTGTTCTCAAACTTTGAGTTCAGCTGAATGTTTGGCATGGTCATTTTGATATTCCTCATGTCATTCACAAGCTTGTGGAATCTCACGTAATATTCATAGACACTCTCATCTGGTTTCATCTTGAAGTTCTCAAATTCATCATACAATTGTGATTCTCTGTCTTTCTTAGTTAATTCAGAACCTGAGAGAAGCATCTTGACATTATCCCAAACAACCTTGGCTTCAGTGTTGTGATTGATAAGCTTGTAGATGTCTTTTGGAAGACCCTGAAGTATAATGTTTGAAGCCCTGATGTCAGCATCGAATCTCTTTTTCTCCTTATCACTGAGCTCATCATACGTCTTTGGTCTGTCCAATCCAAAGATCATGGTTCCATCTGCAGCAGTATCAATTATGTCTCTTGTAGTCTCAATCTGATAAGGTCCATCATCAATGGATTTGAGAATGTTGACCCCATTTTCCTTTCTAAGACAGTACAATCTGATTCGTTGAGCCCAAGAGTCGTAGTCAGTTCTGTCAAGCATGGGTGGACGAGTATCTGAACCAGCTGCTTGAACATCCTCAGCAACAGTGGAGATGATTGTAGGTACGTTGGTAGACATGTTTACAGATTTCACGGGATTTTATAACTCTATGATTAAACCGGGAAATAGATTCTTTCACGGGATTTTACTAAATAAAGAGAAAACCGTATTAGAAACAAAAATCAACCAAGTCGCTATAATCCTTGAACCAAGTCGCTAAGTAGCAACTCGCTAAACCTCAAGTTGCTATGAATCAAGTCGCTAATACCAAGTCGCTACGGCCCAAGTTGCTGGACACAAATCGCTAAAGCACCAAATCGCTAAACAGTCAAGTCGCTAAAGAGCAACTCGCTAACTATCCAAGTCGCTAATGTCAAGTCGCTGAGAACAACAAGTACAAGTCGCTAGAAATAATGAAAGCAAGTCGCTAACCCCTTCAAGTCGCTGGACGACTAAAGAAGTGGAGTGTGTTGCTAGGTGAGCATAACATCTCCTACAGACCACGTACTACGGTTAAGGGGCAGATACTAGCAGACTTCATCATCAAAAAACCGGACACTGATGATAGACCTTTAGAAATCAAGGTGGAACTACAAGAACCATGGATCCTATTTACGGACGGATCTTCATGTGTGGATGGGTCAGGCGCAGGCCTTATCCTCACGAGTCCAGAAGAAATGGAATTCACTTACGCACTACGTTTTGAATTCACAGCCACAAACAACGAGGCCGAGTATGAAGCCCTGATTGCTAGATTACGCATTGCAGCTCGAATGGGCATACGCAACCTAGAAGGAAATGTGGATTCCCGGCTAGTAGCCAACCATGTGTTGGGCGAGTATGTGGCTAAAGAGAAGAACATGATTCAATATCTCGACAAAACCAAGTCACTAATCCAGGGTTTCGACAGGTTTACCATCAAACAAGTTCCTAGAGGGGAAAACAGAAAGGCGGATGCACTAAGCAAGATTGCATCCATAAGCTTTGCGCACCTGTCAAAACAAGTATTGCTGGAAACGCTGAAGAGCAAGTCCATCTCAGAGATGGAAATATCCACGGTGATAGAGGAGCAAGGTCCTACATGGATGACTCCCATAGTCGAGTTCATAAGCAAGGGCGTATTGCCCCAGGAGCAGAAGGACGCTCGACGAGTACGGCACACATCATAGAAGTTTGAACTTCGGGACGGCATACTATATCGGCGTTCATTTCTACAACCATGGCTTCGATGTGTCGGACCCCTTCAAGCAGATTACGTACTCCGAGAGATCCACGCTGGTTCATGTAGCATGCACTCAGGACCACGGTCCGTTGTGGTGCGCGCTTTACAGTCAGGATACTACTGGCCTACGATGCACCGTGACGCGCGGGACTTAATAAGAAAGTGTGGCGACTGCCAAGTTCACAGACCCATTCCACGTACCATAATAGGAGCTAACACCTATTACGTCACCATGGCCATTCTATAAATGGGGTATCGACATTGCCGGCCCCTTCCCTGTTGCAGCAGGGGGATTGAAATTCCTTATAGTGGCTATAGACTATTTCACCAACTGGATTGAAGCATTGCGGTCGCGACAATCACATGAAATCAGGAAAACGGTTTGTTTGGGAAAATATCGTATGCCGTTTCGGATTACCTGGGAAATCATCTCGGACAACGGAAAAACATTCTGTGACAACCCTTTCAAGGAATGGTGCGAAAAACTAAATATTGCACAACACTTCGCGTCGGTTAAACACCCACAAACCAATGGTTTAGTCGAGCGTGCAAATCAAAGTCTGGGCGAAGGAATTAAAGCACGCTTAGACAAACACAAAGGAAGGTGGGTGGAGGAGTTATCGCATGTCTTGTGGGCGCACCACACGACAATCAAAATCAGCACAGGAGACACTTCCTTTTCTCTTGTCTATGGGACAGAAGTCGTCATACCAGCCGAAATTGGGATGCCAACTATTCGTACTGCCGAAGTTAATGTTACAACCAATGACGATGAACGGCGCATTGACTTGGATCTGCTGGAAGAAAGGCGCGAACGCGCAGTGATTTGCTCGGGAAACCAATAATAGAGAAGTGTGTAGTATGTTGGGTAACTCAAACGTATTAGGTTTGAGCACCGAGATCGTTCCGAACGAGGGTTGAATGGAATTTCCAACTCACGTCGCGATTATCGGGATTTGAATAAGAGAAGGGGATAAATTGAAGTTTTCTAAACTACGGGATAAGGAAAGTAAATGGGACTAAAATCTATGGGGAAAACCTAAGAATTAAGGCAAACTACGCGAATCTATACTAAAACGCAAATACGGGATTAAAACGGAACGCGAATATAATGCAACTACATCTAATCTAAGTCCTAAATATAACCTAAAATTACTATTACTCTAAAAATGATATTTGAAAACTATTAATGAATTAAAACTATTTTTTTTTTTGGATTTTTCTTTAATTTAATAGAATTAAAAACTACTTTTAACTTTTAAAACTAATTTAAAATACTAAAAATTATGAAAATAAAAGGGAAAAATATGAAACTATTTTTATAAAATCTAAAATATCCTAAGAGAATTTTCAAAACTATTTTTTTATTTTTCTGATTATATTTCTATTTTCTACTAATTTAAAACTATTTAAATCTAATTTAAATTGTTAAAAATACCAAATAAAAGGGGAAAAATAGGGAAAAATATTTTTTACGCTTTTTATATTTTTCTTAAACTGGGAAATTTGAAAAATTATTTTTTGGAACTTTTTCTGAATTAATTGCAATTAAAGCTATTTTAAAATGCCTAAAAACTGATTTTAATAAAGAAAAATAGTAAACAGTGACTAAAAATTATAAAAAACTCAAAAAAATTCTAAAATATTATTCTAAAACTATGAAAAATATAAAACATGATGCTTATGTGTAAGATATGAGAGCTGTAGTACAAACTGATAGGAAATAAGCACTTAAAAATAAGCTATAAAGCACTAGAGGGCACCAATTAACTACAGAAGGTATATAATACTAAAACTACTCTAAGGCAACTTATACAAGCTAATACTAACACCTAATCAGTGATCTACCAAGATAAAAAGCTAACTGCTACTTAAGCAAATCAGCCTAAGCCCACCCACTTTAAGCTAATCCAACAGCTTATTTAGTGAGATGGAACAGAAACCATAAATTGGAAACTAAAAACCACCTACCAAAGATCACACAAACCAATATTCAGACCCTAACAATCTGAAATGAACACTGTGCAAGACCTGCAAGGTTTGATGAAAAACTGTTTTGAGCAAATTTTGACTTTCTGAGACAGATTTGAAATTTGACTTTCTTGAGTTTTGATTGATCCTAACTGAGTCTAAGTGATGTTTTAAGGTGAAATTCCACCTAACTAAGCTACTTAAACAAGATCTAAACCTAAATGCAAGGTTTGTACTACTAAATCCAACTAATGAGAATATAAGAACAGGAGACTTTTGATTTTGACTTTCAGTGATAATATATGCAAACTAAGAACTGACATGGATGCAAATATCATATATAAGCTTATATAACCCAGACTTAACCATAGGTCTAACCTCAAACTCAGAAATAAGCTCTATGCCAAACACTACTTACAAGACTGTTTTGCAAATTTACCAATCAAAACCCCATAACAAACATCAGTACAGATTCAAATTACTCCTAAATGATGCAATAACTCCAACTTTAACTACCAATGACACAATAAGCTAATTATGCAGATTATCACAATGAACAGATGTGAACAACTGCAATAACAGATGAGTTAACAGATATTGCAACAGCTGATTTAAAAGCTAAAACTACATAATTATCAACTAAGTTCAATAATGAGCAATGAAACTAGATTAACACAAACTAACTAAACTAATTCATGAAAACAGAAATGGTACTCACATCAGTCCTTGTCACAATGACATGCTAAAGAGATTATATAACCACTGATCCACTATCCTAAAGCTGATCTTAACCCCAAATCAACTCAAATTCACCCCATATCCATCTGATTCAGCTATCCAGAACCTTTCAAACAATTAACTGCAGGATTGACTAAGTTTGACCAAATGAAAATGAGAGTAAATTCAGAGTAAATACACTAAAATATATTTAATAAAGCTCAAGTAACCAATATAAGATGAAGTTAAACAATGAAACAGTGATTTTGAGGAAAATATAAGCTGAAACAGAAACTTGTATTAATAAGATTTTGAGTACAAGATGAGATTACAAAAACTGAATTTGAACTAATTTATGGAAAACAATTGAAAAGGACTCAGAAACTAAATCTACACTACTCCTAATCTACTCCTATTCTACATACATTACAATGGTGAAATAAGGGGTATATATAGTTGAGCTTGAACTTTGAGAAGAGTCTAGAATCAATCAGGTTGTGCTTTCTCTTGGCGTTTCTCCACCTTTAGATCATGCTTCCATATCACTCAACAAATCAGAACCCTTGGATTAACATAGCCACGTTTCTCCCACCAATCAGAGGCTAGAATGAGGGTATGTGACACACGGATTGCCGTGTCAGGTAGAAGTACAAGTATGCCCTTAATTAAAGTGTATTGTACTAATTGATGCCGAGGGTAATTTAGGGTTCTTATCCTGGGTTTATTTGGGGGAAAGTTTGGCGCGTTGGTTTTTGGTTTATTTAATATATTTCAAGTTAAGTTTGACCGGGTTATAAGAGGTGGGTTTGACTCGGGTAAAATACGGGTTGGATATACCGGCGGGTATTGGAATTGTATAATGGACCGGGTAAGATTTAAGGATTGGGCTTTAGTTTATTTGGTTGGGCCAAGTGTTTATTTGGATTGGGATGTAAAATATATCCAAGGTTTAACATAGGGACTTAAGCTGCCAAATCTGAAAATACAGGGACCATAAGTGCAAATCTGAAAATGTAATCCAAGGGCCATTATTGTCATTCTCAAATAAACCAAGGACCATGTTTGCCAAATTTTAATCTTCACGGGTCTATTCTGCCAAATACTCAAAGTCCAGGGACTGATCATGACAATTCTTCAAATATGATCATATCTCCTAAAAATCATCCTCAGAGAATAATATCTTCACAAATGCACAATCTCGACCTTCCGGCTCAGCTCAAACTCTCTTGATCTCTCGTGCTCGGTTTTACGTCTGATTTGGTTCCTTTTTGTGTGTTTTTACATATCCGTACCTGCACAAGCACAAACTCAAGAAAACCACAAATATTAGCAATAAACCCCTCTTTCTTGGTTGTTTTGGGTCAGTTATGATAATGAAAAGGTATGTGTTTTAGCACATACCAAAATACCCCAGACGAGACCATTGTCGTGTCCTCACGCAATGTAATCAACTCACGCTTCTAAAACCAAGGATCTCAATCTCTTTCTACTAAACCTATGAAGAAGTAGCAAAGATTCCTCAAAAGAGATTAAGAACCCTTAATTCTAAAAACGCCCCGTTTACCTTTTAATTCACATGTAGATATTACGATTAAGCACATTCCGGTTATGAATGACGGTTTGTTAAACTTTCATGTCGATCAATAACTCCAACATTTTTCAAACGACACGTTAGGATCACGGAGTAAGAAACACAACACAGCGTGAAGTGTCCATACGGATAGAATACATCGTCCCTGATTTTTCACAAGTCCCAAACTAAGCGTAAAATCGAAATCATTGTTAAGTATGATTCTAGATGCTAACACTACCCATGGAAGTTACTTGTGTAATTACCTTTTGTTCCCATTTTCCTATTTTCCTCTAGATTTTTTTATTTTTGTGAGAATTGAATTTCTTCAAATTTCTCATTTCGATAACTTTTATCCGATAAAGATATGAAGCTAAGTCGATAATTAGTTATCCATCTTCTCTCAAGAACCATTGTCCCAAAAATGAGGTCCACATCAAGGAATTTTTATTCACTTATATTTTTGACTTTTCCATTTTTCATCACTTTTCATTTTTCATTTTTTTTTTTTTTTTTTTTTTTGCACTTATACTTTTATTTGTATGAGCTATGAACTACGGAGCTTCACGGGGTAATTCCAAGACTATAGGATTCATGAAATGAGGATCCCGGCTGGCTAGGCTAAGACCTCATTCAATCCCGGCTAAAGATCCAAGGGTCCGATCTCGACACCGCAGCTCACAACTTTACTTATTACTTTTCACTTATTACTTGCTTATTTATTTATTACGGATCCTTGATGTGTACCCAATTTTTAAAACAAAGATTCTTTTAAGAAGATAAAGAACTAACTATCGCCAAAAACTCAACATCTCTAATTATTTATTAGACAGATATGGGGTGAAACAATTTTGTGGGAACAAAAAGCCATAAGTACCTTCGATGGGCTCTAAAGAGAACCAACTACTCCACGTTTAGCATCTAAACTCATAAGTAACTCTATCATTTCTCGATCTCCGCAAATTTAAAATCTAAAATAATGAGATCCGCAGATGCTTAGCCGATAATTTTTAGATTATCTATGGTTAAGGGAACAAGCTAGGGCTCAACACGCCCGGTCAAGTCAGAATTCTATTCCTACTCTCACCAGTAGAAAGTCAACAAGGTGTCAAAACATATATAAACTTAGCAAATGCTTCGTCTAATGAAATAAAGTCATGCATATTTAAAGTCACTCAGGGAAACTTGCAAAATCTTGGCCTTGTGAGCTAGAATTCGCATTTTATAGCTTTTTGTCTAAGAGACTAGCAAAACTTTTCAATCAAGAAGACTTAACAAAAGCTTACAAAAATTTTTTAAATTTTTCACATTTTTGCACAATTTTTTTCATTTTCTAAGGAAAAACGGGGTTACGAGAGAAACACAACAAAAATAAGCAAGTGCGGTCAAATCAAATCGAAGATTACCCTACCCCAGACTAGAACGAAACATTGTCCTCAATGTTTAAAGCAAGGGTATCACGAAAATCTAAAAGCCGTTTATTAAGTATGCTAAAAGATAAACGTTAGTCGATAAGATTTCGGATATAGGATTTCCATCAGCATCGATCATGAAACTCGAGTGGAGAAAAGACAAACTTCGAGCACGAGAGTCTTCATATCGGGAACATCCTACACACAACATCACAAACAACCAAACACGAGAAATCGAAGAGGCTAATCCCTTTACGTCACTTATTAGAAAATAGAAAGAAGATAGAGATAAGCATGGGGTGCCTCCCACGAAGCGCTACTGTTTTTGATCACCGAGTCGCTAGCCTGACTCGTCCCTGAATTCATTTGTCCTTGGGGAAGAAAGTGGTAGAGATACCAGGGTCAAAAACGGTATCCTCACTCCGGAGGGAAAGAGAATGGTTGGGATGGGTGGAGAAGAAAGTGTTGGGCTTAAGCACAAATGGGATAACTTCTCCCAAACTCACATAAGGTTTTTCAAGAAAGCATGATCCATCATCCGGTGGTTTTGCGGGTGGACGAAAGGATGATGGATAGAAATGAGAAAACTCCAAGAAAGACGGGAGCTCATGGTAAAGGATAAGAGATGTAGGCTCACAAATGAAGGCATCCATCGGAGGATCCTTATCTCGAAAATTGTTTTCAACAAAAATCTCATCAATGCATATCCCGGGTTTAAAAATTTTGTCTTCACATGAAGGCTCATCGGGATAAGTGATGGCGGACTCATCAAAGAGAGGAGAGTCAAGATAACCATCAAGAACAACCATATCCCCATCGGGATCATTCATAACATCCTCAATACCCGGTGGTATCAAGTCATCGATAGCATCCTCTATGATCGGGTCACTTATCGGAGTATTGGAAATTTCGTTCAAAACTTTACTCATATCAACATCGAAGTAGAATCGCTCAAGAATCGGAGGATAAACATCATCAATAGTGGGATTGCCACTAATCTCTTCATCAAATCGGAAAGTCTCAAGCTCGGGAGAGAAATCACTATCTTTAACGGAGATAGGATGAGAACTTGAATTATCGTTAAGGGCTTCAATCTTAGAAATGAGAAGATAAACATTCGACAACGTTTCACGTAATGCTTCATCCTCGATCTGAATATCATCGGGCTCAATCTCTTCTTCTTCTGGCTCAAAATCATTTACTTCTTCTATGTTAATGTGCTCAGAAGGTAAATAGTCGACGAAATCGATGTCTCCATAAGACTCATCATCGGAATCGGAGAACATCTCAACATGATCGCTCGAATTATCAAGAAAAGGCTCATCACAAATATCAACAACAGCCTCGGACTCTCTTGGGCTTGGGATAAGGACCTCAACATTAGACGCTTCCGTTTTCGGAATAGTACTAAGATGCTCATCCCCCATTATGAGAGAGTCAACGGGTGCAATAATGTCCGTAGCAATAGAATCATCGACCTCTTCCATAAGAATGTCACTTCTCTCAACCGGCGTGAGTGAAGGGGAAGGATCGGAAATGAAAGGCTCAGAAATAAGAGAAGGAGAAGAATCCGGAGGTGGGACAAGTGGTGTGCTCTGAGAGCTAGCAAGTTCCACCACTTCCGTTGTGGTCTCCGGTTCTTTCTGTTTAGAAATTGTTTTAAGCTCATAATTTCGTTCTGTTTTGTTGTAACTCGACAAACTCGTAACAGCGAATCGTGAAAGATAAGGATCGATTCTAGAATTCTTCGGTTTAGAGTCGAGAGTACAAACGGGAATCACCTCGGGTTCATAAACATGTTCCATCTCCCTCACCGGAGAGGGAGTAGGAATCGAGGGTTCATCAAGATTATATTTCAAAATTTTTGACAAGGCTTCAAGTTTTTCAATGTTGTTAAGAAAAGCACGACGTTCAAAGAAATCGTCTCCGTGACCCTCGGTGGGTTCTTCGGGTCGCTCCGAAATGGTGTGATCATCTTCCGTAACTTGAACGGGTTCTTCATTAATACTTTGTTGAGCTTGCCATTGATTGAAGAAAGTTTGAAGCATATTCATAAATTCGATTGTTTGTTTCTCAAACATGTCGTGAATCCAGGAAAAATCGTCCTCGACACCCTCGGTGGGTTCTTCAATCATGGAATCATTATTAACAATCGGGACGGGTTCTTCATAATTAGAATGTATCTCAGGCATACACCGTAAACAACGAAAATCGTTCGACGAGTCTACCATATCTCCACAGCCATAACAATAACATGGATCAAACGAAGATATCTCGGGCTGTGGAGGATAGTCGGAAAAATTTTGAGGGTTAGTGAGAGAATTGGGGCACATATGATTATAACATCGATAATCATATCCCAAACGTGAATTACAACACTGACATAAATAGTCGAAGGAGTCCATAAGAATCAAATATAAGAGGGATAAGAGGAAAGAATTATCAAATCAGAGGGTAAAGAAGAATATTTTTGGGTTTTTAGAAAACATATTTTGAAAAGAAAAATCTTTTTGGGTTTTTATATTTAAGAAAACACAATATTTTTGTAACCGTCACGTCAACCGGTGCTCGGTAGCTCTCAAAAGTACGCGCAGCGGAGCGGGAACGAAGAGTGGATCGTTCTTCAGTCTGCAATTTAATGTCAAGACTTTCCTTATACCCCGTGTATAGGTTGTACCTTCAAGGTGAGCCGACGTAACAATTGACGTTTCAGTTTCTTTTGTTGGTTTTTTACTTTTTATGGTTTTGTAAACACTCTAGGAAGAATGTTTTGGTATTTTTAGATATTTTTGGGTTTTCAAAAATATATATTTACAAAAACGACGGTAACTTCACTCGGGGAAGGATCTTCAAATGCACGCGATTCGAGACGGAATACGAAAACTCGCTACAAGCCCTCCCCGGCAGCGGCGCCAAAAATTGATTTGCTCGGGAAACCAATAATAGAGAAGTGTGTAGTATGTTGGGTAACTCAAACGACGGTAACTTCACTCGGAGAAGTGTGTAGTATGTTGTGAATCCAGGAAAAATCGTCCTCGACACCCTCGGTGGGTTCTTCAATCATGGAATCATTATTAACAATCGGGACGGGTTCTTCATAATTAGAATGTATCTCAGGCATACACCGTAAACAACGAAAATCGTTCGACGAGTCTACCATATCTCCACAGCCATAACAATAACATGGATCAAACGAAGATATCTCGGGCTGTGGAGGATAGTCGGAAAAATTTTGAGGGTTAGTGAGAGAATTGGGGCACATATGATTATAACATCGATAATCATATCCCAAACGTGAATTACAACACTGACATAAATAGTCGAAGGAGTCCATAAGAATCAAATATAAGAGGGATAAGAGGAAAGAATTATCAAATCAGAGGGTAAAGAAGAATATTTTTGGGTTTTTAGAAAACATATTTTGAAAAGAAAAATCTTTTTGGGTTTTTATATTTAAGAAAACACAATATTTTTGTAACCGTCACGTCAACCGGTGCTCGGTAGCTCTCAAAAGTACGCGCAGCGGAGCGGGAATGAAGAGTGGATCGTTCTTCAGTCTGCAATTTAATGTCAAGACTTTCCTTATACCCCGTGTATAGGTTGTACCTTCAAGGTGAGCCGACGTAACAATTGACGTTTCAGTTTCTTTTGTTGGTTTTTTACTTTTTATGGTTTTGTAAACACTCTAGGAAGAATGTTTTGGTATTTTTAGATATTTTTGGGTTTTCAAAAATATATATTTACAAAAATGACGGTAACTTCACTCGGGGAAGGATCTTCAAATGCACGCGATTCGAGACGGAATACGAAAACTCGCTACAAGCCCTCCCCGGCAGCGGCGCCAAAAATTGATTTGCTCGGGAAACCAATAATAGAGAAGTGTGTAGTATGTTGGGTAACTCAAACGTATTAGGTTTGAGCACCGAGATCGTTCCGAACGAGGGTTGAATGGAATTTCCAACTCACGTCGCGATTATCGGGATTTGAATAAGAGAAGGGGATAAATTGAAGTTTTCTAAACTACGGGATAAGGAAAGTAAATGGGACTAAAATCTATGGGGAAAACCTAAGAATTAAGGCAAACTACGCGAATCTATACTAAAACGCAAATACGGGATTAAAACGGAACGCGAATATAATGCAACTACATCTAATCTAAGTCCTAAATATAACCTAAAATTACTATTACTCTAAAAATGATATTTGAAAACTATTAATGAATTAAAACTATTTTTTTTTGGATTTTTCTTGAATTTAATAGAATTAAAAACTACTTTTAACTTTTAAAACTAATTTAAAATACTAAAAATTATGAAAATAAAAGGGAAAAATATGAAACTATTTTTATAAAATCTAAAATATCCTAAGAGAATTTTCAAAACTATTTTTTTATTTTTCTGATTATATTTCTATTTTCTACTAATTTAAAACTTTTTAAATCTAATTTAAATTGTTAAAAATACCAAATAAAAGGGGAAAAATAGGGAAAAATATTTTTTATGCTTTTTATATTTTTCTTAAACTGGGAAAATTGAAAAATTATTTTTTGGAACTTTTTCTTAATTAATTGCAATTAAAGCTATTTTAAAATGCCTAAAAACTGATTTTAATAAAGAAAAATAGTAAACAGTGACTAAAAATTATGAAAAACTCAGGAAAATTCTAAAATATTATTCTAAAACTATGAAAAATATAAAACATGATGCTTATGTGTAAGATATGAGAGCTGTAGTACAAACTGATAGGAAATAAGCACTTAAAAATAAGCTATAAAGCACTAGAGGGCACCAATTAACTACAGAAGGTATATAATACTAAAACTACTCTAAGGCAACTTATACAAGCTAATCCTAACACCTAATCAGTGATCTACCAAGATAAAAAGCTAACTGCTACTTAAGCAAATCAGCCTAAGCCCACCCACTTTAAGCTAATCCAACAGCTTATTTAGTGAGAAGGAACAGAAACCATAAATTGGAAACTAAAAACCACCTACCAAAGATCACACAAACCAATATTCAGACCCTAACAATCTGAAATGAACACTGTGCAAGACCTGCAAGGTTTGATGAAAAACTGTTTTGAGCAAATTTTGACTTTCTGAGACAGATTTGAAATTTGACTTTCTTGAGTTTTGATTGATCCTAACTGAGTCTAAGTGAAGTTTTAAGATGAAATTCCACCTAAGTAAGCTACTTAAACAAGATCTAAACCTAAATGCAAGGTTTGTACTACTAAATCCAACTGATGAGAATATAAGAACAGGAGACTTTTGATTTTGACTTTCAGTGATAATATATGCAAACTAAGAACTGACATGGATGCAAATATCATATATAAGCTTATATAACCCAGACTTAACCACAGGTCTAACCTCAAACTCAGAAATAAGCTCTATACCAAACACTACTTACAAGACTGTTTTGCAAATTTACCAATCAAAACTTAAATCTACCCCATAACAAACATCAGTACAGATTCAAATTACTCCTAAATGATGCAATAACTCCAACTTTAACTACCAATGACACAATAAGCTAATTATGCAGATTATCACAATGAACATATGTGAACAACTGCAATAACAGATGAGTTAACAGATATTGCAACAGCTGATTTAAAAGCTAAAACTACATAATTATCAACTAAGTTCAATAATGAGCAATGAAACTAGATTAACACAAACTAACTAAACTAATTCATGAAAACAGAAATGGTACTCACATCAGTCCTTGTCACAATGACATGCTAAAGAGATTATATAACCACTGATCCACTATCCTAAAGCTGATCTTAACCCCAAATCAACTCAAATTCACCCCATATCCATCTGATTCAGCTATCCAGAACCTTTCAAACAATTAACTGCAGGATTGACTAAGTTTGACCAAATGAAAATGAGAGTAAATTCAGAGTAAATACACTAAAATAGATTTAATAAAGCTCAAGTAACCAATATAAGATGAAGTTAAACAATGAAACAGTGATTTTGAGGAAAATATAAGCTGAAACAGAAACTTGTATTAATAAGATTTTGAGTACAAGATGAGATTACAAAAACTGAATTTGAACTAATTTATGGAAAACAATTGAAAATGACTCAGAAACTAAATCTACACTACTCCTAATCTACTCCTATTCTACATACATTACAATGGTGAAATAAGGGGTATATATAGTTGAGCTTGAACTTTGAGAAGAGTCTAGAATCAATCAGGTTGTGCATTCTCTTGGCGTTTCTCCACCTTTAGATCATGCTTCCATATCACTCAACAAATCAGAACCCTTGGATTAACATAGCCACGTTTCTCCCACCAATCAGAGGCTAGAATGAGGGTATGTGACACACGGATTGCCAACCTGGCATCCGTGTGTCAGCATGTGTCAGGTAGAAGTACAAGTATGCCCTTAATTAAAGTGTATTGTACTAATTGATGCCGAGGGTAATTTAGGGTTCTTATCCTGGGTTTATTTGGGGGAAAGTTTGGCGCGTTGGTTTTTGGTTTATTTAATATATTTCAAGTTAAGTTTGACCGGGTTATAAGAGGTGGGTTTGACTCGGGTAAAATGCGGGTTGGATATACCGGCGGGTATTGGAATTGTATAATGGACCGGGTAAGATTTAAGGATTGGGCTTTAGTTTATTTGGTTGGGCCAAGTGTTTATTTGGATTAGGATGTAAAATATATCCAAGGTTTAACATAGGGACTTAAGCTGCCAAATCTGAAAATACAGGGACCATAAGTGCAAATCTGAAAATGTAATCCAAGGGCCATTATTGTCATTCTCAAATAAACCAAGGACCATGTTTGCCAAATTTTAATCTTCAGGGGTCTATTCTGCCAAATACTCAAAGTCCAGGGACTGATCATGACAATTCTTCAAATATGATCATATCTCCTAAAAATCATCCTCAGAGAATAATATCTTCACAAATGCACAATCTCGACCTTCCGGCTCAGCTCAAACTCTCTTGATCTCTCGTGCTCGGATTTACGTCTGATTTGGTTCCTTTTTGTGTGTTTTTACATATCTGTACCTGCACAAGCACAAACTCAAGAAAACCACAAATATTAGCAATAAACGGCTCTTTCTTGGTTGTTTTGGGTCAGTTATGATAATGAAAAGGTATGTGTTTTAGCACATACCACGCAGCTATATGTGAGGCGAGAGCTAAGTCAAAAATGAAAGGATACTATGACGCTAAGGTTCGAAGCACCTTATTCAGACCAGGCGACTTTGTATATCGCGCCAATGATGCGAGCCATGCAGAAGATACAGGAAAACTTGGACCGAAGTGGGAAGGACCTTATGAGGTCATTAAAGCATTAGGAAAGGGCGCGTACAAGCTGCGTAACATGGATGGTCGTGAGCTACCACGCACATGGAACATCTGCAATCTCAAACGATGTCACCTCTAGGAACGGCCACGGCCCAGCGCGCGGACACCACTGCACTTTAGTATAGTGCTCAATAAATATCCGTGTATTTACATTCTGTTTTACTTAGGCAAATGTCCTTTTTCTTTTTTACAAAAACTTGCAAGTATTAATGAAACATCGCGGTTTCTAGCTAACTCCGCGACACATTTCAATTTTTTATTTACACCTAATTTATGTCTTAACATTGTTGTTATCTTATCTTTTGCCTACATGGCGTGCATGCACTTAATAAACCCACGATGGTAACAGGATGAGTAAACCTACTAAATACCTCGTTGAGTAAGAGGGTTGCAAACTCATCAACATTGGATCATGCATCCTTGTTAAACACCTTATTTTTAAGACGTTGGAATAAGTTCAATGCGCATTCCACGATGGATGCGCAACAATGCATATTGTGCGCGTTTAACAAACTAGGAAACAAGACTCTTGACTCCTTAATATGATATTTACAGTACGCTGCATATCAAACCATACACGATTATGATACAAGTACTTAGAAATTATGTTTCAAGTATCTTAGAACATGACTTTCATACATGATTATGGACTTCATATATTCTTAGCGCTTATACAACCGTTTGATTCTTAGACAACGAGAACTTTTTTCATGCAAAGACGGATAATTAAGTACAAAAATTATAAGTCGCAACCACATTCAGATCAACACACCTTTAACAAAAGGAAAATTTTATTAAGGACCACGAGTTCTTACAAAAAGGATATTTACAACGAGGCTATAACCTATATACTATTACAGCGCCTAAGAGATGAGCTCTCCACATGGCTTGCAGCGTCCCCAGCCTCCTTCAGTCTCTTCAACAAATCAGAATCTTGGCGCGATACTGTGGCAACACTAATAGGTACCCCGTCAGATCTAGGGAGATGCGCTGCGCCAAGACCACACAGAATGGCCTTCCCCTTTATGCCCTTCTTCTTTGCAAGCCTCATAGCATGGGCTTCTAAGGATTCCTTCAAAGGAATTTCTTTCTCAAGCGCAAAAGGGTTTAGGATGTCGCGGGGGCGAGCAAAGATAGGCACTTGCAGCTGTGACTCATCAGGCTTCAAAAAATAGTCAGGTTGTGCCTCTGCATTATCATCACGATGGTGGGCCAAGTTTAATCCCTCCATAATCACACCTATGGGATAATCCTGATCGCGCTCCAACTCCGCAATCATAGGAAGCTCCAACAGCTTCATCTTCCCCATTGCAGCGACCAGATCATCATATGCGTGCTCGTTATACCCAGGCACCTGTGTGACAGGCATTTTCAAAAGACCACCCTCATGAAGCTCTTCTATAGCCTCTGCCTTGCCACGCGCTAGCGTGCACTGCACGACACCCCCGAAGGCGTCCACCACCTCTCGAGATTCCAAAGTAGTCAGGGAAGCGAGGCGCAAACCATGGCTGATGAGCCACCTGCGCTCAGCGATTGAGGAAACTAATTGCGGATACAACTCTTCATCATACTCAATGCTGAGCTTGCGAAGCTTCATCTCATGCTTCTCCAACATTCCCTCCACGGCTGCACGAAACTCTCCCAGCCGCGAGAAGTGCTCATTCCTCCCATTCTCCAAATATCCAAGAGCCCAGACGCAAGTAGCCTTATAATCCTCTAACGCGGCACGCTCCTGGCTAACTTGGTTCAATAAAGACATCTTTTCCTCAGCAAGTTTTTGGGAATAAGAGCTCGCCGCCTCTACCTCAGCTTGAGCACTAGCCAAACGTGCCTCCAGCAACGTAATCTGTTTGTCCTTATGCACGCTCTGACTACTCTCCCCAGCATATCTTGACTTTAGCTGCGCGACCAATGTAGCCTGGTGCGCAGCAGCCAAACTAAGCTCCTCAATAAGTTGGACCATTGGCACATCCCCAGATGCCAATGGATCGGCGCCTTGGTTCTCTGGCACAGGAGGGTCAGTGTGAATAGGACTCGCCTTGGGTGGTGACTCCACAGAATGCTCAGCAGTACTCCCAGCAGTATAAACACTGCACGCAAACAAAGACATTTTTATGATTATTTTATACAACAAATGAGGATGCACTAAGTGTTTTGGCGACAATACTTACTTGGGAAGAGTAGTCTCAGTTACGCGGAGGGGCGATGCTTCATCTGATGATGACTCCACGTCATGAATGACATGGCGTTTTCTCCTCGACGAGCCTGAGCCATCATCACCAGGCGCCCTCTTGCGCTTGACCCCTTGGTCTGCTTCCTCTGGCTCTTCCTGGAAGACTTCCACGCTCTCCACTACATTTGCGCGTGAAAGCTCTACCCCAGGAGAATGTAACCTGGGGCTGGGCACACTGCGCAGAGGGATTGCCTCCAGCGCCACGGAAGAATCACCCACCGGTTCCTCCAGCTGCATCTCCATGGTGCGCCCCGCAGTAGCTTCCAGAATATGGACTTCCCCCTTCCCTCAAAGGGCGCACCCCCACAGTAACCAGGCGAGGTTTCGCCAATTGCACAACGCTGAACAAATCCATCTCTGCACAGCAAAAACAAACAAAAACAAGTTATATAAAGTACAAAGGTGAAAAGAAGGGCTCACATTAATAAAGCAAAGGAGTACGAAGGACGAGCACCCACCCTGATCATCCGCGTCTAAAAAGGTTGGCACCTCATCAGGCCTATCGAAATAATTACGATTGATGCCCATGTGCACCAAAAATTCCTCGGGGTAGGAATTGATGGGAATACGATTGCCGTTTATCGTTTCCGCATCATCAGCGCTGTATGTTCCAGGGAGGGGGCGCCCATCCTTCGGTAGCGAACTTTGGGTATAGAAGGCAAAACGACAAGGGAACACCGCCTCATCAACCCAGAAGAATGTTTCTCTCCAGTTCCTAAGTGCGTCCAGTTTATCAGTGTAACATTGCAGCCGCCCTGCGCGCTTAGCAAACGAAACCCACCTGTTTGACCACGTAGTATGGTAAAACGCGTGGAAGAGATATATAGTGGGGTTAATCGCCAACAAACGGCAATTAACCTCTAAGTTGGTTATTTTTGCTGCACCTATACAGTGCAGCTGGGATATGTGTAAGCGATAGTAATTTAATACGTCGCACAAGAATAAAGAGATGGGCACACGTTGATTCGCGAAT
Organism: Chrysanthemum seticuspe; assembly: GCA_019973895.1. Lineage (NCBI taxonomy): Eukaryota > Viridiplantae > Streptophyta > Magnoliopsida > Asterales > Asteraceae > Chrysanthemum > Chrysanthemum seticuspe. The sequence goes on from BPTQ01000009.1 coordinate 46,478,264, forward strand.
TCGAAAAACCGTGTGTATACCCCCACTTTCCCTTGAGGGAAATCTGCTATCGATGCATGCACAGCCGGAACTACCGGATGTATCGCAAGCGGAATATAATAATCCAAGGTGAACTCACGAAGTTCATCCTCGGTCATATCGGATGCAAAATCAGTTAATCCACGAACCATAATCTGTTTTAGAATGCGCACGCGCGGTTACCTTTAAATGTTTGTGGTTTTCTTGGTGGATATTTCAAGCTTTTCAACAATGGTGGAAATGTTTTGTACTGTGATAAACACAGTAAAAGGGAGGCGGTAGTTTATATAGGGTTTCACACTCGGGTGATGCTCGACACGTGGATCCCACTTTCTCTAAACGTGTGGATGGGAGTTGCTGACGTGGCCCACTTTCCATTCACTTTCCCACGTTTTACGAGGTATGTATTTGACATATTTTGACTAGATTCACCGTGTATTCTTTAAGGCGGGAAACCTTTTTAGCTTCTCCGCTACGCCTCGAAGAATATATGGGATACAGCTATTAGTCTAGCATCCGCGGGTCTTACCCTGCGCATACTAGACTGGGGGGACATGATGACGTATAGTCCGTATTCGGGTCATGAACCAGACCAACAAACGCTACTAGCAACTGAGCCCAGTACGAGTGGGCTAACCCGGTAACGGTTTTGGCTCACGAAGGCCCAAACCTAAAGTTATTTATGGTTTTGGATGTCGGATATCTCTTATTTATGAGATATGTATGGATTAACCGACTTAGGCGGGATACGCCGAAGGTTGGGGAACACGAAACCAACAAGGAATACGTGTGTATATAAAGGGCATCCATGCCCTCATTAAAAGGTACGATCTAAACCCTAACTCTCCATTAAACCCTAAAAACCGATTACTTACTCTCACGCCGGAGGATAATCGTGGGAGACAATCCCACGATAAGCCTAACGGTGTTTTCTGTTTACTTAGTGCGCAGGTCTCAAGCATCAAAATCTAATTGATACGAGAACCGGAGTCCAAATAAGGAAAGCCCAACTTTTGTATCAACAAGTATATTAGTACATAAAGTGCAAAGAAATAAATATACTAGTATCTAATAAAATCATTCACTTTTAGTTTATTTATATTCAAACAAACAAGCTGTCAATGCAATCAAGCAACTATACATGGTACGGGAACAAAATAGAATCACACAAGGTTTAATCTTTATCATTTTTTCCTTTAAAACAATAGTAGAACATTTCAAACTTTTGCGCCTAACGTTTCATTTCAGCCGGAGCAAATGGTGGCATCGTGACTCCTTGATTCTGTCTAGCCATATTTCCATGCCATCCTGAATATGACGAATAAGAACTAAAATCAGATTCTTATATGATGAATGGACGTGTAGTATAGTTGTGCATATTAGCTTATATATTAAAAGAAAGAGAGAAAATTTTACCAAGAGACATATCAAATCCACGATGCTTAAGTTCACGATACTCTTGGCATAAGGCACATGCTTCACAACAACAATGGAGAATGCAATCGTTGCATGGTTCGTCAGCCAACATGTATTGTTGTCTCATTTTAGACCGATACATACAAGAATATATCCATTGACATCCAGTGAGTAGAGCAAGTACCGTGTAAAGAGCTCCGTGTACTGCACAAGCTGTTGTTACATGTAAAAACAAAATTATCAGTGATCAAAAATCATTTGGTCCAGTGGTATGTGAGTGACCATCAACTAACAGCTTGCTAGTTCAAGTCCTGATTGAAACATGTATGAGATTAGTTTTCTCCAACCATGGCGTGTTTTCTTGTACGTTTAACAAATCAAGTCATGGTAATGATTTAATAAGTTTGTACGTATGATTCACAATTGTACTTATATCGCGAAATCGTGAAATTTTTAACACTCATTCAATTTTTTTAGACATTTTGGTTTTTTATCACATTAAAATGAGTTCTACACTTGAATATTTTGAATCAAGTTAAAGATGTATCGTATTTGAGCCTTCTCAATTGAGAACGATTTAAATCCTTCTCAATGGATCAAGATTATATATATATGTGACTTATACTTGTACCATAAATTCTTGTATGAGTTAACACTTACTAGTAGTTCCCCTGTCAGCAATCTCAGCAATTTGTCCGAAAGTAATGCATGGACACCAACACGTAATGCAACCTGTAGTTTGGTAAAACAGAATATGTAAGATTAAGAAAAATATATCATGTTTAAACTGTTTGTACAAAATATTTAGTAGATATAGTATAGTTAGATTGTTAGAAGCTTACAATTGGAGACATCATCGCCGCAATCACAAAGGCCGGTGGACCATTTGCCGTCAGCGTGCATAGGCTGTGGTGGAACACCAGTTGCGTATTGTGCCATTGGTGGTTGACCATATGCTGCTTGTGGTGGCTGACCATATGTTGCTGGTGGTGGTTGCCCATGTGCTGCTTGTGGTGGTGCCATTGGTGGTTGACCATATGTTGCTTGTGGTGGAGCTAATGGTGGTTGTTGCCCATTGGAAGAGTACATGATTGCAAAAATAAGGATTGCTTTGTTGGAATGAGTAGTGAGGATTGTGGAATACTAGCAGTATTTATAACCTTATAGGCATCACGTTGATTATATTGAGACTATTGGTAAAGACAAAATGAGGAATATTATATTATAGAAAACGCTATGTCAGAGCATCTTCAATGCAAAAATTAACAATAGTTTTTTACTCATTTCGTCTTTAAATAAGTGTTCACTATTGACTTTTAAAGTCTTTTTTTTAAACTTTGACCTTAACTTATTTTATTTGTGTTATGTAATAATTATGCAAAATACATGAATGGATTGGGTTTAAAATGTATTTTCATTGGTATAATTTTCATCAAGTATTACATAACACAAATTAAATAATTTAAAGTAGAAGTTGAAAGAAAAAAACTTTAAAAGTAAACAGTGGACATTTATTTAGGGACGAATGTAGTACTATTTTAAAAAGCTTTTTTAGAAGGGTTTTTAGCATTTCGTTCAAAACTTTTTGAAAAGTTTTTTATAAAAACTTGATAAACTAAGTCATTCTTCAAAGTCTTGATTATTAATTGTGGTATACATTTAATGCATTAAGTGCATTAAGTCTTTAAATCTATCTAATATAATAAACAAGAGTTTTGTACCACCCTTTAAAGCACATAATGCAATTAATATTCTGATGTGTCAAGAATATGATTGGTCAATCAAAAAGGAATGTACAACACCTACTTAACACAAACTTTTTAATACACGGTTACACCTATCATTGTCTCTGCATTTAATACATGTAATTCAATTTAGTCAATTTTAATCAATTTAGTCAATTTCAAAACTAATTCCGAAAATAAACCCTAAACTTATTCTTATTCTTATTTAAAAGAAATTATGCACAAAAATTCTTCCACACGCTCCATTAAATGATAGTACCAATTTGAATAATCTTCCAAAAATACCTCGCATAATATCACTGATTCAAAATACCTATACACAAAAATTCTTCTATACTCATTATAAATATTCTCTATCACAATCTTCTTTAATCAGAATATTCTATATATCAAACTTTGCTCCATTTTCTTTCATCCTCAATCTTTTGAAAATGTTATCAATGAAACTCTTGCAAGCGGCTGGATTCCTCAATTACAGGTTTGTTTTTGTTCATTTTCGTTTCAATGTTTGTATTTGTGTTTCAAGCCGGTCCGTTTTGGTGCTTTTAATTTGTGAAATTTAACTTTTGGGATGGTCCTTTGATTATGTTTAGTTTATATATAATCAAACTGATAAAGGTTAGTAGCCATACATACATACATATTTTGTGATCATTCTTAATTTCTTACTCCGCGTATACGTAGCTTTCTACCTTTTACTTGTATGTGTAGGTTGAATGAGATTACATGTATTTATAAGCTTCTTTTCTTCAGTGCTTTTATGTTTAGATATTCTAAGAACCTTGAAATAACATTTTTTGCATCGTATCAGTGTGTTGGATAAAAAACTGGGAAATCAGTGAGAGTAGTCGCAGAGGCAGTGAAGGCAATGTCACAAAAAAGACATTTTGACTTTTGAGGAAGCATCGAAAATTACCATTACTGGTCACTGTTTAAAGCCGACTGGCCTAAAGGTAAAGCAGTGGTGTAATATTTAACAGCACATTATCCAAATGTTGGTTTACATAATAGCATTTCGTATTAATAATATGGCTAAACAGATTCTTGGGGTCATCGTATCCACGTAAGTACTCTTGAGCGCATTCCTGGTATAGGAATTATTTATTGGCAAACGGTCTATTAAATATAGATAATGGGGATGGCTATGTCGCCTCAGCGGGATTGGGTTTGTTGTTGTTGTTGTTGTTGTTGTTGTTGTGGGGATGGCTATGTCTTGCACTGCATTTACTTAATAATGGTCGATTCGGGTTCTTTTTGTCCCTGGCGGGTCAGAGGGGCAGTGTTTCTTTTATGCATAAACCTTTTAATTGAGTTTATTTTAATAATGTATCATCAAAACAAAAAGAAGTTATTCATGGTAAAGCTGATATAATTTCATTTCTTGAGTTGTGTCATATGTTTTGCTACACCTAGGCCTTACATGTTTGTGGGTCAAAACAGTTTTAAATCCAGAAATTTTCAATATTTATCAATTGTAAAACCTCAGTATAATTTCAAACTGGTTATATTAAGCATCTCATATATATTCTTATTGTAATTTTGGTTCACAAAACTGTAGCAATCACTTTTTGTTGCGAAATGGGATTTTGGGGGTGTCCATTTTTGGTGATGTAGCAATAGACCAAATATTAAATTAAGATCGTCTGTACCAACATACCTTGCTTTGGAAAATACATTGTTTGCTTTTTTAAGTGTCTTTTGTTTTAACTTACCGATCGTGGTTAGCCACCTATCTGAATTTAGTAATGGGATATGGTTCATGGGAATGAACATTTAGTGGTCATTTAAGAACTATCAGATGCAATATTCATATTAGGTGCTTACAATTACTCGATTATGTAGGCATCAAATTAGAAGTCTTTGTATTTTGTTCTGTAGGAAATAACACTTTTTAGTGTTTGAAAGGAAAAAGTAAAAACTTTTTAATCCATTTATGGGGAAAATAGGTAGTTCATATACAAATTAGTGATTAGAAAATTGTATGTTGGTAATGCCAATTCACTAGAATTCCTTAAGAAAGGTAAGCAAATGCTTCAACTTTATTAATAGAATTTATATTTTTATGAAATAGAGTAGTTATTTTGTGTTTTTGAGTTTAATGTATTTCCTTAGTTGTTGATGATGTAGGCTCTTAAAAATGGTTCCTTTACATTCTAATGTATCAAGTATGGCGCTTTTATATTCATTATGTTATGATTTGAGGGCATGACTAACATGTATTTTACTTTTGAGGTCCTAATAAATATACGGTAAGAAGCTTTTGATGGGTGTGATCTTTTGGCCTCGATAAACATCACACCGCCAATACTATAAGTCACACACATTTACTATAACTTTTTAGTTTGAATCATGAGAAATGTCTTAACTTTTTGCTGGAAAAACGAGCGGTAAGAATATTCGCTTCACCCAGTTGTTCGAGTTTTGACCGATTACATATAATTTATTAACTTAGGTCTTCTTTTTAAGGTTAAATTAGTTAAACCAACTGATGTAATTAACTGAAAAATTGTCAAATGGTTTGAGTCTTTCAAAATGTATATAATTGCATAACAAGTTCCCTGTTAAGTTGTTTTGATTATATTTCAAGGAATATGTTGGTAATATGATATGTGATAGTACAAGTACATATATTATCTAAAGAGATTTATGTTTTGGAGAAGACAAAGTGACAGCATATAATCCCATCTGACCTAGATCGTTGACACTATAAAAGCTATATGTTACTCGGCCTGTCATTTGACCCTTGCCATATTTATTTGATTTTAACGTAACCTTCCCAATCCGACCTGTGCATTGTCGAGTTAGTGTTTTTCAATAACTTATTAACTCCGTGGTTTCTGTTTGACAAATTTGAGTAGGTAAAACACTAAAGTCCACGATTATTTGTGACTGGCGAAAGATGTTATCATGTTGCAAGTATCCTGTTACTGGATTGAGCTCATTTAACTTGAGCAATATGGCAAGTAATATGGTCGCCAAGTACTAAAATGAAAGTACCGTGTGTTGAGTTTTGGGATTTAGCTCATTTAACTTGAGCAATATGGCAAGTAATATGGTCGACGAGTCCTAAAAATTGCTTAGGAGCAACTCTGAAGATATTGCTCAAACGATATAGATGGAAATAATGAGAAATATATGTGATGCAACAGGGACAAAATTTTGACCCATATAAGATGTTGATGATCAAGTCTTTTGGAGGACTGACATTGAGGTGGTTTGTCATTGAGGTCATTTGTTCTTGGTTCCGTTAGTGGTCGTCAATTTTGTTTTAAGGCAATGTGATACCCAGTAGTTTGATGGTTTTTCCATCAAGTTTGTAAACAATGTGTATATGTTTTGTGATTTGTAAATTGTTTCAATACCGTCCATGTAACTTAAAAAAAATACTAACTGGATTATTAGTGGCCCATCTTTGGCTGGTGAAATCTTGAATAACAAAATTCTTAATTTCTCATATTCAGTTGAAGATGATGCCTTATATGCATTTATGTTTGCAATATTGTATTCTCCCATCTTCGTGCCCACGCTAAAATTTTGTCAATGTTTTCCCGATACTCAAATGTGTTGGTGGATTTTCTTACTGTCAATGAAAGATGATCATGTTCTTTTTTTACTTTTTTAAAACTATCTATGAAAGATCTCCGTTTGTTATCAAGGTTTATAAGTTCCTTTTGTTTTATTACAACTATATAACATACATGTTTTATACAATTTTTTAAAATTCACATATACAGTTGTCGAGTTAGGATAAAATAAGAAGAAAAATTAAAATGATAAAGGGTGAGAAGAAACCACAACCACACATTTCATATGCATCTACAAAAATTGTTGCATCTCCCCTTAAAAAATTTCCTCCTATTTAAAATGTGTGACTAAAAATCATTCTTATTCTTCTCATTTTAGTTTTTTCTTCTCACCAGATCCATTCCCGTACAGTTGTCAACAATTTCCTTTTAGTTTGACCTTTTTTTTAGGTGTTCACTGAATGAACATAGACTACTCAAGTGTGTGACGTTGACAACATACCTTTGATCTCCAAAAAATTTAGTGTTTAGTTGGAGAAGGTGATTCATGGATGTTTATTTTCTTAATAGTTACAAATCAAATTGTTTTTCGTATCATTGACATATTACTTATTATTTCATTGAAAAAATAATTGAAACTTATTACGTTCGTTGTTATTTGTTGATTTATTTACGAATGCATCTCCCTAATGAACAATTTCTTTAAAAATCCCCGTGATTCCACGGGTCTTCAAGGTTTTTTTTAACAATATACAAGAGGTATCTACAATATATATGTGACATCATTTATGTCATTTCTTGAATTTACATGTATTATAAATCACAAACTCCTTTTATATACACTTTCAATATTTTTTAAACTTATTATGTGCTTATGGAAGGATTCGCTCATCACTTCATTATCACTACATACATTTGCTTGTGAAGATCATCAAATTTTTTGACAACGAGGCATGGACGTTTATTATATTAATAGTTACAAACACAATTGTTTATAGGATCGTTGCCTTATTGCTTAGTATTGATTTAGAAACATAATTGAACATGTTTCCTTTCGTTGTTGTTTGTTACTTTATCCACAAACTTAACTTCATAATGAATAATTTCTTTAAAAACCCCGTGAATCCACGGGTCTATAAGCTAGTACTTGATACATTGTAGATGATCTTACAAAATATTCACAAAGAATCTTTTACAAAATGACTTGTGATCGATTAAAAATATTTTAATCAACTTTCTCCCTTCTTTGTATATATTCATTTACCCATTGTTCTAAAAGACGCGTCGGGCGTGAGGCGTGACCTTCACGTTACGAAATAAAACGAAACATCGACTCTAGACGTGGCGTGAGATAATGCGCGATAAGACGCGCTAAGGCGTGAGGCGTGAAAGGGGTTTTTATTCAACTTCGATATTTTTTTTTTAAATGAATAATATTACATGTAAGCATAGTTTTTTAACCTTATTCCTTATGTACAATGCTTATTATAAACTCGATATATGCGAAATATAATAAAAAATATATAAATATTTTTATATTGTATGTCGTCTTATGTCATTCCTTACAAACGCAAAAGATTCGTCTTAGCCGCTAAAGTGTGAGGCTTGATCATGCCGTCACACCAGTACACCTCGCACTATTTATAACCTTGTATTTACCTATGAATGAATAACACGTCTTTTTGTAAAAAAAAAAATTGTAAAAGTTTATGAATATAGCATACCTCTTATATTATTATTCACATGATAATGATTAATGAAATTATATTGAGGCCAAGTCAAACTACGATACATGAATTTTTATTTCTTTTTTTCTTGTTCTTGAACATAAAAAATTTATTGATTTATTTATGTAACTCAAATGAAGGTAGATACTTGTGAAAAAAAATTCGAAGAGAAGAATTTTGTAAAATAGCTAAAAGGAGCCACAAATTTCATACAACCAAGCCATCAATAAGTGGCGAAACACCAAATAGCTCGTTGAGTTGCTCGTTTTGACTCTTATTTCTACTTAACCTTTTAATCGAAATACATCGTTTCTCTTGAACTTACTTTTCTTTTTAGGCATGAAGCGTACGGATTTAAAGTTTAGTTTCATATACATTTCTTGTTAATATATGCTACAGTCAATCATAAGAATATTGATAACACACTTGCTAAAATTAATGGATAGGGCTAGTTCAAAGATTGTTGAACTTTCATCACATTTTTACATATGACAATTATATCCTATTTACTTAATTTTATTCAAATTGTGAAGTTACCTAATATTTTCAAAGTTTTGTTTGAGATAGTTTTTTAAATTACAAGAATACATGTTATTGAAGTATTAAAATTTACCAGACTTTCATATGAAACTTACATCTAAAGCATGGCTCAGATGATTGGTCAAGGTCAACTGTTGATGATTTATAATCTTGAGGTTATGACCAAAAACTTAAACAAAGTCTTTGTGCATCATGCAGATAATAGATTATCATTGTAAAATCAATATATAAAGGGACTTACATAAAATAACATGTGTTGGTGTTGAATAGTTCAAACGAGCGGGGAAACCCGCGCGATGCAGCGGGATTGGCTTCAAAGGACTTACTCTGTAGCGACACTTACATGACTTACTTTGCAGCGTCGCTTAAACCTTAGGGACTATTTTTGCCAAATTGCTATAGATAGCAATTAATGCTATAGGACTTACTTTGCAACGACAGTTAAACCTCAGGGACTATTTTTGCCAAGTTGCGAAAGTTGGCAATTAATGTTAGGGGAGTACTGTTGCAGCAAGTTTCCTCCCCACTTTTAGTATATATATAGAACGAGTGTGGGAACCCGCGCGATGCAGCGGGATTGGCTTCAAAGGACTTACTTTGCAGCGACACTTGAACCTCAGGGACTATTTTTGCTAAGTTGTGAAACTTTGCATTTAATGTTTGGACTTATTTTGTAACGACGCTTAAACCTCAGGGACTGTTTTTGCCAAGTTGTGAAACTTTGCATTTAATGTTTGGACTTACTTTGCAGCGTCACTTGAACCTCAGGGGCTGTTTCTGCCAATTTGGGAAAGTTGGCATTTAATGCATGGTTGGTTTCTCTCTCTTCCCTGATCTTTAGTATATATTGCTAAGTTGTGAAACTTTGCATTTAATGTTTGGACTTATTTTGTAACGACGCTTAAACCTCAAGGACTGTTTTTGCCAAGTTGTGAAACTTTGCATTTAATGTTTGGACTTACTTTGCAGCGTCACTTGAATCTCAGGGGCTGTTTCTACCAATTTAGGAAAGTTGGCATTTAATGCATGGTTGGTTTCTCTCTCTTCCCTGATCTTTAGTATATATACTAACTAGCTTAGAGACCCGTTGACACCGGGTTAGTTTTTAAAGAAATAGATAAATGAGATGATAATAAAAGTAATAACGTAAATTTGTTAAATTTAAAATATGTGTGAGTCACAATCGATAAGTAAAGTCAATAATAGATGCTATGGGGTCATCAGCATTATCTATTAGAATATCTTCCGGCACATCTATAGAAACCTTTCCTTCGTTTGGTCCTCCAAGCTTGCCGTCTCCCACATTCAATATCCATTCTGCAAATTCTCTTCAAGAAAGCTTCTTTCTTAGCAGCAATATCCATTCTTTCGTCATTATCTCGTTCAAAGTTTTGATGAATGGTGATAACCAACTCTAAACCTTCCATGCTATCAACTAAGACTCTTTTATCATGTCCTTATGTATATGTGTATTGGGGCAAATGGTTATCATCACGAAAAATATTAGCATCTGCACCATCTTTAATCATTTGGTTTCCACCAGGTCCTTCTAGAAGACAATCTGTAAACACTTCACAATTTTCAAGTCCGGCATACTCAGTAGTTCCTCCATTGGACTTCTCTTCTTGATCAGCCCCCATGCGACACCGACACCTGGAATGTATTAAAATTTATTTATATGAGAAATCTGTAATGAAATATTCTTCGGGGACAAAGAATGACGAAAGATATGAAGTGGAGTAAGTGAGAAAACTTACCTTCGAATAGCCTTTAAGGCCTTATTGCTTCCTTACAGATACAAAGGCATGAAATTCAGTCCCATATATCATAACTAAACATAGTTAAGTATGTAACAATATGAACTTATAATTTACCTGTACGAATCCAATTTCATTTTTCGCGCTTTCTTGACCGATCCTTAGACCGTGATTCTGCAACAAACACATTTAAAAAACATTTCAAGTTCAGACATGTTTAACAAATAACACAATTCATTATAGTTAAATATCTTACGCTTATATTCAAAGTCACTTAATCACTCTTACAACGTGTTTCATTACAGTTAAATATCTTACGCTTATCTTCAAAATCACTTAATCACTCCTACAACCCGTTTCATATTAGGTGTTTACGATCTCCTACAACCTGTTTCATTATAGTTAAATATCTTACGCTTATATTCTAAATCATTTAATCACTCCTACAACCCGTTTCATTACAGTTAAATATCTTACGCTTATATTTAAAATCAGTTAATCACTCCTACAACTCGTTTCATTAGGGTTAAATATCTTATGCTTATATTCAAAATTACTTAATCACTCCTACAACATGTTTCATTGCAGTTAAATATCTTACGCTTATATTCAAATTCACTTAATCACTCCTACAACCCGTTTCATTTAAGGTGTTTACCATCTCCTACAACCCGATTCATTACAGTTAAATATATTACCCTTATATTCTAAATCATTTAATCACTCCTACAACCGTTTCATTACAGTTAAATATCTTATGCTTATATTTAAAATCAGTTAATCACTCCTACAACCCGTTTCATTAGGGTTAAATATCTTATGCTTATTAGCATAAACTGATGAAGCATTTTGTTCCGAAAACATCAAACCCAAAACTAAAAGTAAAAGTTGCAGCAAGATTCACCACTTACATTGGTTGTTTAGCATGAAGGTTTTCAAGTGGGTCTGTTTAGCCAAAGAAACATACTGTCCAGGACACTTCAAGGTTTTCAATGTAGATTCTATAAACTATCTAGATAGCATATCAATTGCGGTTTAGCCAAAGAAACGTACTGTCCAGGACACTTCACAAGCTTGCAACTGGCATCTTATAGAACGTGGCACGACACATGTAAGTCAATCGTTCTGTATCTTTTAGCTTAAACTCTATGGCCACGACTGTCACGTTTCTTCCACTCCTTACCACATATGCATCGATAATCACTTCTGCCTGGGGATATAGAGATAAATTATGTTAGAACTTAGAAGTCAATGGACTAAAATTTAACAAAGGAATCAGTACTCTCTCACATCACTATGATAAAGAATAACGAAACATATATGGAATGGTTTAAATGCACACAATTCTTAAACTTGTAACAATTATAAGTTTGAGACATCCCACATCAGCTGCAACAATTAATTGGGCCAATTTTCAAGCAAAATCTATATCATGGAATTTTGTTCAGGCCTGTTCTAAATATCACTGCTACTTGCCTACTTGTATGAGCACATATGCGTTTAGCATCCAATTTGATTAGTTACAATTGCTTAACAAATATGCCCGGTCTATGGAATCCAATTTAGCTGAATACATTTTTCGACAAATTCACTGGTTTGTCAATCAGTTATTCTTAACTTAGAGCTACTTTTTGCATTAAAAGGGCAATATTATCATCATTCAGAAAAGTACCTATATGAAAATCTTAACTACTCATATCTGTACATAAGCCAATAGTATTATTAATTTTACAAACTCACCCATTTAAGCACCCAAACCAACACGTTTCAGCACCAAAACGCGCAGATTCCAGCCCCCGTTTAAACACCTAAACCCATCCATTTCAGCCCCCAAACGCGCCCGTGTGAGTCCCATTTCAGAATCCAAACACACCCACTTCAGCCCCATTTCAACACCCAAATCCACCCTTTTTCAGCCCCCACGTCAGCAACTAAACCACCCGATTTCAGCCCCCAAACCCACCAATTCCAGCCTCGAAAACCGCATCAGTAAATATTCCAACATATCTTCGCATATTCCATGTAACTTATCCCAAAAACTTCTCATCCAAATCCTTATACTAATCCAACACAACACAAAAAGCTTATATTAATCACCAAATTTATTCAAGTTATTTAATAGTATTATGTTAATAGTATTATGTAAGTGTTTATTTAAAGTATACGTAAAAAGGTATTTTCATTTACTTTCTTAGTGGGCCATTAGTTATGCCATAGATTCTGATTTGTTGTCTCAGATGCGCCATTCTCATGGTTCATTTTTAGCTTTTGTTCTAAAGTTATACTACAAATTACCACTTTTCACATGATATTAATTTAAAATCTTTTGATTTTGCATCCACTAATTGGTTTTCGCACATAACTTATAGAACATATACGAATTCAGTGTATAACATATGAATGGGAACCTTAGAAAATCTGCCTACATACACTCATCGGTATGGCTTTGAATCATGTTTAGCACTTTGATCTAGTTGAGATCTGGGCTCCGCGAATTCGACAAATATAACCCTGCCATCAAGGAACTGCCAAAAGGAAAAAAGTGAAAAGGGAGTTCACAAATACACAAAATCATGCAATACTTTGAAACCTAAAGAGAGCGATACATGGGTAAAAGAAAATCACATATGTGTACATGTATATAAAGTAAATAATAATATAAGTATACATCAATACATGTGTTTTTGTGTGCATGTACATGTCTAAATGTCTATGTAACATCAAAGTTAAATGAGCTTATGCTTCACATGTCTTCAGCGGAGCCCCTTACCTTTCAAATATATCTATAATTCCTTCCATTTTGACAAAGATATTCTTCTCACTTTATGTAACATAGCATAAAAAATAGTTTTAGGAAGGTAAAAGTGATGACTAACCTTCCCATGCATACCCTCAATGGCCTTATCAGATTCCCCCTTTGTTGCATAGAGAAGGAAAGCAAACCCTCTTGGTCTATTAGCGATCTTATCCATCACCAAATTTACTGGAAACTCAAAGGTGTTATATCTCAGCTATAGATATACTTGTCATAACAAAATGACTGTAAATGAATGCAAGGAAAGAATTAGAAAACTGAAATATAATTGGAACAATTTAATACCTTCAATAAGCTCGCCAAATGACTGGAAAGCATTAGCAAACTCTCTTCAGTAGTTCGAAATGAGAAACCTGTGATACAAATTGCTATCACTCAAATCATTGGTCACTAAAAAATAACTGGAAAGACATGAGTAAAGTCTTGGACCATTTTTTATTATTATTATTATTATTTTTATTACTTTTTTTTTGGCAAAAGTTAATTATAATTTAACATTTATAACATAGCTGGAGAGAAAAATGCTAATACGTACAAGCTTAGATCCAACGTCGACTAAATGAATATATAATCGATGTATAATAAATTGATTAATAGAGTTACCTTTAATTGAACGGACTTAATTAAATGCCTAAATCCAGCTTCCCATGTTCTATAACAGTTGCATTTTCATAAGCTGCAAAACATTTTGTGAGACAAAGCTCATCATAATCCCTTTAAAAGATAGTACATTATTAATGTTTTTACTTCTGTCAGTTAACCTATACCAGTCACACAAACCAATAAAAGTGATCAACGTACCTCGAATAAAAAAGAACCGTTTTAGGAATAGAGTTTGACTCCTTCACTATTCCGTAAGAAGTTTGAAGCCTAACTGCGTTAGGAGTATTCAAAGTAAAGCACAAACAGTAAGAGACTTACCGGAACGAAGTTAAGAATATTAAAAGTAAATCATACGTACCTCAATAGTAACATCGTGATCCTCTTCCTTTTTTGGTGCCGGGGTATATAATCCATTGGCTCCATCTAAATTACTTCCTAAAAATTCATTTAGATGAGGGTCTTGGAAAAAAAGTGACAAATAACACACCTGAATCTGACCGAACCCGGTCTGAACCCGTTAAAAAACATTTCAAGTTCAGACATGTTTAACAAATGTGTTTTGATCCTTTACGTACCCGCATTCACACAGCACGTTCACACACAAAAATAATCATTTAGTTTCAAAATCGCCACCAACACAATCACGAATATATTTTCGAGTCTGTTGTAGCATTCATGAGATAAAGGAGTATTTTGGCTTTTGGAGTGTAGATTTAGAGAATGTATTGGTATATGTTATTAACGCAAAATTCATACGAAATTGGATCTAAAAATGTTTTGTGGGTGAAGCGTACCTGTACCAACACGCTTTTATCGCTACAATAGCCTGGTCCATCCTACTGATCTCTAAATATCAGTGACACAACGTTGACCAAAAACCCGAGGAAAATGCCACTCTAATGCCTCCGTTTACAAATGGCAATCTAGATCCTCTACAAATCACGTGAACACACCCTCTAAACACGTCTTGTGAACACACCCACTCAACCATGGTCACCTGTACCATAACGTCACTGATCAAGGTACCAACAAAGGCACTTCTTACTAAGCTCGAGTTCATCTATGCGATTTTGCAGGTATTCGAGATGTTATTTGCTTTGACTTCCACCAATAAGCTCACCAACCTAACATAATAAGCCAATATGGGTCAAACTTAAGTGAAACGGGTAGACCGTGTAAAAATAAAATAGTTTATCTAAAGGAGGGAATGAGTCAAATAAGTGAAGTGTTTGTACTTTGTAGCTTTCTAACTGTATTTGTTATAAATATATTAAAGAAACATAATACCCGTAAGTTGATGTTCAATGTGAAACATTTCTAAGGCCTATCTTTGTTCTATAGCACATCCCTGTAAATGCACCCGTAATGATGTGCCTATATATAAGGCTAAAAGCCTACATTTGTCACTACTGAAGTGTATTTAACACGTTTGTGCATACCTGGCCTCATTGAGAATGGCAGAACTCGCCTCTGTAGAGTAAAGACTTTTGTCACTGCTTTCTTCCCAGCTACCGTCTGCACAAACATTCAAGACATACAATAAAAGTTAATCAAAGCTTATGAAAAACAAATGTTTGAGAAATAAGAAAATCAATAGTCCACTATCAAAGCAAATCGTAAAAACACATTTAGATGGTAGCACGAAAAACAAATAAGCTAATACTCGAATTTAACTAACTTTGCTTTCGCATACGGATCCAGACCAAGAATTATTGCCCAATTGGCTGCAAACCTTACGGGTTGCCCCGACAGTCGAAAGGTAATAATGCCCGCATTCACATAGCACGTTCTTTTATATACAAAATCGCCACCAACACAGTTACGAATATTTTTTCGAGTCTGTTGTAGCATTCATGAGATAAAGGAGTATTTTGGCTTTTGTAGTGTATATTTAGAGAATGTACTTGTATATGTTATTAACGCAAAATTCATACAAAATTGGATCTAAAAATGTTTGTGGATGAACCGTACTTGTACCAAGACTCTTTTATCGCTACAATAGCCTAATCCAGCCTTATTACTCTAAGAAGAAAGTGAGAATTTTCTTAAAACTTGCCTGCTGAGATCACGACGAAACACCTCGTTGCTATGCAGAATTGCAGATTGTTAACAATCATGTCCACGAATCGAGTTACATGTGACAGAACATACACATCATCATATATCATATTAAATCATATTACAGAAAGGTCACAATTTGATAATAACTAAAAAATTAATTTTGGACACGTGTGGTGAGGTTCGGACCATGCATGTTTGAGCCTTACCTGTTTGACCCGTGCCGCTCTTAGCTAATTCATTGACCCATTTGACCTGTTATTAAACAAATATAGCCCACACTGAGTTGTATATGGAGCTAAAGAACAAAGTATTTTCTGGACTAATGCAACAATATAACTAAAAAAAGGATGTCAAAACTTGCCCGTGTAACCTACAGAAAGCCGTTAACAATTACTCAGCTTGGGCTCGATATTTCTTGAACCTGCAAGATATATAGTCAATGATTATATCGAAACAGAATTCTGTTGATTATATATTGGATACGCAGAACAAATAAATTCTAAAGACTAATTCCATTAACAACAATAAGGAAAATAAGAACTAAAATAATCAATGAAAAACAATATGGGCATCTTAACATGACATAAACAACCTGCGAAATTCTTAATTAAGGTATTTGTTTAAATTATACTAACCTTTTCTACACTGTAACTGTTTACGGTACCTGCCTCTTCTCACGCTCTTTCTCATCACCATCCTACTGATCCGTCAACGATCTGCAACAATAAAAAGCAACAACCACATCAATCCAATACATTGCCTATACTACTAATGGCAAACACATTTGAACCCCTGTGCCACATAATGGCAAACACATTGCCCCTTACGTTTTGCTAATCACAGAAACATAAATTAGGGAAGTATTCTCCTAATTCATGAAATCACCAATTTCCCCCAATTTTCCACAACTAATTAAATGGTTAGGGTTTCACACATAAATCATTATAATTCGATTTAATTACGTTTTAATAAGTTATAAACATAATATAAATAACACGCAAAAAAAGATTACCAAACAGAAATTGATTCTAAACTGAAACGTAAATAGGAAAAAAATTAAAAAACTTACAGATTTACAAAATAAGAACATCAAATTGGGCTGCCAAATCATATATGTTACAGTTTGGTAATCGAAAAAAGAGGAGATTTAAACGTAAGGAGCAAGTGATTGCACAAGGTTTTTCATCAGCAAATGATTTTGTTAAAGTTATGGCAACGATCTGTGAAAGAGACAGATTTTTGATATTAATGTTTTTAGCTTCTTTGATAAGGATGAAAGAGACAGATTTTAAAGTTACCTTTTAAAATGTTTTAATATACCCATTGACTTTTAAAACGTATTGAAAAAAAAAGTCAGTTTCTATACCTTCAGATTGAAAAACGTTAAGCATAAAAGAATTGTACATAGTAAGAGGCCCGGGTACAATGGCTGTTGGCTTGAGCCATAGCCTTCGGCATGAGCCTTTGGCACGACAACCCACACTGAGGCTGGGCTGGTAGGGCCTGGCGCCATGGCCACCAGCTCACGCCGAGCAATGTTTTTTTTTGTTTGTTTGTTTTAGTGGGTTTCTTTCTCTTTTGTTTGTGTTTGTGATCTTTTGTATTTGTGTTTGTGTGACATTGTGATGTGTGTGTGTTTTTTTTGTTTGTTTTGCAGGTGGGAAGGAGGAAGACGACCACTGTTTGGTTTTTGTTTTTTTATTTACTAACAAAGTAACCAACAAGCACTTGACACCTAGTAGAAGTTGGGATAAAATTATTAATTACTGTAATAAAGTAACCAGGCAAGCTCAAAATAATAAAAAAGAGGGTAGGGTGTATTAAAAATAATTATGCCATATGTTTTATTATTGAAAGTTATTTTTAGTTAATATATATTATTTTATTTCAAAAATGAAGAAAAAAAAAGTATGCATTATGGCACTAGAAAATTAGTGTTATACTAGGGAGGGGGGTTTTGGTGCCATAGCCAAAACTCGTGTTATAGAGAAAAAGTGTTGAGGTGGCGTCACTTTTTTTATGGCACCACCCTTTGGCACCAAACGATACCTAGCCCTCTAAGTAAATAAGGAAATGCATTAAACGAATTTTTAATGCTTATAGCTTAGTAGACTTGTACAAAAGCTTATTTTATTATATATAATAGATTGCCATTTCATTTTTTTAAACTATATACCTGTCATGATTTGTATTTTTTATACACATGGATATATGATCATAGCATCTTCCTATACTATAAATTTTGAACAACTTAACCTATGCACTCTAATTTCATCTTTATCTGAGTTCACACTTGAATAAAACTTACAATTACGCACCTGACAAATTGTTTTCTTGAACGAAAAATTTACACACAAGTACGCATTTGTCTCAAACGATGTTTGAACCCTCAAAGATTTTTGAAAAAGCACAAAAAATAATTTATACATCATAATATAGCTAGATCAGAGCCCCATGATCCTTTCAGTTTGCAAAGTTGTTGGTTATTTTATCATTCTAATAACAATTTACATATAATTTTATGGTATATTTTATTCTGTAATTTGACTTTGAAAATATCTTTTTAATTAGTTGTTTATATGATTTTGTCAAAGGAAGCCAGATGGTAATTGCACCAGAATTCAGATATACTACGGAATCAATTTTTGTCAACTTACATTACATTACAAAGTTCAATGAAAAATAATTGAGTTCTTATTTTTGTTTCCAAACGAGGTATTAGGCCTGCCGCGCGTTGCGACAGGGCAATTTTTATATGATGTTTGTGTTGGGTTCAGTAAATACTCAAACCCCTTAATTTAGGATTTGAATAGAAAATAGCTCAAGTGTTTAGTTCGTTAAACACTAACAGGTCACTGAGTGCATAGTCTCTCAGTGAGTCATCTTCAGGATACTCAGTATGAGGCGAAGAAGAAGTCTCTCCACTCAGTAAGGCGGAACTTAAAGGGTGAAGACTGAGTCAAGAAGAAGATGATGGATTCAGTGAGTGATGACAATAACTCACTGAATCCCTAAGACTTCTCTCCAACTCTTACACTTAAGACAAACTGAAGTAGAAGACTGAAGAATGAGAGGGACAAGGCGGGATAAGTTTGAATCAGATAAGACGAAGTCCTTATCAACCAAAGTCAACTTTCCCTGAATGGCAAAAGATCAGGCTCAGTGTCATCACTGAACTTAGGAAAGTAGTTTTGTCTCTTACCTAGAATAGTCTTTGTAAACAGAGACAAAATACATCAGTATTTTGTCTTCTGTATGATGTCAGTTTGTCACTTAGGAAAGAGTCAAATATCATACATGTCTAAATAGCATAAGAGATGGAGTGAAAAGATTAAGCTTGTGAATTGTAAAAACACACATACACGCAAGCCATCTTTTCACTCCTTCAAATACAACTTAGTTCCTGAGATAGCTCAGTGGGCTCTAAGAGTTGTGCTCAGACTTAGCCTGAGCTTAGAGAGGAGTCACCAAACTTTGTCATTTCAATCCAAAGTACTATTCCGCAAGTACTTGGGTAACGTATTCTTTTTGATTAATTTCTAATAAAGAATATGATGTTGAAAATTACTTTGTGTGTATTACTTGCTTTAATTTCAGTCATTGTTCACTGTTAAATTGTTTTAAGTACTTAATTGTTTTTAAACAATAGTGAATAGGGAACAACAAGTGGTATCAGAGCTTGGCTAATTATAAAACTCGTTTTTAGGTCGCTCTGAATGTTTTTAAAATAGGATCCTAAATGGCTGAAATTGATGTACCCCAACTAGTCGATAAAAAGGGTGGAGCTTATTCAGCTGTTGCCCCTAGACTTGAAGTTGGAAAATTCAACAAATGGAAAAAGCGTATGCTTTGCTATTTGATTGGGATGGAACCTTATTATATCAAGTGTATAAATGAAGGTCCATTTATCCCAAAGACTGCTGAAGGTTT
Source organism: Chrysanthemum seticuspe (assembly GCA_019973895.1). Lineage (NCBI taxonomy): Eukaryota > Viridiplantae > Streptophyta > Magnoliopsida > Asterales > Asteraceae > Chrysanthemum > Chrysanthemum seticuspe. Next base: position 46,498,400 of record BPTQ01000009.1, read on the forward strand.
GCCTAAACCTGAAGCTCAGTGGAATCAGGATGAGAGAAGAGTGGTCAACCAAGACCAAAGACTCAAAAGTATCATCATATCATGTCTTCCAGATGATATTATGGAGTCAGTCATAAGCTGTAGTACAGCTAAACAAACCTGGGATGACCTGGTTCATAGTCATGAAAGTCCATCTGATACCAAGGAAAACAGGATTATGGACCTGAAACTTGAGTATAATACCTTCAGGGCTAAGGACTCAGAAACTCTGTCTCAAACTTACACCCGGTACAAAACTTTGTTAAATGAACTTTCAAATGATGGTGTAAAATTGTCCAAACATGAAATCAATGTTGGTTTTGTAAACAGTCTCCCTAAGAAATGGTTGAATTTCTATCAGGGACTAAGGAATGCTAACCACATTCAGAATCTTGAGCTTCCTGAAATTTATGGGAAATTTGTCTATGAGGAAAACCTCATCAACAGACGATACCCTGACTTGAAAAAATCTCAGGAAGTCAAGAAGTCCCTGACAACCATTTCTAATCCTGTGTCAACTGCTTTTTATTCTAACAATGTGATTCAAGATTTTCAGAAAAACTCAGATAATGAGGCTGATGAGAGGACAAGCGAGGAGTACCTGAACGATTTAAATATTGAGTTTCAGGAAAGAGCACTCCTCGCTAACTCTAAAAGGTTTATTCGAAAAAACAAAAGTTTTTCAAACGCTAAAGCTAATGAAGACACTGAATGTTTTAAGTGTCACAAAAAGGGTCATTTTGCAAAAGACTGTTTTTCAAGAACAATTTCTGAACCCTTTTACAAACCATCAGGGTCAAACCAGTCTTCAGGCGTTAGCAAATTTCAACCAAAAATCTTTCAGTCTCATCAAAATTTTCAAAACAAATCTGATCAAAACAAAGCTGTTGGTTATGAAACCAAGTATAAGAAAGCAAAAGCTAAGCTTGCATTGCTTGAGGCCAATCCCTCATAAACAACCAGTGTTAAGTCTGTGCAATGTTAAGCCAGTATCATCTGATGATGAAATGGTGCATGTCAGTGCACTAATGGCCCTCTCAGAAGAGGACAAGCTAGCTGTTGGGAAGAATCATGCCAGAAACGGGGAATGGGTCAACATCACAATGAAGAATGTAAACATCTTACTTTCTATGGATGATGACTCTGATTGGCAGTCTTATATGAATTATCTTAATGTTGACCTAAGTTCGTAGAAGAGCAAAGATTAAATCTTTTTTCAAAATACAACAAGCTAAGTTTTGAATTAAACAAGTGTAGAGATGAACTGCTTATTTTAAAACAAGCCAAGCTTGAGGCTGTCACTTTGCAAATTCAAAACACTGAACTAGTTAAGAGAAATCAGGCTCTTCAAGATGAACTTAAAAAGGTACAAGATATTCTTGATAGTTGGACTGCTAAGAATCCCAGGGTCTTTGATGTTGTGGGTGCCCCTAGTAGCAAAAAGAGAGTCATAGGTGAAGATCATCTCCCTGACTCTCGCAACAATGACCAAAGTCCAAAACCATTTGTGTCTGGTGGTATGATTACCAATATGCTGACAACTCCAAATTCCAGTGATTGGATTGAATGGATTAATCCTGAGAGTAAGCTTCCAAATTTCGATTCTGGAAGGATTCTTGAGCCTGAGAGCCAAGCTCTTAAGAGCATGCTAGGACTCCCTGATGTACCCATTGGTACTGAACACATCTCTGAGTCTGAAGCAGAATCTCAAACACCGCTTCCACCCCTGAAACCTCTTCAGGGTTCTGATCCAAGCTCTGAGCTTACTCCTCTAAAATTCAATCCTCACTCATTAAAAGAAAGGTCTGGACTTGGTAGAACCATCCTACAAAGACAAACAAAACAAATCCAACAAGAGTCTACTCCTACTGAGACTTCAACATCCTCTATCCCCACTGAAGCTGACCAAATTCAGCAACTTACTGAGCTTGTGAGGAAGCTGACAGAAAAGATGGATTCCATCGAAAAAGCCCCTGATTCAATCAAGGAAACTAAGTCAGCCTCAACTAGCTCATCAAAATCAAAATCCACCAACAAACCTAAGCAGAAGTGTGAGATGTGTCATTACACTAGTCACACCAATGACAACTGCTATAGAATCCTTTATTGTATGATCTGCAATAATGATGATCACAGAACTGCAGACCACTTACAGTATGTAAGCTCTGTCAGTAAAGCAAACTATACCAAAGTTGGTCATCAGTATGCTTCATCCTCCAAAACAGCTCTCAAGAATAGAGCAAAACCTTTTCCTCTTTTCCCTCACTGTGGGTTTAATGATAATCATCAGGATGCCTGTCTCATGAACACATGCTGTGATATATGTGGAAATCCAGCTCATGGGACATCCCAACATGACAGTGTCATTCATGCAAGGAGAAGTACAAAACAACCCAAAATCACTGAGTCTTCCTCAGTCTCCAAATGCAAAACATGTGGTAGCACAATGCACTCAACCACTGACCATGAGTCGATTGCAAAATTCAAAGAGACCTTGAGACCCAAGCCCACTAGCAAGTGGGTCACTAAGAGAAACTAATTCAGTTTACTACTTGTGCAGAGACACGCCAGGGAGCCTATGACTGGTGTGAAGGAGTATCTGCACAAGTATGTAAGGGAACCAGGACCCAAGGTAGTATTTGGTGATAACTCATCATGTCCCACTGAAGGTTATGGTTCAGTAAACTGTAATGGAATAGTTTTCTCTTCAATGGTCTCAAATACAATCTCATCAGTGTCAGTCAACTATGTGATGCTAAGTACATTGTGCAATTCAATGACAAACAATGTACCATTTTCAATGCCAATAAAGAAGTTGTTTTGATAGCTCCTAGAAGAGATGATGTTTATGTCTTAGACATGTCTACTCTTTCTCAAGATGGAACCTGTCTCTTTACCAAAGCCACTGAATCTATCAACTGGCTGTGGCACAAGAGACTCTCTCACTTAAACTTCAAAAATATCAACAACCTGGCAAAACAAAACAAGGTCCTTGGCTTACCATCACTGGTTTTTGCGAAATACAAACCATGCTCTGCCTGTGAAAAAGGTAAACACCACAGAGCATCTTTCAAAACCAAACAAAATTTCTCCATCAAAAGCTGCCTTCACCTCCTGCATATGGATCTCTTTGGACCTGTCAGTCCCAGATCAATCCAGCATGAGAAGTATACACTTGTCATTGTTGATGAGTTTTCAAGATACACTTGGGTATACTTTCTTTCCAAAAAGAGTTAGACAGCTGATACAATAATGTCATTCATCAGAAAAATTGAAAACCAGAATGACATTACAGTTAAACAATTCAGAACTGACAATGGTACTGAGTTCATAAATCAAGAACTTGAAAGCTTCTATGATGAAAAAGAAATTTCTCAAAATTTCTCATCTCCTTATACCCTTGAACAAAATGGGGTTGCTGAAAGGAAAAACAGAACTCTCATTGAGGCAGCAAGAACCATGTTAAATGGCTCAGCCCTCTCAAAGCATTTCTGGACTGAAGCAGTCAAAACTGCCTGTTATACTCAAAACAGGTCAATCATTGTCAAAAGACATAATAAAACCCCATATGAGACTTTCAAAGGTAGACTTCCTGACATCAGCTACTTTCATGTGTTTGGGTGTCCTGTGTTTATTCATAACCATAAGGATCACCTAGGCAAATTTGATTCAAAAGCTGATGATGGATATTTCTTAGGCTACTCACTGATCTCCAAAGCCTTCAGGGTGTTTAACACCAGAAGACAACAAGTTGAGGAAACCTTTCATGTCACCTTTGATGAAAGTTCAGAAAGCATCAGGTTCACCAATGCCTCAGTGGAGGAAATAGGAATTGATGACTCATCAAGATATCCTCCTGATGAGTTCAACACTGAAATCAATTCCTCATATCAAGCTGATGCTGACATCTCATATTATGTCTTACCTCACAACCTACCCCAACCAACTATCAGTGAATTCATTGATAATCAGTCAGTCCCTGCTGGGATAGGTGACTCTGATCCAAATGATCAGGAACCTGTAACTCAAGAACCTCAACCTGAACAAGAAATCTCAACAGATGACCTAAATGATTATGTGGCTCTTGCACCTGAACTCACATCTGAACTCCCAGTGACCAGCTCAAGCTCAGATCCTAGACCACAAAGTAAGTGGACAAAATCTCAGGACATTGAGCTTGTAAACATCATTGGTGAACCCACTGAGGGCATGCTAACTAGAAGCATGGCTGCTAAGTTAACTGCAGCTTCAGCCAATGAATGTCTATATGCTGATTACCTATCAGATATAGAACCCAAAAGTGTCACTGAGGCTCTAAAACACCCAAGCTGGGTTCAGGCTATGCAAGAAGAACTGCAACAGTTTGATAAAAACAAGGTCATGACCTTGATCAAATGTCCTCAGGATGTAGTAGTCATAGGAATGAAGTGGGTTTTCAGAAACAAAACTGATGAAAACGGCACTGTCATTAAAAACAAAGCCAGACTTGTAGCCAAAGGTTACAGTCAACAAGAAGGCATTGACTATGATGAGACATTTGCTCATGTTGCAGGAATGGAAGCCATCAGGATCTTCCTTGCATATGCAACATACATGAACTTCAGGGTCTACCAAATGGATGTTAAAAGTGCATTCTTAAATGGTGATCTCAAGGAAGATGTGTATGTTCAGCAACCTCCAGGCTTTGAGAGTAGTGAATTCTCTGACTATGTCTGCAAGCTTGACAAAGCCCTTTATGGACTTAAACAAGCTCCCAGGGCATGGTATGAAACTCTCTCAACCTTCCTCATACAAAACAAGTTTGTCAGAGGAAAGATAGACAACACACTGTTTGTCTATAGAACACAACAGGATGTGATACTGGTCCAAGTGTATGTTGATGATATCATCTTTGGCTCAACAAACTACAAACTTTGCAAACAGTTTGAAAAACTGATGACAAAGAAGTTTGAAATGAGCATGATGGGTGAACTCACATACTTCCTTGGATTACAAATCAGGCAAACTGATAAAGGAATATCCATCAGTCAAGAAAAATACACCAGAAATCTCTTGAAGAAATATGAGATATATGACTGTGCCTCAGTGAAGACTCCAATGGTCCCACCTAACAACCTTGGACCTGATCTCACTGGCAAATCAGTCAATCAAACTCATTTCAGAGGGATTGTAGGCTCACTGATGTATCTAACTGCTTCTAGACCAGACATCCAATTCTCAGTCTGTCTAATAGCAAGATATCAGTCTAATCCTAAAGAATCCCATCTCACTGCGGCCAAGAGAATTCTCAGATACCTGAAGGGAACTCCAAGCCTTGGACTTTACTATCCAAAGTGCTCAGGGTTTGACCTCAAAGGGTATTCTGACTCTGATTATGTTGGCTGTAACATGGACAGGAAAAGTACCTCAGGGTCCTGTCAATTTCTTGGAGGAAAACTGGTTTGCTGGAGTGCTAAAAAGCAACAATCAGTGGCTATGTCTTCAGCAGAAGCTGAGTATGTAGCTGCTGCAGGATGTTGTGCCAATGTATTATGGATGAAAAGTCAACTCAGTGACTATGACATCCATTACAAAATGGTACCCATCTTCTGTGATAACACCAGTGCTATTGCAATCTCCAACAACCCTGCCCTCCACCAAAGAACCAAACACATTGATATCAGATATCACTTCATTAAGGATCACATAATGAAAGGAGACATAGAACTTCATTTCATCCCTACTAAATATCAACTTGCTGATATCTTCACCAAACCCTTGGATGAACCTACCTATAGGAGACTAAAAGCTGAATTGGGAATGCTTGACATTGAAAGTCAGGCATCTGAAAACCAATCTCAGTAAGTTCTTTGAAATGGTTCCTCCTCCCTAAACGAAACCCACAAAACATCCTCTCACTGAATGAGTAAGACTCATTCAGGGACCCTGACAGTTGATATTGAGCATTGAATGAGTAACTAAATGATCCAAGTATCAGTTACTTAAATGTCCTAGGTTGGTAACTATGCCAATTTAATATAGGAATATATGTCTTACTGTCAGGGGTCTCCTCACTTACATCATCCCACTTGGCATTAAATGCCTTCTCTCACATAAAATATCCTATGGATATTTTATTGCTGCAAAAGTGCACTTTTACTGTGCACTGCAACTGTTCCCTTGAAATACGGGATTTTACTGCGGGTAGTGGTGGGTGGCATTAAATGTGGAATTTCAAACGTTTTCAAAAACCATCTTTACATATCCATGTTTATGCAAAAACCACCCCTCTCAACACCCTATAAATACCCCTCATAAAATCCTTATAACACACACAAAAGATTTCTGCTATCAAAACTCTGTCAAAATCTCTTTACAAACCCATAAATCTTTGTGTTCTTCAAATCCTTTCTGAAAAATCCTGTTTGTAAACCTTTACAAAAGTTTTTCATCACAACTTAAGAGATACAAAAACTTTCAATTGTTCTTGTCAAGTTATTCTTTTCAAAAACCCTAAAACCTTTTTTAACGGAAATGGTAAGAACACAATCCCTTCAGTTTGCTTCACAGTGGGTAGGCGATCTTAGCAACGTTGAATTTAAAACAAATAATGTCATAGGAAATTTTGAATATCCTCCAACTATTCCAGCCTATAAAGACATTATGAAATTTTTGTATAACTGCCCACTGAAAACGGCCTTTATTCAGTGTCCCTCTGTACTGTACCTAAACCTCCTCAGGGAGTTTTGGGCAAAAGCTAAGGCCTTTGACCCGACACCCTCTGTAGGTTATTAGTTTTCACATACACATCAAACCATAACAACAAGGTGGCGTATAAGTAGAATTCTAGAGAGAGAAAGTTAGAGGTTTAGGGAACTTTAGTGAGAGAAAGAAAATTCTTATTATGAGCTCCAACTCTCTACCTTGGAAGGTAGAGAGTATTTATAGTCTTACATAAAACGCCACACATCGGGCTGTGGATCAGGCATACAGTGGGTAAAGACCCGTCCGTCCTCCACGGTGTTACTTAACTAAATACTACTTAACTTAAAATAACTATGACTACGAGCTTTCTAATGATTACATATACTTGAGGTGACCGACTCTTTAATACCTGGAATTTCTAATTCCTAACAATCTCCCCCTAAGGGAGGTCACCTCAAACATATACTAAAATTACATTGAATACACACATATATTTCATTAACAATTGTTCTTGCATTCTTGATGTAGTACTTTGCTCCGAAGCTCGTAGTCATTGATTCTTCTCATTGCATGTTTGGTTACTCCAGGTGGAGGTCTTTTACTGATCCACGTGATAATAAATTTGAGCCAGCTTTTGAGATCATCAGCAAAAACAAATCTCTGAGACATCCATTGTGGTGTTGGTATTATATGATGTTGTGACATTCGGACCGACATGCTCACATTCTTGATCATGATATCTTCTCATCAGAGTAACGGAAGCTTTCGTTGATTCATGATATTGGCAGCAGCGCAGCAGAAGCTTGGAGTGAAAATATCAGAGTCATTGATGCACTAATCATGATTTCTTTTGAGTTGAATGTGTTAAGTGAGCATGCGGCTATGGATTGACCGCTTCATTCTGATCAGCTGCAAACGTCGGGCGTACCTGCATACAACAGTTAGCAATAAATCGCACGAAAGTGTCTTTGATCACTTTCGTTGAATTGAGGTACACGGCCCACGGTTCCCCGTTGATCAGTACAAGTACTGCCTGTGATCAGGTATAATTCCGAAGAATTTCCTTGACAGGGTTTCGCAGCTGCTCTAGCTGTTCTCAAACCGGAACATCTCAAAGAAGATAACACGGAGTGAGTGAACCAGCGAATTTTAAGTCCACTGATTGATGAAAAGAGATTTGAAAAACAATCGTGTATTGCTCAATAGAAATTGTTTTTGCAATACAACGAAGGTTTTATTGAAAATCAATTATCAATCATAAAAACACCTTTAGGTTTGAAAAATAAGTACACGGTCGATGTGCTGAAGAAAAGAGTTGTTAAGCACAAAGACCGGTTTTTCAAAGGTATCCGTCAATCCATAACCTGAACCAGGATTGATTCAAGAGATTGAATCGCTCCATTGTTTCTGTTCAGTTGTCACATGGTTGATCTATATAATAGATCTCACATGCCACCTACCAGGAGCTTGTTTGATGATGGCTCCAGAAGGCTTTCCATCTTCATTGTGAATATGATAACACATCACTCAGATGTTCTGGCAATACCACAAGGATAATGCGTAGGACTCAAGATATAATCTCTCTTTCCACATTGTGTGAAACAGAGAGTCTTCATTGAAAGTGTCCTAATGAGATTTATTGATGATCTCGTGGCTCTAGACTCAATTTGTGCATATTTGGATCCTGTGCCGGAGACTAGGGAGAGGGTCTCCTTCTTCAATATCAACAATCTCTAAGAGAAAGTCGATAGATAATGTCGGTTCCCCGTGAGAATGAAACAAGTCCTTTTAAGAGGAACTTGAGTGGTTAGGGAAGTTTAGGTGCAGTGCGTCACTGGGTCCATGACGTCTTGTCTTCAATACCGGCGTTACCTTAGTAACCACCAGTAGCATATGTATTGAACCCGGTTTCTGCCCTAAGGTTGAATTAATGGAGGGCTATTTCTTTTCACCCTTTTTCACATTCAATTCTTTTTCATTCTTCAACCCCTTCAGTGCTTACCAAGACTTCATAGCAAGAACCTTGTTGGGTTTGTTCCAGTACTTGCTCTGTCTCAGTCCGCACTCTTCCCATATCTCACTTTTCTCCTTTTATCATCATACCTAAGGACTTCTACACTAACTAGTGGATTGTCCCTGGGTAGATCCCTCCGGTTCTGGCGGATCATGGGAGCCAATACCTAACCTTATCATCCTTATATCACCGTACATAAAGTAAAGTTGGTTGGTCTATTTGGTATTGTTCATCTGCCATTGGAACCAATTGAAAACCATTTGAAAATCAATCCAGATACTTGTGATATATTATCAAAACATTTTGTACCTGAATTGTTTTTGATATTTTTAGAATAAGTACTCCCCCTCAACATGTGCATCAAATGTTTGAAATCGCTTTGCACACGGAGGCAAGAGGAAGAAGTTATTTCTTTGATTACCATTTTCTAAAAAATATCACCATCACTTCCCTGATCAAATCAAGAAGATAAGGCATTTCCAGGAGGGATGAGGTTTTCATAAGTTTGCTCCCCCTCAATATGTGCCTCGAGATTTGAAAAGAGTTTTGCACATACTAGAGGGAACCTGCACATTGAGATAAATGATCACGTTTCAAATCATAGATTTAAGATAGATGCTCCCCCTCAACATGTGCATTGAAAATTTGAAATCGTTTGTCACATGTGGGAAGGACAGCGTGTACATCCTTATAAAACCATTTACCGAATTATCAGTTTAAATCCAATTTAAATCACACATTCTCCCCCGATCACAATTATCAAATCATTTGAGATTTGTGATCTCTTATAGATTTAAATTGATTTTGAAAGCTTTTAAGGAGAATTGTGACTTGATTATGAAAGCGTTTTAACTGATACGGATCGGATTTTAAGACTTTAAACTCCATTGATAAAACATGCATGTATATCTTTTGAAAACAATTTAATGCCAAATAACTTTTTAATTTAATTGAAATCATTCTCCCCCTCAATCAATGACATAGGTTGTTGATTGAGAGATAGAGATTTTGACAAATAAGTCCTGATGATTATCAAAAATAGAGACCGAGTTATTTTTCAAAGCAGTTAGTTTTCAGCAGATAAATGTTTAGAGAATCAGAGCATTGAAATTTGAAAACATGATAAAGTATGGCTCTGTTCTTTCTTTGAAAAAGCGGGTTACTGCCTGAAATGACAGTAAACCATTTTTTTCTCTTTCTCCCAAATATATATATATATATATATATATATATATATATATATATATATATATATATATATATATATATATTTTTTTTTTTAAATTCGAACAACATCTAAAGTCCTGTGTCATTCTTTGAATGACAACATCAAGGACCGTAGATGTTATCGAACCGAAAAAACATGAAGAATTGACAATATTTTTTGAAGATTTTTCGAATTTTTTCAGATTTTTATGGATTTTGAAAGTTTTATAATTTTCTATTTTGTTTTTCGAATAAATATTTACAAGAGATAGATGAAGATAGACCTTTACTCCTCGTCTTCCTCCTGAAGACGTTTGAGTGTTTCTGGTTGAAGGCTTTTCAAGCCAAGACGTGGAAGAATAAACTCAAAACGTTCTCTTGGAAGAGCTTTGGTGAAGATGTCAGCTAACTGATATTCAGACCTCACAAAATAGAGTTCCACCACACCTTTTTCTACTTGTTCCCTGATGAAATGATGTCGAATGTTGATATGCTTTGCTCTTGAGTGTTGAACATTGTTGCATGAGAGAGCAATAGCACTTTTATTATCACAGTACAGAGGGATTTTGTTGAATACAAAGCCATAGTCAGATAATTGAGATCTCATCCATAAGATTTGAGCACAACAGGATGACATGGCTATGTATTCAGCCTCTGTAGAGGAAATAGAAGTACTCATTTACTTCTTTGAAGACCAGCTCACCAGCTTATCACCCAAAAACTGAGCACCTCCAGACGTACTTCGACGTGTATCTTGACAACCTGCATGATCAGCATCTGCATAGGCCGTTAGTGACATACCGGTGTCCTTCGGATACCAAAGACCCATATTGATGGTTCCTTGGAGATACCGAAAGACCCGTTTAACTGCTTCAAGGTGCTTTTTAGTAGGCTTAGCCTGGTATCTAGCACACATGCAAACAGCGAACAAGATGTCTGGTCTACTAGCAGTAAGGTACATCAGGGATCCAATCATACTACGATATTTCGTTTGGTCAATCATGATCCCTGAGTGGTCCTCATCTAGTTTGGTTCGGTCAATCATGGGGGTGTCAACAGGGTCACTTGAATCAAATCCAAATTTCTTTAAGATCTCTGCTGCATATTTAGATTGATTTATGAAAATGCCTCCGGGACTTTGTGAAATTTGTAATCCCAAAAAAAATGACATTTGTCCCATCATTGACATTTGAAATTTTGAACTCATTTCATTTGAAAAACGATCACATTCCATTGGGTCTGTCGAGGCAAAAATAATATCATCAACATAAATTTGAACATGAGTTAAATGTTTGCCTGACTTCCTGGTGAACAATGTAGGATCAACTGCTCCTTTGCTGAATCCGGTTGATAGAAGAAACTTTGACAGTGTATCATACCATGCCCTTGGAGCTTGCTTTAAGCCGTAAAGAGCCTTCTTCAAACGATAAACGTGAGAAGGATGCTCTTGATTCACAAATCCTTCAGGTTGGCTGACGTTGACGACTTCTTTAAGATCTCCGTTCAGAAATGCCGTCTTTACATCCATCTGATAGACTACCATGTTCTTACTAGCAGCATTAGCCAGAAAGATTCTGATTGCCTCGATTCGAGCAACTGGAGCAAAAGATTCTTCAAAGTCAATACCCTCCTCTTGACGGTATCCTTTAGCAACTAATCGAGCCTTGTTCTTCAACACATCACCATGCTCATCAAGTTTCACTTTGAAGATCCATTTAAGAGCAATAATCATAGCACAGTCTGGAGCAGGTACTAACTCCCATACATCAAGTCGATCAAACTCATGAATTTCATCTTGCATGGCATTGAACCAGCAATCTTCATTCATGGCGGTTTTAACATCTTTTGGTTCGATCTTAGATAGTACGGAGTTGAAGAAGCACCATAAGGCATCGGTTGCAAGTTGTTTCCGGGTTGATACAGGACGAGAGGGATTACCAATGATGTTGTCTAATGGATGATCGTGAGTCCATTTACTGAGGTGTTCATGTGGCAGTTGTTGAGGGACTGAGGTAGCTGAGTTGATGTCTCCTGAAGAAGATGGTTCTGATGATGATTCAGGAGCAAATATGTTTTCAAATGGAGCAACTTCAGGAGTAGCAAAGGGATTAACTTCATCATTGATGCCAGAAACATTTCCATGATGTACATTTGAAGAATGATGATTTGTTGATGAGACTGAAGGATCAGCAGCAGGTGCTTCTTGACTTAAAGATATTGAGACTGAGGGATTGCCTTCATTCACAGGAATATGAGTAGCCTCTGTTGTAGGAATCGACACCTCATTAGTACTTGGATCATAAAGTTCATCAAACATAGGATCAAACAATTTCTTTAAATCATCTTCAGATGGAGGTACATATGGAGTTTCTTGAGAAGAGTTTGGAACAAGAGATGAACCAATGGGACTGTTTTGAAGTGCGGGTCCTGAACTGGAGTGTCCAGGAGCCATTTGACCAGTCAGCTCATCAAACGTAACGTGAATTGTTTCCATGATATTTCGGGTTCTTTTGTTGTAGATTCGGTATCCCTTTTTGTTTGAAGCATACCCTACAAATACTCCAATGTCTGCTTTAGCTCTAAGTTTGCCTAAGTCTTGTCCCTCATTAGTTGGATAACACAATGCACCAAACACACGAAGGAAAGAGAGATTAGGTTTTCTGTTGTGGACAAGTTCATATGGAGTTTTTCCATGAACAGTGTGAATCAGAGAACGATTTTGTGTGTAGCATGCAGTGGCTATAGCTTCAGCCCAGAGAAACATTGGAACCTTTGAGTAAATCAGCATTGTTCTAGCGGCTTCCACAAGGGTTCGATTTCGTCTTTCAACAACACCGTCTGTTGAGGAGTTCGTGGAACACTTCTTTGATGGCTGATTCCAATGCTTTCATAGAAGTCACTAAGTTGTTTGTTAACAAACTCAGTTCCATTGTCTGTTCGAATAATTCTGACTGTTTTGTTGAGTCGAACCTGCAGCTGTTTGATGAGCTTGATGATGATATCAGGAGTTTCATCCTTTGTCCTTAAGAACTTGACCCAGGTGAATCTAGAGTAATCATCAACCACCACCAACACATATTTCTTACCAAAGATGTTCTGCACTCTCATTGGTCCACACAAATCCATATGAAGGGTATGGAGAACTTCTGTAATTGAGTTTGTAGGTTTGGGTTTGTGGGCAAACTTTTTGCTTTTACCCAATTGGCATGCTGAACAAAGATGATCCTTTTCATACTTTAGTCTAGGTAAACCTACAACTAAGTCCTTTCTGGAAAGATCGTTGATGGTGCCGAAGTTCAAGTGATTGAGACGACGATGCCATAACCATGACTTTGTTTTTGAAGCCTTTGATAACAAGCAGATTGGAGAAGCCCTCATCATGTCATCGATAGAGATGGTGTAAAGATTTGAGCCACGAGTTCCTTTTAACAGTTCCTTACCATTAAGATCTCTAACAAAGCAGGTGTGTTTTCTGAAGGCTACTTCTATATCAGAATCACAGAATTGACCAACAGAGAACAGATTATGACCCAAACCTTCCATATAGTAAACTCTAGAGATGACACTCTCACCAACAACGTAATCTCCATAACCCATAATAGCACCGAAATGATCATTACCGAATCTAACAGTCCTGATGAATTTGCTCACGAAGTTCATGAGCCGCGACCGGTCTCCAGTCATATGCTTGGAACAGCCTGAGTCCAGGTACCACAGAACGATTTGAACGATCTGCAGTTGAACACAGACAAGAATGGATAACTGGATAATTGGGATCCCCATGCAAGAATGGGTTCCATTTGGTTAGTAGCAACAGTTGGAACACCCACATCAGAGAGAGGAGCATTCATATCAGAAATTAAGGCACTGGATTCATTGTGAATAGATGCAGTACTAGTGTCCGTATTAGCCATGTTCACAGTGTGCTCACTTCTTATGGGAATAGTTCTACCAGTAGGCATCCATTTCCTAGTGGGCATTGTCTGATTATTCTTATGACCAACAGGTATCCAATAAAAGTCTATCTTACTAAATGTTCTTCCTGTGGGTTTCCACTGTTTTCTAACTCTCATTCGTTTTTGCCTTTTTTGCATGAACATAAGCAACATTAACTGGACCATTATCATCATTAGGAAAAACATTAACACCACATTCATGATTAGAAACAGAATTCAAGCAGACATCAGTACACGGTTTGCAAATAGTATCAGAATTCGAATTAATTACAGTACACCTATGGCTAATACTAGAATCAACACGATTCGTTTTATTCGATTCAAACTTAAAGTTCCTAGATTGTTCTTCTACTCTTTTCCATTGCACATTCTTAGCTTGCGAGGTCCTATCATTCCTTGTATTGTCTTGAGACTTTGACCTGCTCCCTTTAATGTCACTGATTACTCCTGTAGAGGGAATGGGAACATTAGTTGGTTTTACTACTCTTTGCATCACCTGTTTAGATGTGCTGGGATCTGAACTACATGCAGGTGCACTAAGGTTCACTTTCTTAAAACTAGAGGTACTGGGATTTGTACTCCTAGAAGGCACACTTGAGTTCTCTTTCTTAGCATTGACAGATCTGGAATCTGAACTACTTAAAGACACACTACGGTTCACATTCAAAGCATTGGGAATCGAGTGCATATCATACTTGGCATTAGGCATCGAGCATGGAATCAAAGGATTAACTGTCTCACCTAATGACTTTGGGCATATTGTGATAAAGCATTCTAAGATTTCTTGAGATCGTTTGGCATATAATCATGCATGTCCAATTGCATTATCATGAGGTTTCTCTAGCTTATCCTCTTCAACAATCTCACGCAGACATTCTAAGCAATCCTTAAGAGATGAGAAGTATGTTTGAATAGCAAGTTTGTTGTTCCTTAGATGAGGAGGGACATATGTCACAGACAAAGCATATTTATTACAAGAGTGAACCTTTGATACACCATTCTCCCCATTGGTCATTGGCATTTTCCCTTTTACCTGACTCTTCAGATTCTCAATTTCCTTTTGCAATGAAGCTATTTGTTCGTTATTTTTGTTACGAGTGACCTTAAGTGATTCAAATAACTCATTGAAATGACGTTTAACCTTTTCATTTTCTTCTAGAAAACTTTTGTTTTCTTTTTGTAAAGCATTTACTAGGTTTTGAAGATGAAACGTTTGAGAATTCTGAGAATCTAAAGGAGGAGGCATTTGGGAGCCTGTCATATTGTTCGTTTGACCCTTTAATTGAGAGATTTGGGCTTTCAACTTTCTGATTGTGTTGCACTGAGCTTGAATCTGTTCATCACGTTTGTTAATTTGAAAAACTGCATCAAACTCTGGAGCATCGGATGATGTCTTGATATTTGAAGTTTTGACATTTTCTTTAAGATGTTGATATTTTAGTTGTAAATTAAAATGCTCAACTTCTAGTTTAGAAAAATATTTAACCAAATTGTCGTGATCATCTAGTTCAATTTTATCGTTTAGTTTAGAATTAGTTTTTTCAAGCTCAATGACACGATCATGGGAGACTTTCAGGGCAACAGATAGTTCATGAAATTTGGAAGCATTAATAGAGCAATTTGAAGCAGTGAAAAACATATCTTGAGCAACACATTCAGTAATAAGAGTCTCATTTAATGTATGCAAGTTCTTCCTCTCAATCTCATTATATTTTAGTGCACGCTCATAATCACTAACTTCAACTATCATTGCATCAAATTCCTTTTACATTCCCTTGATATCAGTTTCTATCCCCTTTTTAAGACTCTCAAAGTGATCTTTCAGAAGTTTAAAGAAAGGCATGACCTCAGTTAAATAACATTCTTTCATTTGCTCAAAACCCCTTTCTCCTTCCGTTATACCAGTGGGTGTGATCCTTTTCTTGCAAGTATTCTCAAAATCAACAAATAGTTGAAATATAACATATTGGCTAATTAAGGTCTTGCTTTTAGTGGCAATTGTTCTAGGAACAAGATGCATTGGTGTATTAGGAGGATACACAGTCGCTCTAGGCATTTTCCATAGGGGAGGGTTTGTTTCAACAATATTTTCAGCTTTCTGCTTATCTAAATCCTTTTTCCAGAAAACTTGTTCGGGAGTCAATAATGTCTGAGGCTTAAACATGTTCAAGGAAATCCAGTTTTCCTTCTTGTAGTCATGGGGAGTGATAATTACTTTTTTCTCTTTGCATTTAGGATCATCTAATTTTTTGTTCATCCTTTCCCTAGTGACTTCATCTGATTTCTTATCTTCCTTAGTGCACTCAACGCAACTAGGTTTCTGTCTAGGTTTAAGAATCTCATTGCCATCATAGATCACACTTTGAGCTGCTTTTGCTATCTTTCCGTACTCAGGGTTGGGTTTATCTATAATGGGAACACTATGCTTATCGCTTAGAACTCTATGTTTAGTGACCATGTGAGCAGTCTGAATGGTGTTTCCTTGTATGTACAACTTGTTTTCAAGTTTGTTTTTCAAAGTTTTCAGATTAGAAAAGTCTCTCAAGAGTTTTGATTCCTTTGCATTAAATTCTTGCTTAAGCATTTTCACATTTTCTTGAAGTTCTTGTTTTTGCTTAGCTGTTTTAGAAAGTTTTTCTTGCAAGGAATTTAATTCTTGTTTCAATACTTCTTCTCTAAAATTACTTTTTCTAATGACTGTACGCACTTGGTCATCCATTTCCTGCTCACGAGTGGTCAACTCAAATTTTGCACGTTGTTCATAAATAGCAACACGTTCTTTATAGGCATTTAGTTCAGAAATTACAGAATCATCAGGGGTACATGCAGTGTATTCATCAAAAACATAGTCATTGTTGACTGCAGAAGATGCATCACTTGGTACACCTTCACTTTCACTTTGTTTCACGTATTGATCATATGGGATAATATCGTTATTACCCATATTTTCAACATTTGATTCAATAGTTTCAGTTGATTGTACTTTGTCATGCATCTGTTGCACATCAGCATTATCGTATAGTTTTAATACCTCTGAGATGAGTTTGTCTTAGGATGGGCCAACTAGTGGTGAAGAAGAGACCTTGGGAGAAACCATTGGAGAAATGCTAGCCATAAAAATTGTGTGTGTCGTAGGTCCATCATCCACATCAGAGTCGTATGCATCACAATCAGCGACTTGAAAGGCATTCTGATGATTTTGACCTATCTCCTGAATAGGCTGCTCATCCACATCTGCATCATAGGTCTTGGCATTGCCCTCAGCTAGAAACAGCAATTCCTCTTCATCCAAAGCAGCACCATTGTCCTGAGCTTGTACAAGCAGCATCTTATCTCTGAAGTAATCAGCATTCTGTGGACGCTTTAGAGATGTGCAGTTTCTTGCAATGTGTCCCTCACCACCACAGTTATAACATTTGATCGGCTTAGCTTGACCTTGGTTACCATTCCTTCCTCGATTCTGGTTGCCAACATAACCTCTACCAGCTCCACCTCTTCCCTGATCATACTGTCTTTCCTGAACTGGTTGCACCACGATCCTTCCATCTTTAACAGTGGCTTGATTGTGTGGGTTAGATGCTATTCTGAGGTTGTTGTTGGTTTGTGGGAGAGAATTCATGTTTTGACTAATCAGAAGAGCTAGTTGATTAATGAAGTTACCCACGTGTGCATCAGCATCAGCTTGTTTGAACATAGGATCAGGAATGAGTTTGTGATTACCATTACCCAAGGGTATGACTTGTGATGCTTTGGTTGTGATTCCGATGTTTGAGTAGAAGGCAGTTGAGTCATTAGACGAGCTTGTCTCTCCCTGGTTGGTTTTGAACTGATTGAGAATCAATTTTTCAAACATAGCATGTCTCTCATTCTGAAGGAGGAAGGCATAGAGTTGCTCATAGTTTGTATTCTTCAATCCTTTAGTGAGCTTCACAGCGGTGACAAACTTGTGCCATTCGGGATTCATGTTGTTCACAAATTTTGAGTTCAGCTGAATGTTAGGCATAGTCATTCTGATGTTTCTCATGTCATTCACCAACTTATGAAATCTCACATAGTACTCATAGACACTCTCATAGTTAATTCTAAACCTGAGAGAAGCATCTTAACATTATCCCAAACTGCCTTTGCATCGGTGTTGTGATTGATACTCTTGTAGATGTCTTTAGGAAGACCTTGAAGAACAATGTTTGAAGCCCTGATATCTGCATCGAATCTCTTTTTCTCCTTATCATCAAGCTCATCATACATTTTAGGTCTGTCCATTCCGTAAATAGGAGTTCCATCTTCATTAGTATCAAGTATGTCTCTAGTCGTGTCAACTCGATATGGTCCTTCATCAATGGATTTGAGAATGTTGACACCATTTTCCTTTCCAAGGCAGTACAATCTGATTCGTTGAGCCCAAGAATCGTAGTCAGTTCTGTCAAGCATGGGTGGACGAGTATCTGACCCAGCTGCTTGAACATCCTCGGCAACAGTGGAGATGATAGTAGGAACGTTGGTAGACATGTTAACAGATAATACGGGATTTTATAACTCTATGATTAAACCGAGAAATAGATTCTTTCACGGGATTTTACTAAATCAAGAGAAAACCGTAAGCAATCACCCAAGTCGCTAGAAGATAATGCACCAAGTCGCTAACACCTAATTCGCTACACCACTAAGTCGCTAGAGTCCCAAGTCGCTAGACAAATGCAAGTCGCTAAGTAGTAACTCGCTAAGCCTCAAGTCGCTAGCAAAATTTTGGCAGCAATTCGCTACTCAAGTCGCTAAAGATACAAGTCGCTAAAGAGCAACTCGCTACAAACCAAGTCGCTACCACCAAGTCGCTACCCGTAGTGGAGAGTCTACTACTTGTACTGTTAGTCGCTAGATCAAGTCGCTAGCTCCAAAACTGTAACTCGCCACGAAATTGCAAAGCAAGTCGCTACGAAGAAATAAATCCGAATGTCAAGTCGCTAGCAAGAAAACCACAAAAACATCACTTTTCAATCCAAAAACTACCCAACCACGATGATTCAAGCTTACCAAATCAAAACCTAAACACTTGTGATGATTCTAAACATAAAAGTACTATCAAACTCCAAACTTTAACACTAGAACTCACCCAAATGATGCAAAAACCACTAAACTTTTTCAAACTCAAAAACCACCTAAAAACCACTAGAAATCCAAAGATGTGCAAGATATGATCTAACCATGGCTCTTGATACCAATTGTAGGTTATTAGTTTTCACATACACATCAAACCATAACAACAAGGTGGCGTATAAGTAGAATTCTAGAGAGAGAAAGTTAGAGGTTTAGGGAACTTTAGTGAGAAAAAGAAAATTCTTATTATGAGCTCCAACTATCTACCTTGGAAGGTAGAGAGTATTTATAGTCTTACATAAAACGCCACACATCGGGCTGTGGATCAGGCATACAGTGGGTAAAGACCCGTCCATCCTCCACGATGTTACTTAACTAAATACTACTTAACTTAAAATAACTACGACTACGAGCTTTCTAACGATTACATATACTTGAGGTGACCGACTCTTTAATACCTGGAATTTCTAATTCCTAACACCCTCTACTGATGAGAACAACCTTAGACCTCTCAGGGAATATCTCATCAGGTTCAGTCTTAACGGGGGGCAACAATTCACCCTGGATTATAAAACATTTTGCACCTCCACAGGGTTAGATTACAACAAAGGTGTTTATGTCGCTCATCCTGAACCCTCCATAGTGAAGGATGGGTTAAAACAAATCATTTTAGATCCAACTTTTTTGGACAGGACCCCAGTCACCAAAAGTTCATTTCCCGTGGCTTGGAGGATCCTATTCACTTTTGTGATTCAGGTCCTCGGCGGGAACCACTCATCCACTGAACAAGTTAACTCTATTCAGTTGCTGATGGCATACTGCCTGATGAATGGGGTCACTGTCGACATAGGGGAGATCATTTACAGTGATCTCGTAACCAAGCTACAAAGCAAAACTAGGACGAAATACGTTTCGTATCCTAGGTTTGTCTCTTGTGCTTTGCAAGTGTTACTGGGTACAAATTATCCTCAGGAAGAAAAATTTGGTGCTTTACCTGGCATCCTGAGCCAATCAAATTTTCAAAAAAACCCATCCCTTGTCACAAACATTGAATTGACGGCCCATATGGTTGCTGTAAACAACCAGAGGGAATCAGTGTCTCCTAACCCTGCTCCTACAAAGAGAAAGGGGAAGTCTCAGACTGGGACTAAAACCAAACCCAAGTCTCAGGGACTTGAGGCTTCAGGAGCACAGCCTAAAAGGCAAAGAAAGCCCAAGACTGATTTGCCACCCATTGGTGACCAGGCATCATCCACCCCCGTGACAACGAAGGACACTGATACATCACAGTCAGTGCCCTTGGTCACAACCACTACTCCCTAAGATCCAGAGGGAAACAAACAACCCGCTGGTAGGGGAGCGCCTTCCACAACGCCCAGTGATGACATTAGCAAATCCAAGCCTTTGTCTGAGGGCACACTAATCGATCCCAAATACTCAGAGGGAACCATACAACCCGCTGATAAGGTTTTAAAAGGTACCATTTTGAGGGGTCGTTTTATCCCTTATTTGATCACTTTTGTATCCGTTATTGCTTAATATCGTTCCTTTTCACTTTTTAGGTCTCTTGAAGGCAAAATGCTGGAATGGCACTTATTTGGACGAAAAGGCGCGAATATACGAAGAAAATGGCCAAAGTCAGAATCGAGACACTCAAAGCTGCTGAAAACAGAAGGCGACGTCACTGCTTAAATGCGACGCCGTCGGAGGATTTTTATGACGATACAGAAGCCAAAAACCCTATTTTCAAGTGACGACGTCGGGCTTTAAAAGAGTAGGCCGTCGCTACTCAGACGGCCTAGATGCGACCCAGACGGCGTCAGAAGCTGAAGAGGACGGCGTCACAGACATAAGGTGACGCCGTCACAAGGTTAACGTGGCCAAGACGAAACCCTAATGACGGCGACACGACGGCGTCACAAAACATAAGGTGACGCCGTCGCATATGTAATATTATATATAGAATCCGAATTTTTCAGTTTTAAGTGTGGTCTTTTGGAGTAAAAACCTAAAAACCGAACCAAGGGTATCTTGTACAGTATTTTAGGGTTCCAAACCCTATCTTACATCAAGATAAGTATTTACTTCATCAATTTAATTATGTATTTGATTATTTGTGTGTATGCTTGCATGTTTTCCATGTCCGGCTAATTTATTTGTGTGTTTGCTTAGGGAGTATGAAACTTAATTATTGAATATTGATTGGTTGTTTCTTATCTTAGTTGATTAATGATCTAGTAATGCGATAGGTCATTCGTTGTGTACTTAATGCTTGATTCATCTTTGTGAACCTTAGAATATAATTACCTGAGTAGTTGTAAGCTAAACCATCCAAAGAGTGCCTTAGAGTAAGAGTTTATTATCCCTAGTGGGTTTTGTAGACGAGACCCTTTGATAAGTTCAAAGAGTTAGGAAGAAACGCATACCCTACAACTTTAGAAACACAACGCAACTAAGAATAAGGACGTGACAATTCAACCATCAATAGGAGATAATTAAGGAGTAGTAAAACCTAAGTAAACACATCTTTAAACTATCATACGAGCACACATTAATTAGACATAGACTACCACCACCTTAGTTTAGATAATTAGATAATAGTAGAGTAATCGGTAGAAATACCAACCCCCCCCCCAAATCCAATACCCGAGATTCGTACCTTTCAATTTCCTAAAAAACATAAAAAAAAGATAAAAAATAATCTTCCTCAACCTCAACCTTAGCGTAGTAACTTCTCACTAGCATTCCTATTCCCCTAGAGAACGATATCAATACCCGTGGCTTACCCTAATTACTACACTACAACCCGATTAGGTTCACTGCCTAGGGTGTTATAAAACTTGCTCGAAGAAAAGGAAGTTTCCTTGACCCCGAACGACGTGTGTAGCGTTATCACCCGCTGATAGGGATATCACTGTCACTGACTCTGTTAAAGGCACTGGAAAATACCCATCAGTGTCTCAGGGGTCTAAGGAGGACAAAGACTCGGAGGGAAAGAAACAACCCACCGATATGGAACCCAAAACCAATCTTGACTCCAGAGAAGGCACTGGGAAACTCCCACTAGTGTCTGAGGGGTCAAAGGGGGACAAAGACTCAGAGGGATTAATACCACCCGCTGATATGGAACCCATCACCAACCCCCTGTTAACCGTTGCTGATGTTACTGGAATACTCTTCTCTGATGATGAGCTTGCTGATACTGATGATGAAATTCTATCAGCTGGGGAAGAAGTGGACGCTAAGGTTCAATCTGAACAAGAGCCTCA
Organism: Chrysanthemum seticuspe; assembly: GCA_019973895.1. Taxonomy (NCBI): domain Eukaryota; kingdom Viridiplantae; phylum Streptophyta; class Magnoliopsida; order Asterales; family Asteraceae; genus Chrysanthemum; species Chrysanthemum seticuspe. The sequence goes on from BPTQ01000009.1 coordinate 46,520,641, forward strand.
GCCTGATCCAAAGGAGCAAACTGAATCACCATTCCAGCCTGAAAATGATGACTCCTCTTCCTCCACTGATGAATTTGCAAGATTTGATAATGTTCTCCCACTTACTGAAAGGCAACTCGTTCAGTGGATCACCAAAGCTTCAAGGAAATTATACTCCGGGGTCACTGAAACACTGTGGGAACAACACACTGAGGCTGGCGCAAGTTATGCAGATCTAAAGGCTGAGGTCCAAGCCTTTGATGAAAACGTTCATGAGCACAGGGATTTGATGTATGACAACATTCACAGACTGGATGAAAATGTGGCTAAATTCCTCAGACACCTTCAGGGTGTAGGCACAAAGGTAGATGAAATCTGGGAATCTGTCAAAGACGACTCATCACTCAACTCTAAAGTGCTGGAGGCTACAGAGGCATACTTGAAACAATCCTCCAGCCTCGCTGAACTGATCGAAACGCTCAAATCAGCAAATGTTCAGGGTCTTCATTCTTCAGTCCAGTCCCTTTGATAACGCTACACGCGTCGTTCGGGGTCAAGGAAACTTCCTTTTCTTCGAGCAAGTTTTATAACACCCTAGGCAGTGAACCTAATCGTTGTAGTGTAGTAATTAGGGTAAGCCACGGGTATTGATATCGTTCTCTAGGGGAATAGGAATGCTAGTAGGGAGTTACTACGCTAAGGTTAAGGTTGAGGAAGATTATTTTTTATCTTTTTATATTTTATGAAAAATGGAAAGGTACGAATCTCGGGTATTGGATTTGGGGGGTTGGTATTTCTACCGATTACTCTACTATTATCTAATTATCTAAACTAAGGTTGTGGGAGTCTATGTCTAATTATTGTGTGCTCGTATGATAGTTTAAAAATGTGTTTACTTAGTTTGTATTACTCCTTAATTATCTCCTATTGATGGTTGAGTGTCACGTCTTATTCCTAGTTGCGTTGTGTTTCTAAAGTTGTAGGGTATGCGTTTCTCCCTAACTCTTTGAACTTACCAAAGGGTCTCGTCTACAAAATCCACTAGATATTATAGACTCCTACTCTAAGGCGCTCTTCGGATGGTTTAGCCTACAATCTCTCAGGTAATTATACGCTAGGGTTCACAAAGATGAATCAAGCATTAAGTACACAACGAATGACCTCTCGCACTACTAGATTATTAATCAACTACGAAAAGAAACAACCAATCAATATTTAATAATTAAGTTTCATACTTCCTAAGCAAACACACAAATAAATTAGCCGGACATGGAGAACATGCAAGCATACACACAAATAATCAAAGACATAATTGAATTAATGAAGTAAAGACTTATCTTGGTGTAAGATAGGGTTAAAAACCCTAAAATACTGTACAAGACACCTTATGTTCGGTTTTAGGTTTTTACTCCAAAGAATGAAAAATTCGGATTCTATATATAAGATTACAATTGCGACGGCGTCACCTTATGTTTAGTGACGCCGTCGTGTCGCCGCCATTAGGGTTTCGTCTTGGCCACGTTAACCTTGCTACGGCGTCACCTTATGTCCGTGACGCCGTCCTCTTCAGCTTCTGACGTCGTCTGGATTGCATCTAGGCCGTCTGAGTAGCGACGGCCTACTCTTTCACAACTAGACGCCGTCTCTTGAAAACACGAGTTTTGAGTTCTGAACCGTCACACAAATCTTGGGACGGCGTCGCCAATAGCACCTGACGCCGTCGCCTTCTACTTTCAGCAACTGTGAGTGTCTTGATTTCGACTTTGGCCATTTTCTTCATATATTCGCGCCTTTTCGTCCAAATAAGTGCCATTCTAGCATTTTGCCTTCACGAGACCTAAAAAGTGAAAAGGAACGATATTAAGCAATAACGGATACAAAAGTGATCAAATAAGGACTAAAACGACCCCTCAAAATGGTACCTTTTAAAACCTTATCAAATATCCCTACACTTGTTATTTGCTTGTCCTCAAGCAAATGTGCTTTTAGCCAATTAATTTATAAGTTAGGGGTCATGAAGCATTAATTTAAAACGGTCCACAACACATATAAGCCCCGCAAAAGTCATAACAAGCACGGAAATTACATACTAGCACCTCACATGGGGTGTTTGGATACTCACATCTCTCTCGGGTGTATATGGAATATAACAAATTGGAAATGGAAGATAAACACTCATTAACCGGTCCTAGCACATAGATTACCATAGGCTTGAGAATAGATCAAACCTTCATCGCTTTGGCGTAAGCACCTAGGAAAGACTATCAAAGAGGTCTTTAAAGGGTTGTAATGTTAGGCTTACGGTAGGGAAATAAGAGTTTGGTGGGATAGGCTATTTAGTGGTGGTAAGTCAAAAATCTTTATGTTAACTGCATATGAAGAATGGCGTTGCTAAGCCAAGACTCGACACTCTAAACTCTAGATAACTGAAATAAATAAACATAAATTAAAGGATAGATGTAGGATGGTAGCCCGTTTTTTTTTTTTTTTTTTTTTTTTTTTTTTTTTTTTAATACACTTTTTTTCTTTTCTTTTCTCTTTTTCTTTTTTTTTTTTTTTTTTTTTTTTTTTTTTTTTTTTTTTTTTTTTTATTCATACACTTTTACTCTACCATCCTATACGGTACATCAAAATGATAGGGATTTATAAGCACATCCCTACACTTGAGTTTTTATTACTCTAACACTAATTTGACCTGAATTGAAAAGATCAAAACACTTGGGGTACATTATTACGCAAACAAAGGGAAATTGAATTTAACGTTCCCTTCCCGTCATTTCATAAACTTTAACTTTTCCCATGAATCCCAATCGTCCCAAAACTGTATACAAAGGATATGACTCGACTTAGCAACTTATGCAAGCAACTAGATAATTGAACTAAGGGTTTAGGGTGATAACAAACATTTGCACTAAAAGTGAGTGCATAAGGGGTAGGCTAAGGCGATTTGGGTGTATATTTGGGGGTGGGGTGTAAACAATGCTCTTCATTGATATTCCGTAAAAACCGAAACATCACGAGAACCGCGAAAAGGATAGGCTCTGAGGGGTTAACTAGGGGTATCGTGTACTAAAGATGAGTACAACGCAAAGGGTGTGGGGGAATTACTCAACTGATGTGGAAGAAGTAATTATATTACGGGTATCAAACAAGGGTTATCCTAATGCCTCTTATCATTTAGTTATTCCTAACTACACAAGTGTAGCCTCACTTGCGATCTCGGAATGCATCACAAAACAAGTTCTAGAATCTAATATACTATCGGTTCACACTCTAAGCATTAAAGATGAATGCTTTTAATTCCTACTAATCTAAGGGCGATCCTCACATTTTGGGTGGAATTTGGGTGGTAAGGGTTTTTGTGCTAGTCATATAACTTCCTATCCGTGAGACGCTTTTGTTAAGACTAATGGCCCACTCCTATATGTCATGAAAAATTTTAAATTTGGTGCCAAAATTACCCTAACCGATATTTTCTCATGGTTTATTACAAAAGTGCAATTGGACAAAGCAAATAATCAAGGATAAGCATAGTTTCAAAGTTCCCGTTTTATTTTCCCTCCCTACACTTAAACTGAACATTGTCCCCAATGTTCCCCGAAAGTATCAAAGTTATGATAAAAGAAGGTAATTAAAACGAAAGAAACTAATACTCCCCTGATTAGCTCGGTAGGATCCGTGTATGAAGTAGTGGTTAAATTCTTTCCAAGAAGAATTTATGCGTGAAAAGCTCCTCAATCTTATGTAACTTCTTCTTGATAAATTAAACCTGCACACTTGAAGAAAACAAACGAAACCTTCGCGTAAAATCGGCGGTAATAATATATATAAGACTCGATTTAAACTAGGATATAATGCTTGTGGAATGGATGTTTACAGAATTTCTAAGAAAATTAAGACCTGGAAAATTCCAAAAATTTATAAGTAGCTCAGAAAACGAGAAAAAGTAATCTGATGTTTTTACTCCTTCCTGACGCCGTCAGGTTGCAATCCTGACGCCGTCAGGTTATCCTGACAAAAACTGGTCTGCGATTTTCTGGAAAAAATTCTGGAAAATTTACATCTTTAGAATCTGGAAAAAATTCTGCAAAACATCCATTATGACTCGATACAAGCATTTGACTCGAACAAACAAACATAAATATCTTTTAATTAATTGTTATTCTCATGTTTACGTTTCTTTTGAAAACGTGTGTAATCCTCCCTACACTTATCCCTTATGTAAAATACCTTTATATGCAATTAAGACGAAGTTAAAAACAAAATAAAGCATTTTTACAAATTTAAACATGAGAATAAATAATTAATAAAAGATATATGACACTAACAATCAAACAATTAAGCATGGGTTGCCTCCCACGAAGCGCTTTTCTTTATTAAAGAGTCTTGTAGCTAGACTCGTAGCCGTGCTCCTACGTTTCCTCACCACCGCCCTCTTGACGGCCTCCAATGGGGAATTCTATGTTGTAGAAGTGCCCTAAAATGCGCTTCTCTAAAAGTTCATCCTCTCCCCAATTGGTCCTGTATTCCGGTCCTAGGCGCAAGCAATCCTTGTAAAATCCGAAAATCTTAGCCATAACATAATCAACACCTCTCTCCCTATCCTCATCATTCCTATAATAGACCGATAGTTTAAGTTCCTTTTCATCATTAGAGAGTGATGAAAACTTCTCAATCTTAAACGGCATTTGGTAAGCTATGTCATTGGTCTTATTCTTGAATCGCACTACTCCTAATGAGGGGTCATAGGTCATCCCAGTGCTTTCTATGAAAGGTTTTCCTAGAATAACATGCGACAAGCTAGGGTCTATAGCCGTGCTAATATCATCCACAATTATGAAGTCCGTAAGAAACGTGAAACTACCTACATAAACGGGCAATCCCTTAATTCTACCAAGAAAATTGCAACTAACACTAGGATCATTGGGGTCTTGCCTAGTTGGAATAGGCTTCTTCAATATCTAATTGTAGTAGGTGCTAGTCATTATGTTAATTGGGGACTTGCGATCAATGTAAGCTTTTGCCACAAAAAGGTGTCCTATGACACATGGTATGTTAAGATTCCAAGGGTTCCCAAACTTAATTCGAGGACTTTTCCTAACATACATGTGACGGAGGTCACGCACTAAGTGAGGGTGGCGAGATAGTTCTTCTTCCGTAGGAAATTTGTTGAAATAGTCAATGTCTACTTCATCTACTTCCTCGGGTATTTCCTCATCCACAAGTGTATAGTCCTCTTCTTCATTTGTTTCATCAGGTTCAACTAAGGCGATGGTGTTGACGAATTGGACATACTTTAGCTTGCTTGGATCCTTAATCTCTATGCCTGAAGGCTCGGGAGTTGAGATAGCACTAACCTTCTTATCACTAGCTATGGCTTTCAAAAGGTTGTCTATTTTCCTATCCATCTCGGCTTGTTGATTATTAAAGCGGTCCGAGAGCTTAGCCAATTGGGTTTCTTGGGATGCAACTAGGTTTTGCAACATCCCTTCGATGTTTTGTTGGTTAGGACCGTTAGGTGGGGGCCATGAGAAATCATTAGAAGTGAATTCTTTTGTTTGTCCCCAATAAAAGTCGGGCTTGTTTTTCCATGCTTCACGGGTTTCATTGAAATTCCTAGGTCCGGGTGTTGTAGGGAATCTTCCTCCTGCTCCATTAATACGCGAGGATGCGTAGTCAACAGAGGCGTGTTCGGGGGATCGGGTGCTAGTGCGCGTGTTATGAGGGTCACAAAACGGCTCGCACGAGGAAGAAGCTTTGTTCACATGGTGTGAAGATTTAGGATTTTCGTAGGAACTCATGAGGAATTTAACTTGATCTTCAAGTTCGATCATCCTACGGTCGGGAGGAGGCAAGGAGATTGCCTTGACGGTTTTGGGCAGCTCACGGGGGTCATCCCAACTTTCGTTGTCATAGAGGGCGAGGTCCTCTATTATTTCCCATGATTCTTCTGCGGTGAGATCACTAAGTTTTCCACCGGCCGCTTGGTCAATGGATCGCTTAGTGGGAAAGTTGACATGATCATAAAAGATTTGGACTTGGAGCCAAAGATCAATGCCGTGATGAGGGACTTTATGAAGTAAGTCCTTGAATCGGGTCCATGCTTCGTAGAGAGATTCACCTTGACGTTGTTGGAACATCAAGATGTCATTCCTAAGCTTAGTGGTTCTCCCCGGTGGGAAAAATTGAGCAAGGAAGCGAGAAGTAAGATCATCCCAACTTGAGATGGAGCCAGCGGGAAGTCGCTCAAGCCAATTACTAGCTTGGTCCCGTAGAGAGAATTGGAAGAGACGCAGGCGCGTGGTCTCCCGAGTAGTAGCATCAAGGTCGATGGAATCGACGATTTTGAGGAAATCCCTCAGATGCTGATTTGGATCTTCGGAATGAAGTCCATGGAATGCACATCCGTTTTGCACCAACCGGATGGTGTCGGATCGCAGGGCCGTAGTTTGGGCTTGGTCGGGAAGCTCAATGGTGTTCCTATAGCCTAAGTGGCTTGGTCTCGAGTATTCACCAAGAGTACGGGCTCTTGGTGGGTCATTTGGTGGTGGGTTGATGAATGGTAGTGGGTTATCACCTTCCATGATGAAAAGTGATGGGATTACGAACAAAGGTTACGAAGAAGGGGGATAGACTAAGAGAAATCTAAAAATAAGAAAAATTTACTTGATAGGAATCAAGCAAAGAAACCTAAACGAGGTGGACTACTAACTAGCTATTCTATTCCCCGGCAGCGGCGCCAAAAACTTGATAACGCTACACGCGTCGTTCGGGGTCAAGGAAACTTCCTTTTCTTCGAGCAAGTTTTATAACACCCTAGGCAGTGAACCTAATCGTTGTAGTGTAGTAATTAGGGTAAGCCACGGGTATTGATATCGTTCTCTAGGGGAATAGGAATGCTAGTAGGGAGTTACTACGCTAAGGTTAAGGTTGAGGAAGATTATTTTTTATCTTTTTATATTTTATGAAAAATGGAAAGGTACGAATCTCGGGTATTGGATTTGGGGGGTTGGTATTTCTACCGATTACTCTACTATTATCTAATTATCTAAACTAAGGTTGTGGGAGTCTATGTCTAATTATTGTGTGCTCGTATGATAGTTTAAAAATGTGTTTACTTAGTTTGTATTACTCCTTAATTATCTCCTATTGATGGTTGAGTGTCACGTCTTATTCCTAGTTGCGTTGTGTTTCTAAAGTTGTAGGGTATGCGTTTCTCCCTAACTCTTTGAACTTACCAAAGGGTCTCGTCTACAAAATCCACTAGATATTATAGACTCCTACTCTAAGGCGCTCTTCGGATGGTTTAGCCTACAATCTCTCAGGTAATTATACGCTAGGGTTCACAAAGATGAATCAAGCATTAAGTACACAACGAATGACCTCTCGCACTACTAGATCATTAATCAACTACGAAAAGAAACAACCAATCAATATTTAATAATTAAGTTTCATACTTCCTAAGCAAACACACAAATAAATTAGCCGGACATGGAGAACATGCAAGCATACACACAAATAATCAAAGACATAATTGAATTAATGAAGTAAAGACTTATCTTGGTGTAAGATAGGGTTAAAAACCCTAAAATACTGTACAAGACACCTTATGTTCGGTTTTAGGTTTTTACTCCAAAGACTGAAAAATTCGGATTCTATATATAAGATTACAATTGCGACGGCGTCACCTTATGTTTAGTGACGCCGTCGTGTCGCCGCCATTAGGGTTTCGTCTTGGCCACGTTAACCTTGCGACGGCGTCACCTTATGTCCGTGACGCCGTCCTCTTCAGCTTCTGACGTCGTCTGGATTGCATCTAGGCCGTCTGAGTAGCGACGGCCTACTCTTTCACAACTAGACGCCGTCTCTTGAAAACACGAGTTTTGAGTTCTGAACCGTCACACAAATCTTGGGACGGCGTCGCCAATAGCACCTGACGCCGTCGCCTTCTACTTTCAGCAACTGTGACTGTCTTGATTTCGACTTTGGCCATTTTCTTCATATATTCGCGCCTTTTCGTCCAAATAAGTGCCATTCCAGCATTTTGCCTTCACGAGACCTAAAAAGTGAAAATGAACGATATTAAGCAATAACGGATACAAAAGTGATCAAATAAGGACTAAAACGACCCCTCAAAATGGTACCTTTTAAAACCTTATCACCCTTCAAACTACATTGAGCTCTGTGAACACTCAAATGGCTACGTTGGCTCAGGCATCTACTTCCTTGGCCTGGAATCTTGGGCCACGCATGACTGCTTTAGAAGTGTCTCAGGCTAATTTGGAAGCTAAGGTCACTGGCATTCAAACAAATACTTCAGATATAAAGGCCATGCTCACTGAAATTTATCAGGCCTTCAAGGGTCAAGCTGCTCAGTCCCCCTCAGAACCAACACCAACTCTTGCCCTCACTGACGCTCCGGCAACAGTTGAGGGGGAGAAAATTGCTGAAGAAAATCCTCTTCACACTGACGGGGAGCAAACACCACCAGTATCAGCAATACCCATCTCATCACTTCCACCACAAACATCAACAACAACAACAACAACAACAACACTGACAGTCACAACACCTATCATGACAACAACACCACCCTTGGTTGCATCATCTTCCTCAGGCCAGGACAAAGGAAAAGGCAAAATGACAATTACTGAGCCTGAGAAGATTCCCTACAAAATTGGTGACACTGAATACCTTCTCACACCTCAACAGCTAACCAAATATCTTGCTAAAGAAGAAAGGAGATTGAAACAAGCTGAGGATGATAAGAAGAGTAAGGAAGCACTGGTTAAAGTGATTGCCAAAGAAGCTGAGAATGTAGGAATTAATCCAAAGAAGCTCGAAAAGAGTCAGGCAGGACAACGGTTCAAGGATGCTCAGGCAGCAAAAATGGCTGAAATGAAAAAACAGTTGGAAGAAAAGAAGAAGAAAGCTGAAGCCCTCAGGCAAAGCAGAATTGAGCATTACAACTGGATGATGACAAGCCGAAGGCTACCTGAAAAGATCACAGATGTCAAAATCATCCCCAGATCCAAACCACTGGCAATGAACGTCTACAGGGGGGTTGATAAAAGACATTTTGAAGTTCATGATCCCCTAAAATTCACTGACTTTGGGATCACTGAACTCGATGAACTTGGTCCAATCATTGAAAAGAAGCAGCCTAAACAGTCAAGAAATATTGACCAAAGGTTTTAGTCAACAAAAGTCAACTATTATGGACTCAATACAATTTCCCTTGGAATTTAGTGGATTCCCGGGTCGTTAAGTCCCACGGAGGTTGAATGGTGTGTGAAAACGTTCAGAAGTAGAATGATCACTGAGGACAATGATCTGTAAGGATTTTGGTTGATAATTACACTACTGATTGTTTGGAATTGTATTTGGATACAGAGCTATAAAGCACAACAATCAGATTAAACAAACGAGTATAGCAAGTAAATAAAAATGTAAATTTAAAAACTACAGGGACTTAAAATGACAAGTTTAAAACTAAAGGGTATAAAATGAAAATTTTAAAACTTTTTAAACTTAAAGAAAATTAAAATCTAAAAAGAAAATATTTTACTAATATTATATTAATTTAATATTAATTAATTAATCAAAACTATTTTAAACTTATTTAAAATTTAGTTTAATTAATCTAAAAAGGATTTATAATACAAAACTAACTAAGAAAATTACAAATTTATTTTCTAAAAATCTAGAACAACTTAAAAGATTTATAAAAATTAAAAACAAATATTTTTGTCTTTTAGAGAAGGTTTTATAAATTAAAAACTTAATTAATAATTCAAATCTAATTAAACTAATTAAAGGATTAAAATTAGAAAATAAAAAGGGAAAATTAAAAGATTAATTTTTATAGGTTCTAATTAAGTTAACAAAGCTAGGAAAAATATAAAAACATGGTTTTACTTAATAAAAATTAATTTTACTATTTAATACTTTAATATTAATTAATTATTAATTAAACTATTATTAATTATTAAAAATACTAGATGACAAAGGAAAAATCTGAGAAAATTCCTAAAAATACTTTAATATGACAGAAACTTAAGAAAAATATAAAACATATAAGTGCTTAATAATAAGCTGAAAAGAAAATTAAAAAGCTAAATTATATTAAATAAACGCTATCACTATTTTTAAAGTGGATTTTTCTGGTTTTTCTTTTTGAAATCTATCTAACTACTTAAAATAATAAACTTTTAAAAAGACAAAATGAACAGAGCTTAAAAATAAGCAGTTTAGACCTTAAAATCCTTTAGCAGTTGACTTTTGTTGACCACAGCTAAAAATAAGTTTGAAATGGCTTATGTGGGGTCCACAGGGGTGTATTAAGGTGTAAACAAGAATAGTGGACAAATATAAGCAAGAAACAACCAAATAAGCCAATTGAATAAGCCACAAGCTCAAAATAAGCACTTAGGTTTCTTGGCTCAACACAGTTCTGGGACAGAACTTGCAGACCCAAAACAGGTGGGGTCCACAGGGCTTAAGGTCCAAACTTTGGTTGAAATGTTGAGACAGCAAGGTGGTGAACACAATGGAAACAAGAACCACCACTGGGGCCCACTGATGTGGCCTGTGGGACCCACCAAAGTGGTGGTGGTGGTGACTGTGGTGGTGGGGTGCAGCAGCTGCACAGGGGAGGTAACACTCCCTGCAGCTCACTTTGAAGCTGTGTGGGGCCCCCAATAAAAATCACAAAAATATAATAAAAATACAAGCTCAAGCACAAGCTGGGGGACTATAATATTGCAAAAGATGATAAGCTAAAACCTCAAAACAAAGTTATTAAAAATCTACAAAGATCATACCATTTCAAGATACAAGCAACTTTTGACTTTTTGAGAATAAGAACAAGGCTGACTTTTATGAACTTTAGACTTGATTTGTTCACTGATTCTGTTTTATTTAGTTAATTAAAGACTAATTTAAGCTGAGTCTACTAATTATGCACCAACATGAAGGATTTGGACTTGTAAATCCTTGACAGTTAACTGTCAAGGGATTGGATTTGGAATTTTGACCTTAAAGTGAACAAGCCCTGGTTTTAGTGGTTTGACTGAGCTATCTTAGCCTAATGAAACATGTATAAATCACAAACAACAACTAGAATAAAGAACACAGTGGTTAAAACCACTGTTCCAAACACACCTTAAAAATCATGAAAATGAGGTTTTCATATAGAAACATTGATTAAGACCATGAAACTGATGCCTAAGAACTAGTATTGATGTATCAAGCTAATCTAAACATACAAACACCAAAATAAACAGATTTAATAAAGAAAACAGTAATATGCAAATATATGAGAATTTGAGCTTACAAATGATTTTCAAGCTCACAACTGAGAACCAAGAGTACCAAATTACTTCCTACAGCTTCCCATGAAGCATCTAACCCAGGGCCATCCAGAATCAACCCTACTCCATGCTTCTTTCTTGCACAACACAGATTTTTTTTTTATTTGTTTTTCTATTTTCTTGATTTCTTTTTGGTATTTTCTTTTTTTAATGACTAAAGCTGTTTTAATGTTTCTAAAAGCTTATAAGCTTTGTCAGGAGCTTATGTGAGCTAGTGAGTCAAATAATCAACTATAGTCAACAATAATTTAAATGACAAGAATTTAAAGGGTACGAATTAAGCATAACATGAAATTTAAAGATAGATTGAAAAGGGTACTGTAAATAGGTTTATTACAAATTGTCAAAGAGTAATAAGATCCTGAAAGCATTTAAATGACATGTAATAAAGATAAGCAGTAAAATGATAATTAAGTAAAATGACAATAAACTATGATTCTATGATATCCTTCTCCTTGTGCTTCCTCTTGATATTTATTAACCTCTTAGACTCCCCACATGACTCTGAAACTTTCCCACTTCAAATCTTAGCCATTGATGCAGTCAAACTCATCCTATCCTTTAAAACTGTTTTTGGCGCCAAAATGACAACACGTGGCTAGGGGCAGTTATAGAACAATTAAGGAACCTTGGTGTGTTGTGGAGGTGGAGGGGGACAAGGGGGAGTAGTTTGGAGCTAGGGGTGAGTTGGAAAGCAAAAACCAGGGGTTGTGAGTACTTCTCAGTGGAAGAGTGGGAGGGATGCATTTAATGCATAGTGGGTATATGAGAGGAGGGGGGATGAGCTGGAGCGTTGTGTAGGTGGTGAGGTGGAAAGGTGGTGAAAAAACCATGGTGGTTTGTGGTTTGCAGGTGTGGGTGAGGAAGGGGAACAGGGAAGGTGGTTTGGGAGGGAGTGGGTTTGACTGGGGAGTTGACCCCGTTTTATATTAATTTGGTTTTGGACTGGGGGTCAAAATGAGGGGGGTTCTTTTGGGTTGGCTGGGTTAATAATACAAAAGGGGTCCGTTTGGTTTTAGTTTATCACAAGGACCATTTTGTAATATTCTGAAAGTATAGGGGCCTGATTTGACAAGTTTCCAAAGTATCTTCAAGGACCTATCCTGCCAAATATGATAAACCAAGGACCATATATGTAATTATTTTCTATTTTAAATTTCCAAGGACTATTTTTTTTTTTTTGCCAATTTTGAAACTTGAAGGACCAAACTTGTAAATTCTCCAAACTTTTTACCTAAGGATCATTTTTGATAAATTTTGATTTTAAAAGGACTTGGGTTGACTTTTATTCCAAAACAAATGCTCAGGGACTGATTTTGTCAAGATTTGAAAGTTGAGGGACTGAAACTGCCAATTATGCAAACTTAGCTCGTTTTTCATCTGTTTTTAAATATTTTGCATCTGAAACATATAAAATACAATCCTTGGATATATTTTGTATTTTGCTGCATATTTGAGTGTTTTTAAGTGTTTTGGCAGCTCAGATAAGACAAAAATGATGAGTATTTACACACTCATCAGTAGAATACGGTGGTTAAAGAGCTGATGAAGATGCTCAGCAAAAGGTATGAAAGACTCAGGGATGCACCAGCACAACTGGGCATTCAACCTGCCTTAACTGCACCACAAGGATCTCAACCTCAGTCTTCACAGGGTAAAAGAAAGAGAGTTGAGTTCCAGCCTGAGATAAAAGTGTCTGGACTTGAATGCAACAGGGAACTGCCAGAAGGTGTTAAGTTTGTGAATTGTCTAGTGATTGAGAAGCCTGAAAGAGGGCTATTCCACATTGATGTCTATGGAAACCCAGCATTTCAAAGATGGAGTGATATTGATCAAGCTGGTGTGGCTGCAATGCTGAGCTACATACCAGTGGCCTCTCAAATCCAAACCCCAGTGATAGGAACCATGTAATTTTTTATGTATCTTTTGTACTAGTGATAGGAACCATGTAATTTTTGATGTATCTTTTGTACTAGTGGCCTCTCAAATCCTCAAAAAGAAGCCTAAACTTGAAGCACTGGGGATCCATCTCAACTGACATCATTTTTTATGTATCTTTTGTACTAGTGATAGGAACCATGTAATTTGATCAATAAAAGATGTATGTTTTGTTAAAATACTCAGTGTTCCTTAATGTATTAATTAGTACATTCAGTGTAAGAAGAAGCCATTTGCTCACTTACACTAATCAATCACTTAGGCTATTTGTATATCCAAATAGGGGGAGACTGTTGGGTTCAGTAAATACCCAAACCCCTTAATCTAGGATTTGAATAGAAAATAGCTCAAGTGTTTAGTTCGTTAAACACTAACAGGTCACTGAGTGCATAGTCTCTCAGTGAGTCATCTTCAAGATACTCAGTATGAGGCGAAGAAGAAGTCTCTCCACTCAGTAAGGCGGAACTTAAAGGGTGAAGACTGAGTCAAGAAGAAGATGATGGATTCAGTGAGTGATGACAATAACTCACTGAATCCCTAAGACTTCTCTCCAACTCTTACACTGAAGACAAACTGAAGTAGAAGACTGAAGAATGTGAAGACTGAAGAATGAGAGGGACAAGGCGGGATAAGTTTGAATCAGATAAGACGAAGTCCTTATCAACCAAAGTCAACTTTCCCTGAATGGCAAAAGATCAGGCTCAGTGTCATCACTGAACTTAGGAAAGTAGTTTTGTCTCTTACCTAGAATAGTCTTTGTAAACAGAGACAAAATACATCAGTATTTTGTCTTCTGTATGATGTCAGTTTGTCACTTAGGAAAAAGTCAAATATCATACATGTATAAATAGCATAAGAGTTGGAGTGAAAAGATTAAGCTTGTGAATTGTAAAAACACACATACACGCAAGCCATCTTTTCACTCCTCCAAATACAACTTAGTTACTGAGATAGCTCAGTTGGCTCTAAGAGTTGTGCTCAGACTTAGCCTGAGCTTAGAGAGGAGTCACCAAACTTTGTCATTTCAATCCCAAGTACTATTCCGCAAGTACTTGGGTAACGTATTCTTTTTGATTAATTTCTAATAAAGAATATGATGTTGAAAATTATTTTGTGTGTTTTACTTGCTTTAATTTCAGTCATTTCACTGTTAAATTGTTTTAAGTACTTAATTGTTTTTAAACGATAGTGAATAGGGAACAACAGTTTGTTCTAAATTATCTTCAGTATTTGGGGTTGTGGCTAGAGCCAATTTGTATTAATAATCAATCATTTAAAAAAAATTAAGAATCTGTGTCCTTTCTTGTGCAACCGTGGTTTACGGCGGATTTGTTTTGAATTATGTTTGCTATTGAACGTGTTTAGCTTATAGTATTTGTTTTCATAGTCCGGAGTTTATTACAATACCAACTCTACATTAACTTCAATTATAACTCTAGAAGACAATTTAAACAATACAAAGTTCACAATTTTAGACAGCTATAGAACTATTTTATAAAGCTCGCTCACAACCTGCAAATTTAGTCGTGTTCAGTATTTTTTTTCCTTAACTACACAACTGCACTTAACATATAATCAAGTGTTATTGAGCAAAAGCAGCACTAAAATACTACATTTTGTCACGTATGATAGAAATAAATGCATTGATTGGTTTAAAAGAAGTGGTAAATTGTTACAATCTCTTTGAGGATATAAACTGAAACTGTAGCTTTTAAAAAGAGGCAAAAATAAACGTTCGTCGCGAAAAAAATGGCATGAAAGCCCATTGAATCAATGCCACTAACAACATCATTATTGGTAATATATATCCCGCAACCATTCTGGTATTCATGTTCTTGATCATGACGTTCTTACATGGTCAAATCGTCCTCACGAATTTGCATGCCCACAATTTTCATTATAACTCAACAACCATCAAGTTGTTAATTCTAAAAACAGCTTCTCAGAGACCACACAAACATTCTTTCTCAAATTTAGCTTGCTTATACAGTCGACTTACTTATCAGAAGCTTCAGTCTTGTTTGGCCCATTTCATAATATTCTCAACTTCCTTATTCAGCTTCTCTTCTTCTTTCATAGCTTTCTTCATTAACTTCTTCCGTTCTTTTGCCGAAAGTAACTTCATATAATCTACACCATCGTCTATCTATCTTTCCCATTGTATCTGCATACAATTCACTTTTGTAATTCAAACGTGTAACTTTATGAACCCAAATGAAAAGTAGCTATTGCGACTACATAACTACCACCACATTGTGGTGATACCAAGGTTTTCAAGATCGGGGGATCCTACACAGGATCGTTTTCGTCTTTGCGAGATTGTGATCGTAAGATCGGATCGGGATCTTAAGATCCTACTCTAATGTTATTTCTTAATCGTTTTTTGTAATATTATACAAATTTACAAATTATTATACATTATAAACACAAAATACTATGAATATCACATAGAAATATTGTCCTAAATTATCATTATGAAATGTTTAAAAATATTAACATGTTGTTTTCTGAATTCTACAAAAAAACAACCCATAAATTTGTAGTTTTTTAGTTTGTAATCTGAGAAAAGTAAGATCGGATCACATTAGATTTTAAGATCGTATGATCAAGATCGGGATCCTATAAGATCTTAAGCTTGTAAAGATCCTATGTAGGATCCGGATCGTTTTTGCTTCGCAGTATCGTAAAATCATAAGATCCAAAGATCAGGATCGGGATCCTAAAAACTATGGGTGATCAATAGGAACGGAACTTCCATTCTCACAGCTGCAATTCGATCTATACAGCATAAGTCTAACTACAATGCAATGTTACAATAATTTGGAAGCACAAAACGTGGTTTTACTCAATGCGACAGCAACTTTAGACTCAAGGGTCGATCCAACTATCTCCTGATAAAATCATTAGCCAACGTGAGCTTTCTAAGGTCCGCATTGGTCTTCACACACAACCCATTAAGCATATATAGTTATATACAACATTCTCTATGGCTACATTACCAGTAGCACCTTTGGCATAGGGCAACCACCAAGACCCGCCATAGATGAATCCACCAAACTGATCCCCATCTATTTTGGATAAGAAAAAGAAACAACAAAACACGTTTACTTCACTACAAATGATGCATAACATATAATTTTTTTACTCAATTACGAAGACATAACAACCAAGGTACAAAGATGGTTCCTACATTAGAATTGAGCTGCAAGAACCGAATACTAATAAGCCGACACAAGTGGCATTATACACTCATCTTTCTTCATTTTTATGTGGAATACATGATGTGCCAATTTTAAGCCTTTACATGTAGATACATCTATTTTTTTTATTTTTTTTTATCTCAAACGAGAAAAAATTATCTTAGAAAATTGTCAATTGGTTGATCTTTTCCTAAATCATATTGTTCCTAGATTTAAATTACTTACGAATAATAAAGTTCTTGTAAGTACGATTAACACATTTATAAAGAATAAAATGATTTGATCTGTCCCAACCATTTACCGTCGGAAGCTAACCCGCAGCCACCTATACAAAACCTATGTAACACCCCGAAAACCGTTTTTAAGTATTTTAATAATATAGCACCTTGAATAAGTTTGACTATGACTTTTATAAGTAGAATGCTTTATGTGATTGGTTAATCAAACCTGATAGTCAAACTATAAGTCAAGATATTATGCATATGGAATGTTCACCTGCAGCATGGAAGATCAGTTGGAAGATTAATGCATAGGAGATAAAGGGGTGTTTGGGTGAAGGGAGTTTAGATGGACGAGAAGATATTATGTAAATGGTTTTAGAAGGATTAATGTATGACAATTATAAGAGGAAAGGACTAGATGGACCATTATTGCCAATTAACCAAAGTTGTAGCTAACTTAACCAAGAAGAATCCCCAAGATACTTCCATAAGTTTGTGTGGTGTGTTGTGTCGGACGAACCAAGAGCAAAGAAAAGGAGGGAAAACAAGCTAGTGATGAACTAGTGAGGAAGATTGGAGTTCTAATTCAATGAGTTAAGCGCTAGAGATCATTATACAAGTAAGTAATCCTTTTATCTTGAGGTAATTGTTAATTGAAATTATGGTTCATATACTCAAATTGGGGATTTTGGGTAAAAAGGAGTTTTAAGCTAATTAAAGATGATAAAGGAATAAGGGGTATGTCTTTATATTGGTTTATGTTAATTTGGTAAAGTGGGGTTTCATCATATGATCAACATATGATCATATGATGATTAGGGATGTTATGGGTTGTGTAAACACCCTTGTTAGTTTGTATTGTATTAATGCCATAATAGGTGTTTGTGTGGATTATTGAGTAGGAACCAAGAGTTTGATGATGATGGTGTTCTTGGTAATTTAGCTTGTATGCAAGATAAGTAATTTGACTATAACATGAGATTATATTGAGTTTATCATATTTTGTGTAAGTGCCTTGAGCTATGTTTTGATAGTGATAAGGTTGTAGAAGGCTTAAGTTTCAGGATGCTTGGATTAAGGTTATAGTAAGGCTAGTTGATTGAACTAGGGGTTAATATACAAAAAAGTTACAAAACTTTCAAACAAAATTGTCCTAAGTCACTAATGTTTATCTTCTGTCATCTAGGTTACTATACTTCACGGGTTTTTCACATATGTTACTAAACCTTTTAATATATGCCACCCTAGTCCACTACATGGAAGGGAAACCGGTTGTGGCACATATGTTACTAAACCTATACAAACAAGTCACTAAACTTTGCAAAAAAATTGTCCTAAGTCACTAACGTTTCATTTCTGTCATCTAGGGTACTCAACTACACGAGTTGTCATCCCTTTTTTAGGTTTTTATTCGTTTTCAACCCTTTTTTTATGTTTTCATCCGTTTTTTTACGTTTTAATCTTTTTTATACATTTTCGTCCGTTATTATACATTTTTGTCCGTTCTTATACGTTTTTATACGTTTTATACAAATTTTATAAGTTTTTATTCGTTTTCATCCGTTTTATACATTTTCATACGTTTTTATCCGTTTTTATACGTTTTTATACGTTTTCGTCCCATTTTTTACGTCCGTTTTTATAAGTTTTTATGTTTTCATCCGTTCTTATACGTTTTTGTCCGTTTTTATATGGTTTTGTACATTTATTATACGTTTTTATTCGTTTCATACGTTTTTATTCGTTTTCATCCGTTTTTATACGTTTTCGTCTATTTTTTTTACGTTTTCGTCCCTTTTTTATGTTTGAAAACATATGAAAATAGGCGAAAACGTAAGAAAATTAGACGAAAACATAAGAAAAACGGACGAAACGTATAAAAACGGATGAAAATGAATAAAAACGAATGAAAACGAATAAAAAATGTATAAAACCATAAAAAAAAACGGACAAAAACTTATAAAACGGATGTTAACATAAAAACGTATAAAAACGGACGTAAAAAATGAGACAAAAACGGACGAAAACGTATAAAAACGGACAAAAACGTAAAAAAACAAACAAAAACGTATAAAAACGAATGAAAATGAATAAAAACGTATAAAAGGTGTATAAAATCGTATAAAATGTATAATTTTAAAGGTTCAGTAACATTAGTGCCACAACTCATGAAGTTTAGTACCTTAGATGACAGGAATGAAACATTAGTGACTTAGGACAAATTTTTCGCAAAGTTTAGTAACTTAGATAACATGTGCCACAACTCAGTGTGTGTACACGTCAGCTTCTTAACCGGTAACAACAGGTTGTCTCACTATTGGTATCCAAGATAACCGGTTACGTGAAGTATAGTAACCTAGATGACAGAAGATAAACATTAGTGACTTAGGACAAAAAATTTTGAAAGTTTAGTAACTTTTTTGTATATTAACCCTTGAACTAGCTAGGAAGTGGTTTGCTTAGTTATGATGTTAATGGTGATATGTGAAGCTTATTGTTGATGTGAAAGAAAATAAGTGATTGTATGATTTTAGGCTCTTGGACTAGTAAGTGTTACTTATGATGCAAATGTGTATTAATGATATATGATAGCTTGTTATGTTTATTACTTACAAAGCGTAATACTTATGATTTAGTGTTTAACTGTTTTGTAGGTTGATGCGAAAAAAATAAGGACTTAGTAAGGGCCTAAGTTTTGGAAGTGTAGAAATTATAACAACACCAAGATAGAATCCAACCAACCACCCCTTGATTTAAATAGAGAGTATCAGTTTACAATACATAAGAGAGATAACAAGATTGTCACCAGGTGTGATCAATCAACCAAACTACAATCTAGGCTTGATCAAGATGATAGATCAACCTAACTATACAGTGAGTAAGAATCAGAGAAGACAAGAGAGTCGTATGAAGAAGACGACTTGAGTGAGTGGGATGCAGTGGAGGAGGAGGGTACTTATAGGCTGCAACTTTGCTCTAGTCCATCTTTAGTCCCTGCACAAGAAGAAAGGAGACAAACAAGGAACAAACTAGTTATGTTAGAGTTAGACTAGTTCTGTGAATAATAGAACTAGTCCCTGTGTATATTGAGAGAAGGTTTGACAGATTATTCAACACCCTCCCTCAAACCTTCAACCTTAAACATGTCCATCATACCAAGCTTATCACAAAGCCACTTATGTTGCTTAATATCCAAGGCTTTAGTCAGGATATCAACAATTTGCTGAGAAGTGTAAATCTTTTCAGTTCTAATAACCCCAACAGAGACTTTTTCTCTAACCAAGTGAACATCAATTTCAAAGTGCTTAGTTTTCTCATGGAAAACTGGATTACCAGCAATCTGCAGAGCAGAACTATTGTCACAATGCAAAACCACAGGTAACAGATTTTTAACACCCATGTCACCAAGCACATTAGCAAGCCAAATAATTTCACAAGTAGCAGAAGCCATGCATCTATACTCATCTTCAGAGGAAGACCTAGACAAGGTAGATTGTTTTTTACTTTTCCAAGTCACCAAAGAATCATCCAAAAACACACAATAGCCAGACACAGATTTTCTAGTAACTGGACATCTAGCCCAATCAGAATCAGCATAAGCTTTAAGCTTAAGATTCCCATTTGCATTAATCTGAATGCCATTACCAGGAGATCCTTTTAAGTATCTCAAAACTCTAAGAGCAGCATTCAAGTGAGATTGTAAGGGAGCATGCATAAATTGGCTTAAACAGTGAACAGAGTAGGCAATGCCAGGTCTTGTATTAGTTAGATAGATTAATTTCCCAACAAGCTTCTGATAATTACCTATATTAGATAAAGCTTTATCATCATCAGATTCAATATGATTTAGGGTGGTGTTCTCAGGTAAAGGAGAATCAACAGGTTTAGCAGCAAGTAGGCCATATTCATGCAAAAGCTCAAGACAATACTTCCTTTGACTGAGACACACACCATTATTGTTTTCTAAAACTTCAATTCCAAGAAAGTATTTCATCTTTCCTAGATCTTCGATTTGAAATTTGGTTTTTAAGAACACTTTAAACTTCTCAATTTCACTAACATCATTTCCAGTGATGATAATGTCATCAACATACACAAGCATAATCAAACACACATTTCCAGACCTCTTAGTGAATAGAGAGTAATCAAATTTAGACTGCACAAAACCATTTTCACTAAGAGTTAAAGTAAGTTTAGCATTCCATTGTCTAGGAGCCTGTTTAAGGCCATATAGAGATTTATTAAGCTTCACAATTTTAGACTTATGATCATCAAATCCAGGAGGAAGAGTCATATAAACCTCCTCAGTTAAATCACAATATAAAAATGCATTATTAACATCTAATTGAAAAATACTCCAATTATGACAAACAGCAATATTAATCATACATCTCACAGTGGACATTTTAACAACAGGACTGAAAGTTTCTCTATAATCAAATCCCTCCCTCTGGTTAAAGCCTCTGGCAACAACCCTTGTTTTATATTTATCAATTTCTCCTGAAGATTTATACTTAATTTTCCATAGCCACTTACTACTGACAGTTTTTCTTCCTTTAGGAAGTTCACATTCAGTCCAAGTATTATTTCTTTTTAAAGCAGTTATCTCATTATTCATAGCCTGAACCCAATTAATATCTTTAGCAGCCTCCTCATAAGAGGTAGGCTCAACAGATTTGTTTAAAGTGGTAGAGAAACAATAATTTGCAGGGCTCAGATTTGAATAACATACATATTTCTCAAGGCCATACTTTACATTACTACTCACAACATAATCATTAAATTTAGCAGGCATTCTAGAGTCCCTACTATACCTTCTAAGAACAGGCTGCTCATTACTAGTGTTCTGAGTAGAGACAGATTGAGTTGTGTTAAGATTAGAAGGGGCACTTCCCTCAGATAGATTATTGTCATCTATGGATGTTGCTATACCAGTATTCTCACCACCATTAGAGGTATGTGTACTTCTAGGGCATGAATAGGCACAGCCATCATCATTAGATGTATTAAAGCCTCTCCTTACATCATTAGGATTTTGATCAATGTGTTTTTGATTAAATAAATTTAGATCATTTAATGTAGTATCAGAAGCCTTATCAGTTTGAAGTTGAGTGTTCATTTTAAAAGGAAAAACAGTTTCATAAAATTGAACATCTCTGGTATAAGAAATTAGTTTAGACTCAAGGCTGTAAACCTTATAAGCCTTTTTTGTTGTAGAAAAACCAATGAGAATACATTTTTCAGATTTAGAAGAAAATTTATCATAATTATTAAGGATAGAAGAGAAACACAAGCAACCAAAACATCTCAGATGAGAAAGTTTTGGTTTTTTACCATACAAAAGCTCAAAAGGTGACTTTCCACTCAGAACAGAAGATGGTAACATATTAATTAGATAGGCAGCAGTTAAAATGCATTCAGGCCACATACTTAAAGGAATACCACTTTGAAACAACAAGCTTCTAGCAACATTCAATAAGTGCCTATGCTTTCTCTCAGCAATCCCATTTTGCTGAGGAGTATAAGCACAAGTAGTTTGATGAATAATACCCAGGCTGCTAAACAAATTACTCATTTTGTTGTTAACAAATTCAGTACCATTGTCTGATCTCACAGTTTTAATGCCACACTTAAATTGATTTAGGATCAGATTGACATAACTAATAAAAAAAGTTATAAACCTCATCTTTAGATTTTATAAGATAGATCCAAACAGACCTGGTAAAATCATCAACAATGGTCATAAAGTATCTAAATCCTTCTCTACTAGTGACCTTGTAAGGACCCCAAAGGTCTATATGAACAAGATCACCAATAGAAGAACTCTTATGATCACTAATAGGAAAGGATTCCCTAGTCTGTTTGGCCTTGTGACAGATGTCACAAGGAGACACATGAGAATCTTTAGTGAACTTAAGATCAGATTGAAGCATATTCACAGCTTGGTCAGAGGGATGACCAAGTCTGTTATGCCACAAGGACTTAGAAACATAACAAGTAGCAGACATATTACCTATTGTTTGATGTTTAGAAGTAATAGGAGAGGGAGTATCAAACAAATAGAGACCACCATTTTCACTACCAGTCCCCATGATTTTGTTTTGAGTCAAATCCTGAATGTAACATTTAGATTCATCAAAACCAACAAACATTCTACTATCTTTGATAAGTTTATGCGCAAATAATATACTAATACAATATTCATGAACTACCAACACATCATATAAAGTGACTTTATCAGAAAGTTTTAGATTACCAATATATTTGATTTTAGCAAGAGTACCATTAGGATGTCCCACAGTAAGGTTTAAATCAGAAATATCAGTAATGCTAAACATATTAAGAGTATTAATAGTCATGTGTTGGTTTGCCCCTGAATCAATAATCCACCCAATACCATCTTTACACAGAGTAGTGTTGTTGTTATAAAACTTATGAAAATTTATATTAAAGAAAACATTATTGTTCTTAAAGCTAGGTATACCTGCCATATTGGCTTGCATACTGCTAGAAGGCATATCATTGATAAGACTCATTAATTTCATCATCTGTTCATTAGTGATAGACATAGAAGAACCATTTTCCACAGATGAAGCATTAGCATTATAAGAAGTTTTGAAATTAGTTTGTTTTTTACTAGGATTTTTATTATAACCAGGAGAATATCCAATAATTTCAAAGCATCTATCAACTGTGTGACCAATTTTACCACAATTAGTACAAAGGAAGTTTGGATTAGGTCCCCTGTTAGCATTATTATTATTATTTCCAGTATTAACAAACTTCTTATTATCATGAACATAACTCTTCTTATTTTCAAATCTCTTATTTCCATTATTAGTCCAATTTGTTTTAGAAACAAATCCAGCAATTTGAGATTTAGAATCAGAACCAGTAGAAGAAGAGGCAATGCCTCTACGAGACTCTTCTCTGGAAATAGTAACAAAAGCATCCTTAACATCAGGAAGAGTCTCTCTGGAGAGAATACTACTTCTAATAGGCTGATAAATTTCATTAAGACCCATAAGAAATTGCATAAGTTTCATAAGGTGATTATGTTTTAACACATCTTCTCTAGCAGCACAAGTACACACAGGCAATTTGGTCATAATATCAAATTCTCTCCATAATGAGTTAAGCTTATGATAATATTCAAACACAGTTAATTCTCCTTGTCTAAAATTATTAATTTTTTCCATAAGACTCAAAATAATAGAACCATCAAGTTTATCATAAGTCTCTTTAAGTTCAGCCCAGACCTCAGCAGCATTTTCAGAAAAAATTTGACCAAGATATAAATCTTCAGACACAAAATTCAAGATCCAAGACAACACAATAGAGTTGCATCTCTCCCATTGATTAGAGAGAACATCACTAGAAGCATAAGTAGCCTTAACACATTTACCATTAATAAAACCAGCTTTATTCCTAGTATTAATAGCCAATTTCATAGCAGTAGACCAAACTCTATAGTTTTCAGTACCATTAAGTTTAATAGACACAATAGATGATGTACTAATATCATTATAATGAAGATGCAAGGGATTACCTAAATCAAGATTACTAATCAGATCAATATCACTAGTACCAGGAGCCATAATAAACAAGATAAGCAACTAGCAGATAAGCACAGAAAAGAGACAAAATTATAACTTTGCAAGAAGATAAAACTCACACCCAAAAATTACAAATACCAGAGCAGGTATTCACACCTCTCAAGGAGGCAGATCAATGAGTTAATCACACCATTTGCACCCCCTTAACTAAAACTAAGTAATTTTTAAGAGAGAAGATAATACTTACAGAGCTATAATAAGAAGAACCAGCGGAAAGAAATCACAACACTCTTAATTAAGAGATATTGTGAAAGAATAAGGTCCCAATAATCATCAGAAACACCAGTAACAAGAACCCCCAAATCAGAAAAATTAGGGTTTTTAGATTCAAACCCTAATTTACCAGAAACCACCACAACCAGCAATTAACTCAACACGAATGTTGAATTAACCAAGAATCGATCAGATCTCACCCCAATTTCAAGAACCCCCAAAAATTGGATGAAACCCTAGACAACAAAATCACCAATTAATCAGAGCCAAAGCTCTGATACCATGTAGAAATTATAACAACACCAATATAGAATCTAACCAACCACCCCTTGATTCAAATAGAGAGTATCAGGTTACAATACATAAGAGAGATAACAAGATTGTCACCAGGTGTGATCAATCAACCAAACTACAATCTAGGCTTGATCAAGATGATAGATCAACCTAACTATACAGTGAGTAAGAATCAGAGAAGACAAGAGAGTCGTATGAAGAAGACGACTTGAGTGAGTGGGATGCAGTGGAGGAGGAGGGTACTTATAGGCTGCAACTTTGCTCTTGTCCATCTTTAGTCCCTGCACAAGAAGAAAGGAGGCAAACAAGGAACAAACTAGTTATGTTAGAGTTAGACTAGTTCTGTGAATGACAGAACTAGTTCCTGTATATATAGAGAGAAGGTTTGACAGTTTATTCAACAGGAAGCACAGATTAAAAATATACTGGGAATGTGCTTAGGAGCTTAGTATTAGATAACGAGCTCCATCGATGTTGAACCCCCAAAGAGTCATAAATGGTTGTTAATGTCATAAATCGATGTTCAGGTTATGGTTTGTGTTGGCGCTGTGAGGCATGCATCATTTGTTTATATGAAGTTACAAACATTGGCGAAGGATACAAGAGGTTAGAAGGGGTACTTGCCCCCCCTAAATTTTTGCTCACACTTAGCGATTTATATGGATACATGAATTTTAAAAGTATTTCACATTGTGTGCATCTTAAAAACTTGGTACCAATACATGGCTAACGAGAAAAAGTCAAAGTTTAAAATAAATAAAAAATGGTGCACGTGCATTCTTTTCGCTTAGTCTCTTTTTACTTGGTTTGATGTTCTTTTCTCTAGTAGAAATTATTTTCATTTATATTAATTTGACTAGGCAATGAATGTATAAATTAGCTATCAAGGTTCAAGAAAATAGTTGTCAATTGGTACTAATTTGTTTATATAGGTACTGATAGTTTACTAGTTTTGCTTCTCGTTATAGTCATTTATATAAGACAATGTTACACTTTATTCTCGAAAATTTTTGGCCCCCCTAATAAAGACGATCAAGCTCCGCCACTAGTTACAAACAACGTTCACAAAAATACATCTGTTAAATTGTATACATGTGAGTTAAAAACCCGTCCTTCTCAAATAACCTGAGAAAATTCCATACATTTACCGTATCTACATAAAGTGCAAAGAAATAAACATATAATAAAATCATTCGCTGTTAGTTTATTTATATTCAAACAAACAAGCTGTGGAGCAAATTGATTCCTATCCCTTCAAAACACTAAAAAAGAATACTTCAATGAGTTCAATCAACATAATTCATATAATTACAGGGATTTAAAATAAGACATTGCTGTCAATGCAATCAAGCAACTATACATGTTACGGGGACAAAATAGAATCACACATGGTATTATCTTTATTGTTCTTTCCTTAAAAACAATAGCACAACATTTCAAACTTTTCCGCCTAACGTTTCATTTCAGCTGGAGCGAATGGTGGCATCGCGACTCCTTGATTCTGCCTAGCCATATTTCCATGCCATCCTGAACACGATGAATAAGAACTTAAATCAGATTTTAAATGGACATGTAATATACTCATGGGTGTCACGATGAATAAGAACTTAAATCAGATTTTAAATGACATGTAATATACTCATGGGTGTTAACGTACGGAGCATTTATTAAAAGCAAGAGAGAAATTTTTACCAAGAGCCATATCAAATCCACGATGCTTAAGTTCACGATACTCTTGGCATAAGGCACATGCTTCACAACAACAATGGAGAATGCAATCGTTGCATGGTTCGTCAGTCAACATGTATTGTTGTCTCATTTTAGACCGATACATACAAGAATATATCCATTGACATCCAGTGAGTAGAGCAAGTACTGTGTAAAGAGCTCCGTGTACTGCACAAGCTGTTGTTACACGTAAAAACAAAATTATCAGTGTTCAAAGTAATATAAAATCATCAAAAAGCATCTAGTCGAGTGGTATGTGAGTGACCATATATCAACTAAGAGCTTGTAAGTTCAAGTCTCGATTGAGATATGTATGAGATTAGTTTTCTCCAACCATGGCATGTTTTCTTTTACGTTTACAAGATATATATATATATATCTGTGACTTATATTTGTATCATAAATTCTTGTATGAGTTAACACTTACTAGTAGTTCCCCTGTCAGCAATCTCAGCAATTTGTCCGAAAGTAATGCATGGACACCAACACGTAATGCAACCTATAGTTTCGTAAAATAGTATATGAAACATTAAGAAAAATATATCTTGTTTAAACTGTTTGTACAAAATATTTAGTAGATATAGTAAAATTAGAAGCTTACAATTGGAGACATCATCGCCGCAATCACAAAGGCCGGTGGACCATTTGCCATCAGCGACCATTGGCTGTGGTGGAACACCGGTTGCGTATTGTGCCATTGGTGGTTGACCATATGCTGCTTGCGGTGGCTGACCATATGTTGCTGGTGGTGGTGCCAATGGCTGTTGTTGCTCGTTGGAAGAGTACATGATTGCAAAAATAAGGATTGCTTTGTTTGAAGGAGTAGTGATGAAGGATTGTGGAATACTAGTAGTATTTATAACCTTATAGGCATCAAGTTGATATATTTTGGGACTACTGGTAAAGCCAAAATGAGGAATATTATCATATATTCAATCACTTGATAATGATTAATGAAATTATATTGATGCTAAGTCAAACTATGATACATGAATTTTTATTTCCTTTTTTCTTGTTCTTAAACATCAAATTTATTTTTGAGTTATATTATATAACTCAAATGAAGGTAGAAACTTGTGAAAAATTTTTGAAGAGAAGAATTTAGTAAAATTACTAAAAGGAGCCACAAATTTTATACAACCAAGCCATGAAGAAGTGGCGAAACACCAAATAGCTCGTTGAGTTGCAGGTTTCGACTCTTATTTCTACTTAACCTTTTAATCGAAATACATCGTTTTCTCTTGAACTTACTTTGCTTTTTAGGCATGATGCGTACGGATTTTAAGTTCAGTTTAATATACATTTCTTGTTAACATAAGCTACAGGCCTTGAACTTAGTCAATCATAAGAATATTGATAACACACTTGCAAAAATTAATGGATAAGTAGAGAATTGGTAGTTAAAATGGTTGTATCAACGACGACCAAGGCTAGTTCAAAGATTTTTGAACTTTCATCACACTCTATGTATACATCACATCACATTTTTACATAGGACAATTATATCCCATTTACTTAAATTTAGTCAATGACCTAATCTTGTCCAAGTTTTGCTGAAAATAGATTATCATTTATGTATCCGAAGGCCGCCCAACTATTAAATATTTTACTTTTAGGCCACTCGTCTTTTAAAACTAACTTATGGGTCACCCAAATATGTGTTTGTTTCCCTTTATACCAGCCTTGTTCAAATTCTTGTCAAATAGTAATACAATTATAAGAATAAAGTTAACTTTAACATATCAACACAATAACATTAACAATTTAAACGTAAAACATTAGTTAAATTATCTTAGTTCACTTTCAACTAACTAACGTTGTACTTAAATAATGGCTAAAAATGATATTCTACATTTAAATACTCGTTTACGTTGTATTAATATGTTATATTTAACATTATTCTCGTTAGTTTAAAGATTTTTGAGATTAAATTATCCAAAATTGGTATAAACGAAATCAAACCCATAAATGGGCGGCCTATAAGTTAGTTTTGATAAATGAGTGGCCTAAAAGTAAAAAGTTTAATAACTAGGTGGCCTCCCAATACATAATCCCTATAAAATTACTAAAATTCATGATAGAGTAAATTACACCGTTCGGCCTTGTGGTTTTATCAAAATCACTAATTTCGTCCCCCTACTTTATTTTTTGCATGAATCGTCCTTATCTTGAAAACTTGTACACCAACGGTACTTGTCGATACGGTACTTATCGATATCGATAAGGACCGTTAGTGTTACAAGTTTTCAAGGTAAGGACTGTTTATGCAAAAAATAAAGTCGATGGACGAAACTAGTAATTTTGATATAACCACGGGACGAACGGTGCAATTTAACCTATATGATATAAATTATAAAGTATATAAAACTTACATCTAAAGCATTCTATGAGATTACGAGTGTGACCCGACAAGGGTAGAAGCATCACAGTATGGTGTCATATCAAAGCATACATAAAACAATCGCAAGCGGAAGTCTTATAAAATAAAATACTAAGTCATATAAACGAATGACTTACAAAGACAAATACAAAATCCAGTATGTCAAAAATGTAAAATAATAATCTTCAAAAAGGGTTCAATAATATAGGGAAACTAGGGTCGAATCACTCAAATACTCCTACTCCCAGCCCAACAAATCTCAGCATCCTACTTGGTACATGCCGCATGGAAAAGAAAATGCGGCTGAGCTTAAAAAGCCCAGTGAACAGATATAACAAAACAAAAGCTAACAAAATAAAAATATAAAAACGAAACAAGGAGACTGATAACAAAGTCGCAAAGAAATGAGCACAATGAGTCAATGAGGAACCTGCAGAATGCAATATTAACATAAATAGAGAAGGCATAGAAGTCAAAAAAAGACAAGAAGAAGTAACGCATCAATGAACGATATAGGTAAATGCAGATAACCAAGTAAACAACTAATGAAACGGAAGTCACATAGAAGCTATCGAATAATTATCGTAATAAATAGCAACGACTAACAAGGTACAAACATATCAAACAGAGAAGCAACTAAACAATAATATAAACATGGCAGTCAAATAATTCAAACATTCATATAAGTATAAACTAAACAATATCATAAGCAAATGGAAGTAAAATGTACAGAATGATAGCATGGTAATTATAGGAGCTGAAATAATGAGCAAAACAAGTAACCAAACAGTGAACAAGCATATCAGTCAACAGATTAACTAAACATAAATATGGAAAAACAAATAAATCAGACAATCATGATAGACATAAGCTAAGCTGAAATCCATAAGCAGGCGGAAGCAACTGAATTGAATGTAAGAATGGCAATCACTCAAGTCAAATAACCCACAGTTAATAAACAGAACAAGTATCATAACCAGCGAAAAAACAAGCAGCAGTATAAGCACGATAGCCACATATATCAGGTGAGAATACCAAACGAACATCATAATTAAATGAATTAACTGAACAAGGACATAGTATGGCAAGCTAAAAATCAACTAAACACGTAACATACGCTGAACCATTTCCATCATCAAACAGTAGCATAAACAGATATGTAAACATGACAAATCAACAAGTCAGGTAAACATCAATTACTATGTTGAACTAACAACACAAGCATCAGAAAATACCAAACAGAAGTACAAGCATGGTAGTCACAGTTAGCAAATAAGAATACTAACTGATAATCATAGCCCACAAAAGTAACTGAACGAGGTATAACATGGTAACGGATGAGTCAAATAATTACATACTAGCATGGCAAACGGGTGAATCAATTAGT
The DNA here is from genome assembly GCA_019973895.1 of Chrysanthemum seticuspe. Classification (NCBI taxonomy): domain Eukaryota; kingdom Viridiplantae; phylum Streptophyta; class Magnoliopsida; order Asterales; family Asteraceae; genus Chrysanthemum; species Chrysanthemum seticuspe. The sequence continues at coordinate 46,550,969 of BPTQ01000009.1, forward strand.
CACATAATAGCATGGTAACAAGTAGTCACATATTAATCATATAATAGAAGGGTAAACAGGTAGTCACATAAGTCATGTAATAGCATAGTCAACACATGAATCCAATAATCATATAATGGCTCGGTAAGTGAATGGAGCAATAGTCTGAAGTATAAGCTTGGTAGTCAACCAAAATAGAATAAGAGTATGACAAATCGAATGAAATAGAGTATAGTATAGTAGTCGAATGAATCACATAAGGATAATGAATGAATGAATAATCGACGGAAACTAAAAACGAGAAATACAGAATAAGATGCATTGTGGAATAACATGAGGCATAATAAAGATAAAAGGACATGAAAGGAAAAATATCAGTAATCTACTACGAGCCCAAACAAATTAAATCACATCATATCATAAGTAACCGTAGAGTAGCTAGCTCATAGAATGTGAAAGACGTGTATTGCACACAACATCAGTCACTATATGAGTCATATCATATCATAACAAACCTAGGATGCATCCATACGCCCCTGAAAATCAAATCATAGTGGCAATAGACAAATTATAAAGCGCGCATAATATCACAAAAAATGACGGGATGGAACATCACTCCACCGCCCTAGAGTCATGTCATTGGTGCATCAATGACACAGCCATGTTACCTTCATGGCTAGGAAAATGGCTCAGGTATTAAACTGAAAGGTCAAATGAAAGTCATAATATAAAAGCTCATATCAAGGATTCAAGTAAGGTTCAATATTAAAGGTTCACAAATCTGAGGGTGCATAGCAAGGGTTCAATATCAAAGGCATAATACAAGATCATATAAGAAAGCTATAATAATAAGGCTCAGAGTAACGCCATTATAATCAAAGCTAATATCAAAAGATATGTACGAATCATGAGAAACCTTAAGAGATAAGGTCAGAATATTTGTACCTTATTCGGCAGCAAAGACAAACACAAGCAGATGAAATCACAAGACACGGAAGACCACTCCTTCGAGGGATCTACAGAAGTGAAAGGTATACATTTATTAGATATAGTTAAAGTGTTTTACTCTGGATTAAGTCTTTTAGGATTAAGTCTTTTAGGGTTTATAAGAATCTTTCCATTTTTACTAAGTTTCCAAACATAGTAACTTTTCTTATTTAGTAAGTTTTCACTTTAAGTAACTTAACAATTTTAAGTAACATTCTATTTTAGGCAGGTTTCCCAATTAGTAAGTTTCCATAATAAGTAACTTTCCAAAAATGGCAGTTTTCCCTAATTAGCAGGTTTAGTCATTTATGATATAATTAATGTCAAATTAGGTTTAAATGGTGAAAACGATTATTATTATAGTTTAGGGTCCATATATGACAAGTTATAATAATTTAGGGTCTAAACTGTCATTATCACAAAGTATAGGGTCAAAAGTGTAATTATCACAAGTTTACTTATTTTACGAATTTAGTCCATTCTTTTATCATTATTAATAAGGCAACCTTCACGTTTCACTATTAACAATATTAGTCCTTTTCCTTTTTATTTAGAATTGAACCTTATTAAAATCCTAAACCTAGTTCGATTCCCATTTACATTTTAACAAATCGAAACCCTAAACCTAACAAAGATTATAACGACTCCTCTATTGTACCATTTAGTCGAGACATGCCTAGATCCATTTCAATCCACACGACACAAACCAAGACAATTCGAGACCCGTTGTCGACACAAAACTTAAGCCAATATACACTCGACTGTATTTATTCTAATTTCGCTTGATACGATTTGATGTAACATGAATATGGGTCGTATAATGATAAGTCGAAATAGATTCAACATAGGTTATATATGTGGGTCGAATACATGGTCTTCATATTCAATATTTTTACGTGGCCAAGCTATCATTTCATGTAACGATTTATTATTTTATTTGAGATTCGTATATCATTTTATGTAAGGTTTTATTCGTGTACACGCATTCGAATAGGAAAAACAACCATACGACCAACAAATCAAAATGAGGAAGAAAATTGAAATGACATAGACGATACAAACCCTTGTAGTGATCGAGAGAAGGACGAGAGCCAAGAGTAACAAGAACCCACTACAAGGCCAAGATCAAAACAGCCTTCGAACCAACCCACGATTACAGCAGCCTTCTTGGAACACTTACTGATCTCCCTTGTTTTCCCTGTAGTCGAATGGAAGAAGGAGAAAAGGATGTCTTGTCGTCACTTGTGTGCAAGGGTTTTGTAGGTGTTTTTGAGTGTGTAAAAAGTAGGTTAACAAAATGAAATAAAATGGGATATAAGTGGGAGGGTTTCGGCTGTATACAAGGGAGGAACCAAAGACCAAGTCCAAATTTAGATGGGCTTTTATTTAAGTTGTATTGTTTTGGTAATTCTTGTATATTCGGCCCATGCATTTTATAAACGTATGATATGTATTTGAGGCACAAGTGTGTCGATTTTAATAATCTTGTACAATTTAATTATTTATGAGTTAGGTTAGAAACATTTTAATGAGCTTGACATATTATACATATTTTATAAATATTAAATTTGAGGGGTAAAATAGTCATTTCACAAGTTTTAGATTTTAGGGTTTTACAACTCTTCCCCTCTAAAAAAAATTTGTCCCCGAAAATTGAAGTCGCAGGAGTACACGGAGACGTACAAGTTTAAGTCAGACGTAGCAATCCATAGGTTCGCGTAATCGTAACAATTTCTGGTTTAAAGAGTACAAACTTACACGTAACAGATGTCAGAGAGAATCTCGCAGGGAGGTACAGAATTTCAAACGAATATGAAAATTGACCACTAACGGATATGAGTTCTAATCCATCCAACAAACCAACCCCAGGCATTTCTCAAGACGTCGTATGATCCCAATAAGTTCAAATTATATGATCTCGGTATTATCACGTTGATCAGGCGTCATAATACTTGCATCACATAACAAGTCCTTATTGTCATCATATTCTATCTCGGGTCATGACGAACCACATAACCAACATCACGTCAAAACAGATACACATACAGGCAGCATATAATACACAAAACAAACTTACCATTCCACAAAAGAAAGAAGGCTGCTGACTTGCCAGAGAAGGTTCCTCATGACTCATTACTGATGATCTAAATTATAACCTTAGGTTCACAAAAATGACAAAGTGCCGCAAGGTCTACCATTACTGATGCAAATCATAATGGATGAAAATCGAGATTTATCAAAGAGATATAAAACACAATTCGAAGTTGTAGTAACACCGAAGAATCAAGCCCTAGGAATCCATCATCCAAACGCGCCCAATCATATGAAGCAGATGAATCTTCTCGGTATCTCAACGGTTGGAATGTCGACACCAATATGCCCGAATCTTTGTAGTAATTTCTCCGCACGTCTAAAGTATGCTGGTCATAGTTCCTTGCTCGTACGTCTTCCAAGTGTCCACCAGTTGAATCTTGTCTCCGTCTTTGCACCTCTAGTTAATCCGTCCAGCTCCCTCCAGCAGCATCCTGATGTCTCCAGCAGCATTACAATCGGGTGCGACTTTCGGCTACACGAACCTCTCCAGTTCAAAAATTGGTGCAGCAACACAGGGTTGGCACCATCATCTTCGACTCCACGAGTAGTCTCCACCTAAACGATCGACAAACGAATGCGCGAAGATAAAACAACAAAATCAAATGCGGGAAGAAGAAGGTCAAATCAGCGAAGACAAAAGAATATTGAAGTCAAATCTGAACTAAAAACAAAAGAATCGGAAAAGATCGAAACAGACGGAAGCCTAATGTCTACCCAAGTCCTCACAGGTCAATCCTAAGGTCAAAAAAACGAAACCTGGCTCTGATACCATAATTGTAACACCCCAACCCGACAATGATAGAAGCATCACAGTATGGTGTCATATCAAAGCATACATAAAACAATCGCAAGCGGAAGTCTTATAAAATAAAATACTAAGTCATATAAATGAATGACTTACAAAGACAAATACAAAATCTAGTATGTCAAAAATGTAAAATAATAATCTTCAAAAAAGGTTCAATAAGATAGGGAAACTAGGGTCGGATCACTCAAATGCTCCTACTCTCAGCCCAACAAAGCCCAACATCCTGTTTGGTACCTGCAGCATGGAAAAGAAAATGCGGTTGAGCTTAAAAAGCCCAGTGAACAGATATAACAAAACAAAAGCTAACAAAATAAAAATATAAAAACGAAACAAGGAGACTGATAACAAAGTCGCAACGAAATGAGCACAATGAGTCAATGAGGAACCTGCAAAAATGTAATATTAACATAAATAGAGAAGGCTTAGAAGTCAAAGAAAGACAAGAAGAAGTAACGCATCAATGAACGATATAGGTAAATGTAGATAACCAAATAAACAACTACTAAAACGGAAGTCACATAGAAGTTATTGAATAATTATCGTAATAAATAGCAACGACTAACAAGGTACAAACATATCAAACAGAGAAGCAACTAAACAATAATATAAACATGGCAGTCAAATAATTCAAACATTCATATAAGTATAAACTGAACAATATCATAAGCACATGGAAGTAAAGTGTACAGAATGATAGCATGGTAATTATAGGAGCTGAAAGAATGAGCAAAACAAGTAACCAAACAGTGAACAAGCATATCAGTCAACAGATTAACTAAACATAAATATGGCAAAACAAATAAATCAGACAATCATGATAGACATAAGCTAAGCTGAATTCCATAAGCAGGCGGAAGCAACTGAATTGAATGTAAGAATGGCAATCACTCAAGTCAGATAACCCACAGTTAATAAACAGAACAAGTATCATAACCAGTGAAAAAACTAGCAGCAGTATAAGCACGATAGCCACATATATCAGGTGAGAATACCAAACGAACATCATAATTGAATGAAATAACTAAACGAGGACATAGTATGGCAAGCTAAAAATCAACTAGACACGTAACATAAGCTGAACCATTTCCATCATCAAACAGTAGCATAAACAGATATGTAAACATGGCAGATCAACAAGTCAGGTAAACATCAATTACTATGTTGAACTAACAACACAAGCATCAGAAAATACCAAACAGAAGTACTAGCATGGTAGTCACAGTTAGCAAATAAGAATACTAACTGATAATCATAGCCCACAAAAGTAACTGAACGAGGTATAACATGGTAACGGATGAGTCAGATAATTACATACTAGCATGGCAAACAGGTGAATCAATTAGTCACATAATAGCATGGTAACAAATAGTCACATATTAATCATATAATAGCAGGGTAAACAGGTAGTCACATAAGTCATGTAATAGCATAGTCAACACATGAATCCAATAATCATATAATGGCTCGGTAAGTGAATGGAGTAATAGTCTGAAGTATAAGCTTGGTAGTCAACCAAAATTGAATAAGAGTATGACAAATCGAATGAAATAGAGTATAGTATGGTAGTCGAATGAATCACATAAGGATAATGAATGAATGAGTAATCGACGGAAACTAAAAACGAGAAATACAGAATAGGGTGCATTGTGGAATAACATGAGGCATAATAAAGATAAAAGGACATGAAAGGAAAAATGTCAGTAATCTACCACGAGCCCAAACAAATCAAATTACATCATATCATAAATAACCATGGAGTAGCTAGCTCCTAGAATGTGAAAGACGTGTATTGCACACAACATCAGTCACCATAAGAGTCATATCATATCATAACAAACCTAGGATGCATTCATACGCCCCTGCAAATCAAATCATAGTGGCAATAGCCCGCATAATATCACAAAAAAGGACGGGACGGAACATCACTCCACCGCCCTAGAGACATGTCATTGGTACATCAATGATACGACCATGTTACCTTCATGGCTAAGGAAAATGGCTCGGGTATTAAACTGAAAGGTCAAATGAAAGTCATAATATAAAAGCTCATATGAAGGATTCAAGCAAGGTTCAATATTAAAGGTTCACAAATCTGAGGGTGCATAGCAAGGGTTCAATATCAAAGGCATAATACAAGATCATATAAGAAAGCTATAATAGTAAGGCTCAGAGCAACGGCATTATAATCAAAGCTAATATCAAAAGATATGTACGAATCATGAGAAACCTTAAGAGATAAGGTCAGAATATTTGTACCTTATTCGGCAGCAAAGACAAACACAAGCAGATGAAATCACAAGACACGGAAGACCACTCCTTCGAGGGATCTACAGAAGTGAAAGGGTATACATTTATTAGATGTAGTTAAAGTGTTTTACTTTGGGATAAGTCTTTTAGGGTTTATAAGAATCTTTTCATTTTTAGTAAGTTTCCAAATATAGTAACTTTCCTTATTTAGTAAGTTTCCACTTTAAATAACTTAACAATTTTAAGTAACTTTCTATTTTAGGCAGGTTTCCCGATTACTAAGTTTCCATACTAAGTAACTTTCCAAAAATAGCAGTTTTTCCTAATTAGCATGTTTAGTCATTTATGATATAATTAATGTCAAATTAGGTTTGAATGGTGAAAATGATTATTATTATAGTTTAGGGTCCATATATGACAAGTTATAATAATTTAGGGTCTAAACTGTCATTATCACAAAGTATAGGGTCAAAAGTGTAATTATCACAAGTTTACTTATTTTACGAATTTAGTCCATTCTTTTATCATTATTAATGAGACAACCTTCACGTTTCACTATTAACAATATTAGTCCTTTTCCTTTTTATTTAGAACTGAACCTTATTAAAATCCTAAACCTAGTTCGATTCCCATTTACATTTTAACAAATCAAAACGCTAAACCTAACAAAGATTATAACGACTCCTCTATTGTACCATTTAGTCGAGACATGCCTAGATCCATTTCAATCCACACGACACAAACCAAGACAATTCGAGACCCCTTTTGAATGTTGTCGACACAAAACTTAAGCCAATATACACTCGACTGTATTTATTCTAATTTAGCTTGATACGATATGATGTAACATGAATATGGGTCGTATAATGATAGATCTAAACAGATTCAACATAGGTTATATATGTGGGTCGAATACATGGTCTTCATATTCAATATTTTTACGTGGCCAAGCTATGATTTCATGTGACGATTTATCATTTTATGTGAGATTCGTATATCATTTTATGTAAGGTTTTATCCGTGTACACGCATTCGAATAGGAAAAACAACCATACGACCAACAAATCAAAATGAGGAAGAAAATTGAAATGAGATAGACGATACAAACCCTAGTAGTGATCGAGAGAGGGACGAGAGCCAAGAGTAACAAGAACCCACGACAAGGCCAAGATCAAAACAGCCTTCGAACCAACCCACGATTACAGCAGCCTCCTTGGAACACTTACTGGTCTCCCGTGTTTGCCTTGTAGTCAAATGGAAGGAGGAGAAATGGATGTCTTGCCGTCACTTTTGTGCTAGGGTTTTGTAGGTGTTTTTGAGTGTGTAAAAAGTAGGTTAACAAAATGAAATAAATGGGATATAAAGGGGAGGGTTTCGGCTGAATGCAAGGGAGGAACCAAAGACCAAGTCCAAATTTAGATGGGCTTTTATTTAAGTTGTATTGTTTTGGTAATTCTTGTATATTCGGCCCATGCATTTTATAAACGTATGATATGTATTTGAGGCATAAGTGTGTCAATTTTAATAATCTTGTACAACTTAATTATTTATGAGTTAGGTTAGAAACATTTTAATGAGCTTGACGTATTATACATATTTTATAAATATTAAATTTGAGGGCTAAAATAGTCATTTTACAAGTTTTAGATTTTAGGGTTTTACAGTGTGGGTGTATGGAACAACACCATGACTTATGGACTGTTCTTATGGCCTAGTTAAAAGTGGGAGTCATAAGGGGTAGTTTCTTGTTGTGGGTAAGATCATTGGTCAGTACACTTGTTGATCCAGTATTGCTGATACAAAGCAGTGACTAAAGTACCAATGAATATGGATTTCGAATATGAATTTTGTATATCTCCCTCAGGAGATCATACTGCAGTGATGAGTTTCAAGATAATGCAACATATGATGCATATAAGTATTGCTCATTTTTTCTTCATAAGATTGGAAGAGTGAGCATTGTGAGTCCATTTCGGCATATGGCCTAGTACCTTGATAATTTGCAGCCTACTTACTTTAAATATCCATGTAAACCTAGGCCTTTGTTAGGTAACTGTAATGGTTGATTGGGTAGACAATGTACTAGGTAAAAAGTCTACCAAAATGTAGGTTTCCTACTGAGCAGGATAAATGGACTTGGTGGGTAGTGCATGCTGCTAGGAATAGTGAGTTGTGCAAAATGAAACAACTTGGTCCTTGCAATGCACTGCCAAAAGGAGGTTTTGTTGATTGTTTAGACATATATGATCCATCTGCTAGAGGAGGCATGCTTTCTTTATAATTCTGTGTTATACTAGTGAGGTAGTAACTGCTAGTATAGTGTGTTTTATGAAGTAGTACAAGAAATGTAATCTAGCAAATGTAGTCTAGCAGCAATGTCTATTTTGTGTTGAAGTCAGGGAAAGCTATAACCCACATGATGATGCCCTGCATTCTAGAGCTTCATTAATCAGTTTGCAGTGCAATGATCAAAGTTGTCTTTAAATGCCAAGGAAATGCAGTCATGAGGTTATGGTTTGTTGAATATTGGCTGTTTGGAGTTTGAAAACAGCATGTATTGTGTTGTTTGATTCAGCATTGTTTGGATTGCCTAGCAGTCTTGTATCTTACATCTAAAGCATAGTTAAGATAATTGGTCTAGTTGACCAGAAAACTTAAACAAAGTCTTTGTGATAATAAATTATTAATGTAAAAGTAATCGATAAATATAATGACTTCTTAATTTTATTTTAATGTCAAACAAAGCGAGGAACTTGCAGGAAAGGAATATAGATCTTTTAATGTTAAGTTCATAATGACTAGTTATGTTGTACCACATAAGAGATAGTGGTCCCAATAAGATGACCCACTTTGAATTTTAAGTGAAAGACCTACTAAATTTTTATGTGAGACAATATGACTAGTTATGTTGAACTCTCAACCCACAGAAAAAATATATGTTGGTGTTGAATAGTTCAAATTGCCACTTCATTTTGTTCAACTATATACCTGTCATGATTTGTATTCTTTATACACATGAATACATGATCATAGTATCTTCCTATACTTTAACTTTTGAACAACCTATGCACTCTAATGTCTTCTTTATCTTAGTTGACACTCGAATAAAACTTACAATTACTCGTCTGACAAAAAAAAATTGGACGAAAAATGTACACACAAGTACACATTTGTCTCAAACGATGTTTGAACCTCACGATTTTTGAAAAAGCACAAAAAATATTTTATACATCATTATATAGCAAGATCAAAGCCTCATGATCCTTTCAGTTTGCAAAGTTGTTTAAGTAACAATTTAGAATAATTTTATAGTATGTTTTATTCTGTAATTTGACTTTGAAAAAATCTTTTTGGTTGTCTATATGATTTTGTCAAAGGAAACCAGATGGTAAACACCAGAATTCAGATATACTAGGAATCAAATTTTTGTCAACTTACATTACAATGTTCAATGAAAAATAATTGAGTTCTTATTTTTAATCTCAAATATCTCATTGTTATATTGACAAGTTCATTTTGTTTTCATAAGACGATATCATATGTAGGGGTGTTCAAAAAATCCGAGGAATCGACGAATCGAGCCGAACCGTTCAATCCGAAGAAAAAAAAACCTGAAATCGAAGAAATTAAAAAAAAAACCGTTTATCACGGTTCGGTTTCGGTTTTTATTTTTTGATATCCGCAGTTAACCGAACGAAACCGTGCTTAATACATGAATTTTTTTAACTAAATATTTAAATAATTGTACAAGTATTAATTATATTATTGCACTAATTTTATTGTATAACGCCTTTTTTGCTCCTCATGTAAACATTTATATGTAAAAGTTGATAAATGTGATCGTAATCTATAAACGTCGAATAACTATTATTTTGTTAATTGATTGTGTATGGTTATTTGAATGCAATATTCTAACGAGATAACTTTTATATGACTATTATCTATTAAATGTCATTTAATTTTACTGAAATAACATTTTACGTTCTAGAACATGTTATTATTTATACGGTTAAACTCGATTAAACGTTTCAAATGGTTAACCGTGACCCGAACTGCGGGTAACTGGTCATTTCGGATACCCCGCTTGTCCGGTTACCTGCCTAGTACGGTTCGATTTCGGATAGTAAAATGAATTACCCGCCCCGCAATAAATCATTTAAATCTTCCAACTAACCGAACTGAACCGCCCCGTAAACACCCCTAATCATATGTGCTTTGCTACACTAAGCTTTTTAGATAATTCACTCTATTTTTTGTAGCAAGGGTGACTAAAAAGAAGGAAAAAAGTTTGATAAAGAAATAGTTGCACAATGAACTCCATGAGCTGGGCCGAAAAGTGGTAGCCCAAACGAGATATAAACATGTATAAGATAGATTCGAAGTTCGAAGTACCATAATTGAAGTTGTGCAGCAACATTAAAGAATGAAAGTTAAGGAATTAGTTGCAAGTACTTTTTTTATCGATTGAGATTCTCTCATGTTCAAACGAACACGATAGGTTATGTTGACCAATCGCAAACAAGATATATGAAATGAGGGTTCACTTCTTGGTAACAATTGATGACCTACATTTTTGTTTACTCTCAAACATTCTTAACATGACCTCTCATGGTCACTTAGTAATCCATAATTCATGTATATTATATAAAACGTTGAAAAGCATTTTGCATTTCTAATATAAATGTCATAACAATAATAGATAAATTTCTTGAACGAAACCAAACCCAAGAAAATCTATTCTAAAACAAAGTTCTTGAACTTCTGTTTTCACATAATAATTCACATTTGAGACAGCAATCAAGCAAAATTTAGCATACATCTTTTAATGCTTGAGCAACACGATATCAATAAAGATTTACTTAGATAATGCTCCCTTAATCATGGGAAACAACAAAAGAAGACAACATGTCAATGATAGACTTGATAAGAAGATACACTTGCAATTAGCTTTTCCATTTTGGAAAAGAGACTAACAAATAACGGCGGATTATAAAGGTAAGCTTAAATTAAGGCAGGGTGACCATTTCGCGCACCACTACTCATAGCACCACTTTCAAGTTAAGGATGGGCTGCAAAGTAGGCTAATAATCCCACCAATGGCGCGTTTATATACGTTGTAGGTTCAGTTTCTTGAAAGAAAGGTCGGGAATCAGGGAATGCATCAGTAGTGTTAGGCCCACCGACTACCGCTCCAACTAGTACATTCGGGTTAGGGTCTGGGCTAAAGAAGTATTGAGATCCAGCCTTGCAGCCTATGCGAGCCGGATGGACTCTCACAGAAGGTAACGAGCTGCCCCTATGGTGAATTCTTTGAGGGTAACGAGGTCCGTATCCTACCATGTATGACATTCTCATTGGATTATCACCAAGGATATAGTTCACCTGTGAATCATACAAAACATGCAATTTAATTAAGATTGTATAGTAGTACAAGGTATAATGGGATGTCCATGACATAAAAGAATCCAAAGGTCCATGAGATAAAGGGAATGTTTGTGTGTAAAAATATGGACAACATCATAACCGTTATAATTTGTCTGTATTTGAAACGGGTCCAGAATAAAGTAAAGCCACCCATTTGGCAACAACCCAAGTCATGTGAAATGGGCCCAATACTAAAGAAAAATTTCAATGCACCCATGACTATATAAGATTCCAAATGTTTGTTATTCATCTTTTTCAAACTTTATAAATGATTAATATGTTGAAAAAATAGAACATTTTCTTTTAGTAAAAGCATAAGGTAAGACAATTTGGTCTCGGTGTGGTAGTGTGACTACACACCGGGGCCGGACATAGTGTAAATTTTGTCAAAAATCATGATTTTTTCGAAAATGAACATGGTAACTTTGTTTCTCAAATTACAAGAGACCACAATGTTCTAGTGTGTATATGTGTGCATACAATGTGTTGATGGTTGGTGGGGGGGAGAGGGGGGACTAGTTTTAGTGATATGACACGGGGCAAATATGGTTTCAATAGTATGGTGCTAAGGCTGATGCTAATGGATGGTTACTTGCTCGGTTGGTTGCCCCCTAACCGAGTAGTCGACCGCGTTGTCATTGCTAGCCCAACCGAACACGACCGATTAAACACCCAACTTTTTCATTTACTCGGTTTGTCAGCCAACCGAGTAAATATGCACACCTCCCATGAATTTTTTGAACGTTGGGTTGCTTTAAGGCAGAGGCCTACCTTGGACACCGAATTTTTTGCCGGAAGTAAGCCGGATAATTTTTGCAGAAGCTTATGAAGAAGATGGTGTTTTGTTGTGATTTAAGAGATAAGAGGCCATTTATAAGAAGTGTTTTGTTATGAAGAAGATGGTGTTTTGTTATGAAGAAGATGCGTTTGGTGATCTGGGAGGAAGGAGACTTGCCACTGATAGATTTTTCTCGGGATTATGGTTGAGGCTGAGGACAGAGAAGAAAGTAATTTTGTGGATTATGGTTGGGCCAACATTGGAAGCTTTGAATATAGATAAAATACTATGGGCTTTATTGTATAATACTAAATTTTGTTGATAACATTTTCATGTTAGATGTTTATTTGGGCTATAAAATTGCTAATCTGATTTTTACACAAAGCAAATAATTTTGATGTAGTTATTTTTAATTATGAATGAAATTTTAGTTTTTTTTTAAAAAAAAGAAAAAAAAAAAGTTACGGTCGCCATTGTGGTCACTACTAGCAAGTTACGGTTGGGTGTAGTCTTAGAGAGAGAAAGTTGATGTGGCGCTGATGTGGCAGAGGGTAACCACAAATATTGTGGTTGCCATTAGCATTGGCCTAATAGGACATTGCTTTTCAATTTGGCAGTACTAATACCTTGTACTCTAAACTAAAACTTTTGACCCATATGAACATAATAAATGGTTAGATGATCGCCACTTATAGTAAGTCTAAATTTTCAATGCAGCCGCTTGTTCATTATGTATGCCATTTAAGATATCGGTTAACCGTTAACATCAAAATGTAGTCATTAATAACATAGATGAATTTATTAGTTTACCTGACGTCTGGCTAAGCTTTTGAGAAGAGCAGGGGAAGCTGACTTGCCACCACATCGCACAACATGATTGGCGTGGCTTAGGTAATTAGAATAGGCCAGAAGTAGGAAAGATAGTGAAGTTACATGCTGCATGTTACTTCCTCCAGCTTTAAATATCAGTCCACCTAAATTTATTACCACATCATAAATACAACTAACAGTTACCAATCAGTTATTTTACTATCTTATTTCAGGTTCCGGTAAAAAGTAAATAATAGTAGAAAATGACAAACCTGGAGAGTATTCAACTTGAAGCTGTGACGTTCCGGGCAATAAAGAACATATGAAAGTATCCGCATTGTTCTGGAACGATTTCAAGGTTGGCGATTTTCCCATTAACACTTCCTGTATACATTTACGTATGTGTTAGGATAAACGCTCAAACATAGCAAAAGCAAAAACCAAATGCGCACAGCATTCTATATTGTTCAGTCCATCGCAATGTGATCTATCATACATTCAAGAGAACAAAAGCTTCTTTTTTCTTACCCTACATGGACTTAAAATTATGAAATGTTCAAATATTTAGATGACGGGTTAGACATAATTATCAATTATAAGAGAATCTAATATAAAAAAACAATTCACATGGGTGGATAGTCCTAAGATATGGGAAATGAGATGTATATGATATAATGTGAAATTTTTATCCAAATTTATGTGAGGTCACAATCAAGCTTACTCTAAGCATATGCTTTCTGAAGGAATACTAATTGTATTTATCCACTGAGTATGGGAATTGAAATGAAGTGTCACTACCCTCTCAAACCCTTTATGCACATGCAATGTAGCAGAAAAATCAATGACAAAAGGTGGGTCCCACTACATTACCTACAGAGACCTAAACATGAAGGAGGTACCATGACTTATTGCATTAGTTCATTCCATTTGAGAGTAAAGACATATATACATATTTATATAAACATAGTCCCTGTGCATTTGTTGCTTAGAGAGGACACTGTTGTTATATCAAGGACATTGGTTTTATTGTACAATAGTCATAAAGATGTTTGATGTTATAAAAGTTAATGTATGATTTTTAAATAATCACACTCAAACTTATTTATCCGTTCAACTTTTTATGTAACCTCTCCTCAAGGCGCAACTTTTTATATGGTATAACCTCAAGGCATCTACAATTTGAGGTTACATAAAAAGTTGAACGGCCATTTAAGGGTTTTACATCTCGGATGACAACAAAAATAGTTTTTACCATAACTAAAAAAAATGCAAAAAAAAACTAGCCTGTGACTTCAGAACCACAAGAATCTTAAAATGATTTTCACAAGGAAAGACAACTGACCCCATAGACCAAGAAAATGATATATTCATGAAGTGTCAAAATGTAAAAGATGCAAATTTTGATGGATAGATGGACACAAGAGAAGAATAACAAACAACAACAACAACAACAACAACATACCCAATCCCGCCGAGGCGAGGTATGGGGGAGGTAAAATGTAGACAGATCCTACCCCTTCCCCAGGGAAAAGAATAACAAGTAGATACAAATTCTGAATTTGACAATTTTGACCCATTGTTGTGTGAAAATGGGTCATGACCCACTTGGCAATGGGACCTAGCTTAGACAACGGAATCCATGTGACTTTGCTGACACAATGTAAAAGGTTTTAGGGGTATGGAGTATATTAGAATAGACATCAGAATGAGAAGAGGAAAAATGACACATACAACACATACTAAATGACAAGAGATTGATTAGATCATATGGTGAGGTGAAAAAAGCTAACAAAGTAGTTATATACTAACATGTTTCCTTATTCAGGGTTATAAATTAGATGCAATCTTGATTAACTCATCATATAATTTACTTTTTTTTATGTACCTTAGAAAGGAGAACATTGATGCCAGCATGTTTGTTATCCCAACCAAATTCATCAATGGTGTCGCCTGCCTTTAAGATAACCTGGTTACGTACTATGTACTCTCTGTATTGCCGTCTTTTTGACGCCTTTGTCAACCAAGCTGCTGCCCATAGCAATTCATCCTGCACAGATAAAACTAACCCGTTAACAACAACGCTTGCATACATTCGTTTAAACAATCTTTCAGTATTACAAAAAACTAATCAAAAAGTTTAAGAAGATAAACACCTGGTAACCATTGTTGTCACAGTAAAAAGGGCAAACGGCATGGAACAAGGAATCGCTGTATGCACCTCTATATGTGTCGGCAAAACGGAAGACCTAAAACAAAAATCAGGTAAATAATGTCGATAAAATTGCTTTGGGAAGAGTTAAAGTTAACAATAAAATGTCCGGCATTGAACTAATAAATTCAGGGGCCACATTTCTATAAATAATGGTCACCATAGTGGTAAATTCTGATATGCAAATTATTATATAACTGAAAAAGGATTCCATTGACCAAGAAGCATTTGGCATAGTAAAATAGAGGTTTGTTGTCCAAATGTGTACAAAAGAATAAGCTTTTATTACATTCAAAGCAACTCATTGGTCTAAAAGATGCCTGCAGTAGCAATAAAATATAGTACTAGTATATATACTACTAAAAAAATAAAATAAAATCAGACAGATTAACAATAAACATTTAGCTGGAAATCATCTCACGGACACTGCTAAGCTACAAGCACTTTGATACATAATCGTGTTTAAGAAACACTAATACTTAAACTGATTAAATACTTAAACTCACGGCCTAACATTGTACTATAGTTAGGTTTGTATCATTAAGCAAACTTCGTGCACCCTGTTTAGAAACAAATTTTATACGGAGTAACTTTTTAATATGAATCAAAATAGCACCAAATATGGAGTACCTAACATCAGATGTTATAATTCGCCTTTACATCATTAAATCCCTTGTTTGGTCCAACTTGTGTCTTTTATACACTTTTGTATTTGACATTTTGCCTAACTAAGTTGCGATTTTCAAAACACAAAAACACACGTTTCCTGATAAACCGGAATTCAGGCGATCAATTCTGTGAGATAAGTAATAGCACTGTTTCCGGATATTTCACCATGAACAAGAAGGCAGCATTGGTATTAAAGTAGTATATCACATGGAGAAATGGTGTTGCAATTAATATTGTAACAAGATGGTTATGGTTTAGCATGGAAAAGAAGCTACTTATCAGAATTTCATTAAATGACATCCCATGTGAATAAAGTATGTTACATTTGACATAAATTCATTTTTATAAAAGTGACTTTCACTATTGGTCCATACCCTTTTTATTGTCCTCACAGATACTTTGAGTTAATCTCAAGAAATTGAAAAGAAAATGCTAAACATAAGGTTTCATATTAGTACTTTTAATACTATTTTAAATACTATCTTTAGCTTCTAAATCGCAAAAAAAGATCCTAAATATTTATCCGAATGCAAGCAACTAAAACTATAATTCTGCCGTAGAATTTATTAGTTCATATTTCTATTTTGGGTTGTCCCAAAATACTTGTCCATCCGAGAATGATATATAAAAGAAATAACAAGCATATACAACGCTGCATCTATGCTGAACATTTTTTCTAACAGGGTGTTTGGGATTGCCTCAACTAACCCCCTGCAATTATTTACTTAGTAAAAGCTGATTGAGACATGCTATTTAAAAACACCCTTTTGAAATAAGCAATCCAAACAGCCCCACAAACACATAACAATACCAACTAATTTACCCAATCACGAGCCTATCTTAAAACATACAAACAAACCAAAACTTCACTTTCACGCCATATACCAAACTAACAAACATCCAAAATTAAAAACCATACCTTAACAGCCCGGTTCAGCAAAATCCTCGAATACCTCGGATCCCTAGTCCGAAACACAATACTAGCCGCAGCCAAAGCAGCAGCAGTCTCCCCAGCCACATCAGACCCCGGATGATTCTTATCAATCTTATAAACCGTCCTCAACGTATCCATGTCCTCGGGCCTTTCCCAACAGTTGTGGTCCGAAATAGCATCCCCTACTTGAACATAAACCACACCATCTGTCGCGGTCGCTTTTAGTAAATAATCAGTTCCCCATTTTACTGCCTTGATTGCGTTGTTTAACTCTGGTCCCATTATTCGGCCGAAATCGATCACACTCCACGCTAGCATTGTTGTGGTGAACGCCATTGGGAAACCGAACTTGATGTTGTCTCCAGCGTCATAGTATCCTCCCCTCAAATCAACCTGTATGGTTAAAATAAAATTAGTAAAATACACTCAACATTTAACTACTTAAACTACATTTAACATTATGAACTCATATTTGTTACCAAAAAACTCACATTAAAACAAAAAAGATTATTCAACATACAAAAAACACTTAAATAAACTCACATTTCACCTAATAGCACATAAAATTACATTTTAACATAAACAAAACTACTAATTACTGAAATATCAAACTTTTTAACTCACATTTCATCAAGCAGTTAAAAGATGAACATTTTATAAACTCATTAATTTAGACTAAAGCTAAATAAACCCACATTAACCAGGACACAAACTCACCGGTGCATTTAAAATAAATTAAACAAGACTAGAACCATAAAATTTAAAAGCCGGGTGCATTTAAGAAAAATTAAGTTTTTTTTTAGCAAAATTAACACTACGCCACAAAAATGTCCTGGGACCCACCCTGATTCCGTCACTCTGAAAAGTAACTAACTTTACCTACAAGGCTTCAATGAAGCTATTATTTCTCGGGGGTTGTTTGTTTAAGCTTATATAGCGAGCTTGTAGCTTATTTGGTTTTGGGCTCATGTTTCATAAGCTCAGTTTTTGTGGCTTATTTCAGAACTTTTTAGCTTATATAAGCTTAAGCTTATATAACCCCATATGGCCCAAAATAAGCCACAAAAAGTGAGCTTACGAAACATAAGCCGAAAACCAAATAAGCCATAAGCACACTATATAAGCTTAAACAAACACCCCCTGAACTCACATTTCACTAAACACTTTTATTTCGGGGGTGTTTGTTTAAGCTTATATAGCATGCTTATAGCTTATTTGGTTTTGGGCTTATGTTTCATAAGCTCAATTTTTGTAGCTTATTTTGACACTTTTTTCCATAAGTTCATTATGACATAATGAACTTATATAAGCCGGAAAGTGTCAAAATAAGCCACAAAAAATGAGTTTATGAAACATTAGCCCAAAACCAAATAAGCCATAAGCCCGCTATATAAGCTTAAACAAACACCCCCTCAACCCACATTACACCCAAAAAAAAAAAAAAAAAAAAAAAAAAAAAAAAAAAAAAGAAAGAAAAGTTCAGTATTTACTCCTTCAGTGGCACCGTCGTGCAATGCAGAATGGCTCCGCCACGTGACGCGTTGGTCCGGAGGAAGTCGACCAGACCTCTGTCCTTCAAAGAACAGAATGCATTTCTTTAAGGCGTCGTTATAATCATGCGCCTTAACAAAAGTATTCAACAAGAAGAAGAAAATGAGGAAGATGAAAATGAGCGACGGTTTTGGCGCCATTTTGGTTGCGGGAGTGGGAGGTAAAGTGGGGAAGATGAAAGGTGAAGTGATGTCGTTTGGGTTTTATAGACGAACAGAGAGAGAGGGAGAGAATAAAAATATTTTATTTAAAAGGAACTATAACAGTGTTCACAAGAAATAATAAAATCTAAAAAATAACAAGAATTTTGGTCACATAAATATACGATTTTGTATTAGCTTCTTGCTTTTCTTATTTTAATTTTATTTTTCATTTGATCGGTAGCAGTTAGTAGAATACTAGTTCGTTTTAAATTAATATTGTATTTTCGAGTATTATTTAAAAAATAAGTAAAGAAAATAAAGTGAATCAAAAATGTTATATTCTCGAGTATAATTTAAGAAGAAAAAAACAAACTATAAAAGATAGTGATTTGGTTGATTTTGAAGTAAATTATTTTCTTTCAAAATGAGTTGAAATATTTAGTTTTTATTTACTTAAGAGTAAATTACATAAATGGTCACTGTAGTTTGTCCATTTTTTCACATATAGTCACTGAACTTTTTTTTTGACAAAGTCAGTCATTAAGGTTACAAATTCAGTCATTAAGGTTTCAATTTCGTTACATAAATGGTCACTGTTGTTTGAAACTTCAGTGACCATTCATGTAACAAAATGGACTGAATATGTAACGATTTGAAACTTCAGTGTTAAAAAAAAAGTTCAGTCACCATATGTGAAAAAATAGACAAACCATAGTGACCATTTATGTAATTAATTTTATTTACTAAAAAAAACCTTGAGAATAAAGCATAAGTGTCTAATTTCTTATTTCTGTTTGTTTAATAAAAAAAATTGTTTTAAGATTTTATCTAATTAAAATATTTTTTAAATCTCGCATTAAAGTTTAGTGCACAGCATGATATATATTTTGAGACACAAGAAGTATGTTTGTTTTTATCAAAGGCTTTTTAACGAAAAATTGGCGATAGAAGAAATGGCATTCTAGTATTCTAAAGACAAAGTTGAGTTAATTTTGAAAAGCGGGTTAAAATATGTAAACGGTAACAATTAGAGCATTATGTGCCCATGGGTCATAGGTCTCGTTTTAAAGGAAAAAGTTGTGTAATCTTAACACTTTTTTTGTATAAAATAAACATATAACTTAACTCAAAAACATTCTCTTTCTATCAAAAAAACGGATAACTTTGGCTGGAAAATTTGAAGTGAGGCATTGTGGCGCGACGTGAGGTGTTGAGTGAAGTCATCTGGTCGCGTTATAGGGCAATAACGTGCCGAATAATGTCGGGTAACGAATGCTCTTAGCAATGTGAGGATTGCCTATAGTTTGTATTTTGTTTCTTTTGTCTTAATATATGTCGGCAGTAAAAAAAAAATGTGAAAGTAAAATATTTTTTATACTTTGCTAATATCACATTAATTATATACTTAATGAATCGACGTCGTTTCCGTTTCATGTGGGAACAGTAAAGTGAGAGGTTGCATTGGATTCTTTGGGCAATAGCGAATTAAAAGGTGCCACGTGTACAAGGTCCGAATAGGAATGGTTGTGGGTTTGGATACCGAGGTTTGACTTTACTGGTATGTGGTTTTGACGGGTCGGGTCGGGTTGTGATGGGATGTAAGGTAAAGTAACCGTTGATAGTAGTGGGGACAATGGATATTGTGCCGTTTACTATCTTCCAATATTTACTTTTTCACCATGCCAATCAATGGAAAATATGTGTTTGTCACATTTTGACAATATACTTTAGATATATTTTTTCCGTTTTTTATATGTGTAAGATACTTCATGTTGCGTTTTTGAGTATCACTTAACGGTAGGGATGAGCATTTTGAACCGAATCCCGGAACCGTACCGAAACGGTACCGATTCTTGAAATACGGTACGGTACCGGGACTAAGAAATTAGGTGAAAAAAAATCGGGGCCACTAATTCGGTACGGGATCAGTACCAAATCGGGAAATTCCCGTAAAAAGCGGGAAAAAACCGATTTTCCGGTACCGATATCCGAATCCTGTTCGGTACGGTACCGATACCGTGCTCATCCCTACTTAAGGGAAAGAAAAAAAAATAAATAAAGAGAAATAAAATCAGATGTTTTCTCGAGTATCACTTAAGAAGAGAAAAAATTAAAGTAACTAAAAAATAAGTATAATTTGATTGATTTTAAAGTAAAATGTCTCTTTTTAAAATTGAACTGAATTTTTTTTTTTTTTTTTACTTTTACTTACTATAAACTCGAAAACTTAGCTTTAATTGGTAAAGACGATATTTTATAGGAAAAGAGTATAATTAGTTGTGAAAGGGAATGAGTAATGTATAGAAGTATAGTATCAATCTAGTCTTGGTAGGATGGTTACAAAATCATATGCTAATTATTGTGTAATTGATATTTTTTAGCTCTTTGCTAATTTTTATAAAAGTTGTCGTTCAAAAAAAATTTAGTCTTATTATATACTCCTCTTTTGACATATTGTTAAAAAAACGTAACCAATACATTTTGTATAAAAGATAATACGTTAATATCAATTAAATTTCACGATGTATTTTAAGTAGTGGACAATGAATATGAAATAACCTAGAATATAAATTTGGAAAATTAATTTGAAACGGAATGAATCTTAAAAACTAGTTATGTTTGCTAGGTTATCAAAATTGGCTCACAAAATGTGTCGCAGCGACCAGGTCAGAGCGACATGTCTTTAAACATTCGACTAGTAACTTAATTACAAGTTTAATGTTACAGTAGAATTTAAAAGTTGCATGACATCAATCAGCAGCTACATTAAGATATGGTTTCATTTCTTTGTTAGTTAAGAAATAGGAAAATGATAAATAAACCTAACTATAGAGGCCTAAAAGGAGACCTAATGCATAAATGTATTATACAGTACCAGTCCTGTACAATACATTTAGTTAGGCTCATGTATCATTCCTCAACTAAGAAATATAGTGATTAATTTGTCGTCTACTTCAATAATATTAGCAACAACATATGTTTTCTTTAAGATGTCATATAGTTATGGTAAACGATGTGATGATTATGTACTTTCTGTGGCCCAAATGATACCAGAACATTTTAATCACAATTACTTATTTACAATTAATTATGGCAATCTTTTACAAAAGCAAACCGCACATTTAGGTTTTTTATCTTTAAATAACAATCACCGGTACTTCAATTTAGCATTTATGTCTCCTTGATTTATGCCATACATTTTTTTTATATTTTTACTTGCAATGATTTTAATGTTATCGTTTGCTACTTCAACTTTTACTAAAAAATAAAAGCCACACCACAACTCTCGGCAATATAACGATGAGGCTTTCCATCCCTAGCCAACCCCGAGCAAAGTGCAACGGTGACGTGGAGTCCGATGAAGCTCACCTTGATTAGCTTGAGCCCGTTGTATAAGATTAGCTACATTACTTAGACATGATTTCGTGTCTTTAGCTTAAGGGATATAGTGATTAGTTTGTCGTATACTTCAATTTTTTAAATAGTAAGAATGCATGTTTTCGTTAACATGTTTGTATAATTTTGGAAAAGGATGTGATTGTTGTGTTCTTTATATGTCCCAAAATCATTCAGTTCGTTACAAGATTTACTTTATATATTTAGTGCAATGTAATGACTTTTGGTATCGATTACTCTCGAATTAGGTTTTATACTTGAAAATATCAATCACCATTACTTGAAATCAATATCATTGTCCCCTTGCTTTGTGTCCCTTTTTCATACAACAAAGATGAATTAAGAGAACAACATTAGCAATTGTACGGTAGCTTGACATCCGAGCACAAAGAGATTTATGCAAAAGTGATGGATTATGTTGTAAACGACAAAGGCGACATGTTCTTTGTCTACGGAAACGGAGGTACTGGTATGACATACCTATACGAAACTACGTCAGCTGCATTACGTTCACAAGGTAAAATCGTTTTAAACGTGTCATCAAGCGGTATTGTTGCCCTTCTGTTGGAAGGCGGTAGGAATGCCTATTCTAGGTTTGCTATCCCAATAAATGTTGTAGATGATTCAATGTGTCACATAGCAGCAAATGGCGACCTCGTTGATTTGATAAGGCAAGCAAAGCGTATTATATGGGGACGAGGCACCTATGATCAATAAATATTGTTTCGAGGCTTTTGACTAGACATTAAGGCCTGTTTCTTTTTTAAGAGGTTTATATGGGAGGTGGGTCCATTCTCTTATTACCTCTTATTTTGCCTCTTATTGGAGAGTAATGCCAAATTTGACACCATAGTGATACAGATAAAACAAGGAAAATAAATGAGTCCAAGTAAAAAATATATATATATATATATTATATATCTTCTTTCCCCATATAGATAAAAGTAAACACCCCCTAAGAGACATATGCATATCAGATCATTCAGTACCTTCTGAGTAGGTTTTTGGTGGCAAAGTTGTTTTGTTTGGTAGCGATTTCCGTCAAATCCTTCCGGTTATACCCAATGGCAGCAGGCAGAATGTAGTACATGCATCGATTAACTCTTCATATCTTTGGGAGCATTGCACCATCTTGAATTTGACGGTCAACATGAGGTTAGGTTTAGGTTCATCAAATTCAAAAAGAAAAGAAATCCAAGACTTTATTGAGTGGATTTTTTATATAGAAAATGGGAAGACTGGTGGTAAGAATGATGGCGAGGCAATTGTGGAATTTACAAAAGAGATGTTGATTCCAAACTCAGAAGATCATGTTGATTAATTGGTTCCATATATTATTCAAGAAACATATCCTAATTTGCTTCAAAATTTATGGGATATTGTTTTTTTTCAAGAAAGAGCTATTCTTGCACCAACACACGGATTGGTCGACATCATAAATGATCAAATGCTAAGTTTAATTCCAGGAGATGAGAGAGTATATAAAGGTTCTAACACAATTGGTGTCGCTGATGTGGATACAAATTTCAGCGAAGAAATATACACGACATATTTTCTAAACACTATAAAACTGTATGGCCTTCCACGCCACATGTTAGCATTAAAAATCGGTGCACCGATTATGTGTATGTGAAACATGGATCAAAAGGCAGGACTATATAATAGTACTAGGTTGCAAATACTACAGATGGGAACGAATATCATAGAAGCCCCAAAAATATCTAGTGGGAGACTTGCTAGTATATGTGCAATACCTAGAATAGTCATTAGCCATGCGGACAAGGTTATAAAAATCGCTAGGCGCTAGTGAGGTGGTCGGGTAGGGCCTAGCGATTAATCGAGGATTAATCGGATTGAAATTTTTATGCACAAAATTGTAATTTTAGATATTATATTATATTATATTTATGAGATAAGCATAGTGCATCAAAGTTCAAATATTTCAATGTTCAAATATAAACATAATACATAATTCTTCAAAGTTCAAAGTCAAACATAGACATTACTCGGTTTGTTGACCATTTTTAAGCGATCTTTGAACGATTAATCAGTTTGTTGACTGATTTTTAAGCAATTTTGTTGACCGGTTTTTAAGCGATTTTGTTTGATTAATCCGATTAGACCGATTTTTTTTATTTTGTCTGATTAATCGGTTTGTTGACCGATTTTTAAGATATCTTTGACCAAACCGATTAAATAGGCCGATTATCATAGGCGTTAGTGAGCGATCAACGATCATGCGGGGATTAATCAGCCGCCTGGGCCAATTTTTACAACAGAGCCTGCGGACAACAAGATGCCATTCAAATTTTAGGAGACAGTTCTCTGTTCAAGTTTGTTTGCTATGACAATTAAAAAAATTAAGGTCAAACATTGTTGTAAGTTAGCGTATTTATACAAAAGCCAATATTCACACACGGACAACTATATGCGGCTGTTTCAAGGGTAACGACGAAGACATGTTTGAATGTTCTTTGTTGTGATAAAGATGCGAATAAAGTAAGTACACCACAAACGTTATGTACAAAGAAGTCTATTTCGCATATGAATAACTATCATGTAATTGATTCATTGTCATACTTATGATTGTCCTTTTTACATATATTAAATGATCACTATATTTTTCTTTCCAATTATTTTGTTTAACATATTTGCCGTTATTTGTTATTTACTTTACATACATATAATTTTGTTAAACAATATTATGAAGCGAACCTGTCCATGAAGCTAATTTTTTATATTTTTACTTTGCAATGATTTTATTGTTATTGTATGCCACTTCAATATTTCTAAAAAAGAAAAAGCACACCACAATTCGGCAA
Organism: Chrysanthemum seticuspe; assembly: GCA_019973895.1. NCBI lineage: Eukaryota > Viridiplantae > Streptophyta > Magnoliopsida > Asterales > Asteraceae > Chrysanthemum > Chrysanthemum seticuspe. Next base: position 46,575,820 of record BPTQ01000009.1, read on the forward strand.
TATAACGACGAGACTTTCCATCCCTAGCCAACCCCGAGCAAAGTGCAATGGTGACGCCGAGCAAAGTGCAAAGTGCAATTAGCTCGAGCCTCGTTGTATAACATTAGTTACATTACATAGACGTGATTCCATGTCTTTAGCTTAAGGGATATAGTTATTAGTTTGTCGTATACTTCAATTTTTTAAATAATAAGAATGCATGTTTTCTTTAACATGTTTGTATAACTTTGGTAAAGGATGTGATTGTTGTGTGGAGAGAGATCCTCTCAAGATGTATGACACGACTTGACTCAAGTTAGCGAACTGTGAGCCATTGGATTTGATCTAATGGTTCAAATCGAAATCAATACCATTGTCTGCTTACTTTGTGTTATACCTTTTCATATTTGAACAATGTCCAATTCAATTTACATTTTTCTAAAAACCATTTATTACAAGAAAAAAAAATCATATATTTTCCTATAGCCGCTTATATGTGCAGTCTTCTTAAAAGAGGAAAAAAAAATTTAGGTCGCGTTTAGTTGCAGAAAAATTTTCTCACTTTTTCATTTTAGTTTTCTTGAGAATGGAAGAGCTTTCATCTCTAAGAACTTGAAAAACCACTTAAGATGGTGTGAGAGAAAAGTAGAGAAAGGTAAATTAGATTTTTCATATTTTTTTTGAGTATGAGAAATGAGATTTTCATTATTCTATAATTTTTTTTTTTAAATTGTTACTATACGGATCTTCTGTTTTTCCATTTTTTTTATGAACAATTTTCTTAAAAAATTAAGTATTTCTCACCAATTAAATACACCATTAGCTTCTATATTGAGATGGTAAGTAAACAACATCATCAGCGTTGACTTAACGTCACATCAACTTATCTATCCACAACCAATATCACCACAAATATAGTATAAGAGCTTTAGGTGTCATAACGAAGGGTGTCTTCGTCGTCGTGCCACCTCAGCGTCACATCAGCATCCCATTTTTCCACAACTAACCACAACAAACCCCCTCCTCACTCATAACAAACCTCAACCTCTTCATTTGGGGCCCACCACTACCTCAACCCTCCTCACTCACTCATAAAACGGATAGAAATTGAAATATTAAAACGTTTTGATTTCACTTTTGTCAGAACTCTTCCTCGTCGTCCCCACGATCTCAAGTCCAACGACGGGGCACGGCGAGCCACCCCGGTGTGGCGGCGGGGCACGACGACGCTCCACGTCAGCGACGGCGAGGGACGATATTCCCCACACCGGATGCTCTAATAACACAACCAACATCACCGTCAAATCATACCCCACTTAAACACGAATATACATCACAAAAATCAAATTATCACACACACAACCCCAACTTTCACAACTCAGTCTTTAGCACGACCGACTTCTCACCCCAAAACACCTAAAACGCGTTGTGTCGGGATTTTACTAATAAGGTAACACACGACTTGGAAGCCATAGCACAGTCTAAAATGGCTTATTGCCACTGGTTTTATGTTGAGCTAAACTTCATAAATATGGTCACTCAATATATAAACATGTCATGATCAGGTTATTAACTTATTCATTGAACTCTGATAAAAATGTACAAACTATTTTTCATAAATGAACTAAAAGTAAGCAAAAATGATGACTCTAGTTTTTTCTTGGGCCCTTAAAAATCTTAATTGGGATGATGAGGTGGTGGTGGTAGTAGTAAATGAAAGTGGGGGCATTTAAGACATTAATCACTACCTAATTTGCCTTGCGCCCCTTCACGGTTTCACCGTCTTTTTATGGGCCTTCTTCAAACCTTGTGCTTTTTTGTTTGCTTTTTGTCTACTTTTTGGCTTATTCTAAATACTACTAGTAACAAATACTGTATATAATTGAGTCACTTTATTAATATGTATAAATTATAAAACGTCGTTCAAATGTATGTCACAAACTCACAATGTGATTATACCCACACACAAAAAAAAAGTAGTGATATCTATCCTTCTAAGTAGTCTCATTAGACCATGAGTAACACTTATAACCAAAATATTTTTGACAACTTGCTTTTTATGAATCAAGAACATTGACAAAATCTTATGCAACGCAAAAAAAAAAAAAAAAAAAAAAAAAAAAAAAAAAAAAAAAAACCCATGTGGTTCACGACCAAGAACCCCTCGTTCTGCCCCTGCGTGATCTGTATTTCTTAGTCATGCCATACTTGCAACGATTTAGGTGTTTAGATACGTGTAAAACGTCTCGTGTTTCAAATTCAAGCATCATGCCTTGTCTAAAGTTTACATGATTGAGCTCATTCAAAATGGACTTATGCAATGACCGCTACTTGTCTACCGTCAACCCAACCCAATCGACGCTCGTTAGATTTGAAACATGACTAAAGTATGATCTTAGTCATGATCTTATATATTTATAATAGTCTACGTCAATACACATAGAAGGTATCTTCATATTATTATCGACATGCCAATAACGATCAATTTAAACTATGTTGACAAAAGATGTCACTTCAAATGTCTTGAATTCTGGACAACATTGCCAATATAATTTACTGTTTTGAATTGTTCCAAAACCTTAGTCACATACGACACTTGACACTACTATATCAACATTGCCGATACAATTAATCTACTTGTGGCTACGGAGGTTTACCTGCGCCGACTTTAAACTATCCAAAAAAGTAATCGCTTTGAAATTAGTCAGCTCGTAATCTCGAGACAGAAAACTAGATAAAAAAAATCAGTTGTTTGTTTCCATTGATCAATTTTGTTGATTGACTAAAAATAGTAAGATAAAATCATTTCCAAGTGGCAATATATTATACCATTTTCTTTATATGTTGTGGGGGTTAGTACCTGAGTACATGGTGCGATCTAGTGTTGGGGGTATGTAGGCTACATGGTTTGGATACAAAGAATCTAAAGATTAAATCCAAGAAGATAACTTATCATCATGCAACAAGTGGCCATGCTATTGGATTTTGTTCCATACAAATACTATTTCTTATGAGATTCTTAAAGTACAAAGATTAACTAATTAAATGGTTCCTTAAATACTGTTACATGCCAGTTGTATATGACAAACATCGATTTTTGTTGAATTGTTTTTTCGCCTTTTTAAACATAAGCCAAGGGTGTAATAAGGAAGTCTCAAGATCATTTTTATCATCGTCATCTCAGATTTTTCTCTTTACAATCAATTTCATCACCAGCATAATGTAATAAGATAATCAACTTCACCAAAAAACATATCCCCCTTAAAGCACAATTATACTCCAACAAAACACACAAAAACAAATAGTGCACGACTCGGTCATCCACAAGACCAAGTCTTGCAGTTTCTAGATTAAAGACGCGTGCTCCATAAGTGTAATAGGAAAGACTCTGTCTTGAGTGCCTTAGTCTTGCTATTAGACCTGGTCTAACTAGTAGCATAATAGCAAAAACAAAAGGCATGTTATGTGATTCTTTATGTATCAATTTGTATGAAGACAAGCAATTACTCGGTATGTTCATTAGTAGAACACGAGCACACGGTGTTATACCATTTTTCCTAGCGTTATGTTGCTATAACGTCGTGGTGAGTTGGTGTTATACTCTAAGTTATAGCTCAAAGTTAACTTTGCACGTTGTGTTTTAGCGTTTATATTTTAAGCAGCGTCAGAGCCAGAAAATTATTTACGATGAGTCAAACTTTGATAATTTAAAAAAATTATATTACAAATCGGTTTGTTACGAGTGCAAATTACAAAAATAGCCAGATATTTTTAAAAAATTACACTATAAATTTTTTTACTGGGGCACATGCCCAACCTATCTCCCTCCTATCTCCGCCTATGCTTTTAAGTGTTACAATGCGGTGAAAATGCATTTAATTCTATATTCAGTGTCATGTTGATGTCAAAAGAGTTTTTTCACAAAGCAAAGGATGTAAAGTATAAAGCTTATGAAAGTAATGTGTAGTTCAATTTCCAAGCCTCTTACTCTGTACTCATGCCGTAGGTTACAAAAAGAAGTAAAGTGGCACGTGTAAATTTGAATAAAAGTAAGTTTATCACGAAGCAACGAATGTAAAGTATAAAGGATATGAAGTACGGTATATCATCAAGCAAACATGTAAAGTGTAAAAGTTGCATGCATGGGTACGTATTATTTCTACCGTAAGAAAACTAAATATAAAGTTTAGAAAACACATGATTTTGTAATATGGTTTTCTTGTACATGAGGTTAAAGCGTTCTTAGAGTACGGTTACGATAAACAACGTATGTAGACATTATTGATAACTACGTATGTTTTATAAGTTACGACCCAATGTGATTCGTTGAATTTGTACGGATCGAATGCGTTATTTCTAAGACTTATACATGAAACTATGAACTGTCCCATATGGAATGTCAAATTGTCGTTTAAAAAATTATATGAGAATGCTACTAATCATATGGTCTAGTTGATAAATCAAATCATCATCACAGTATCATATGTATGACCCTATATTACATATCACTCAATGTTGGTTAAGTGCCAATATGAAAATAGTTAGTTTAGAACTTCAAGCAATATACTGTAGACTTGAAAGATCATGGTAGATACTTGTTTGGTTATAACTTATAAGAGTATCTTTAACGCATGAGATTGTTGAAAAAAAAACAAAAAAAACAAAAAAAAAAAAAAAAAAAACTTTGAAAATCAAATATTATTTCATGTAGCTTATACAAATAATTTTTTTTAAATAATTCTTTATCCATCTCCATCTGCACCTCAATTTCAAGATTCATCAACATTTTTTTTTACCAAACATACCTTAAGTATCGTTTGTGTCGTGTTGTTATAATTTGCGAGATCAACAGCTGTACTAAAATGATCATAAGTATTTGTTTATAAATTTAAAAGTTTTTATTTTCCTTTATTTTTTCTTTTTTTTTCAATGAAAATCACACATTAATGGCTTTCTAACCATATATAACATATAGTATTTGAACTTCTACATTAGAGTATTTTATTTATAAAAGTTCAACAAAGTTTAATGAAAAAACTTGGTGTCAATTGCAAACCTTTCGCAACATATAATAAAAGTTAACATATGTTGTATCAAACTTTAAATTATATCATTTCTTGCATTGAAAACAAAACATTCATAGCTTTTCAACTAAATACAAATAAAATGTTTTAGCTCTTACATACTATTTTTGAACATTATTTTTTAAATCACATGTGATAAAAATTACATATAATAAAAAATTATGTAATTTTAAACGAAAAAAATATAATCATATGTGAATAAACATAAAAATAATACACATTTTGAATAAGACAATTTCAATCACATAATTAGTAGACACATATGTTAAATTCAACGTCAACTATCACGAATCAATAATCATATGAGAATTTTTAAATTCACACAATAAATCACACGTGAATTACCAATACCTATGAAAGCTGAAGTTTTTTCGTATTTTGTCCAACTTTGACGAATTACATGCTCTAATCTGGAAGTTGAATTATAATGTGTTAGAGCAATGATATGGAGACCTAATATATATGCCTAAACACATGCCTAATCCATTAATAATTTGACACATCACTTATGCATTTTCCCTCTCCCATATCTTCACTTTTGAATTTTCCACTTGTCATCATCTTGTTTTTAGACATGTTTTTAATCTTTCATTTTAGGCATGCGAATCATTTTTGAATGTGTTATATGTGGTTGGAAAATTATGAATGTCTACCTTTTAGGAAGAAAAAACGCTGAAGCTTTTAGAATTTCTTAGAAAGTGTTATGTTCAATTTACTACGGTTGTTAATGTTCGAACTTTCAAATTAATGTTAGATCACATGTGATTTATCATGCAAGTTTACGCAATGAAAAAAAAAGAATGAAAAAAGACCTGAAGAAAGAGCAAAATAATTATTTGTCGAAAGCATATCAATGTGACTATTTATAAAAAGATAATTAAATGTTAATCACGATGATGTATTTATTTTTGTTTAACGAGGATTTTTGAGATATTTAGTTTTAAGAAAAAGGGTTTAAAGTTTTTTTTTTTTTTTTTTTTTTTTTTTTTTTTTTTTTTTTTTTTTTTTTTAAGTTAATAGATGCTTATGATTGATTCCTTGATATGCAACTCTTTTATTCGTGAGTAAATAAACTTTCCTCTTACACGTGATTAACAAAAACACTGTGTGATCACAAGCCAAACATGAACTTAATTCAAACTTTAATCATACAATATTGTAAACAATTTATTTTGTTCAAGTTACGAAAAGATTTTACAATAATCCAAAAGACTTTATAATAAATCATGCCATTAGATATTCTATTAAATCATCAAGTGCTTACCAGTACATGAACTTTACAAATTACACCAATTCAAATAAGTTGAAAATAAAGATTTTAACTTAGAACATAAAATATGAGAAAATAGCTATTAGCAAGTGTACAAGGGAATATATCACTACTTGCCCTGAGTTGGCCATTCCTTGAATTTTGAATGTCAGGAATTATCAAAAACAACTCTCATTTTGTTTCACATGTCTTATCCATTTGTCTAATCGAGTGCATATAAAATAATAGAGTAATGAATCTTTGCCCTAAGCCCATAAGTTTTATGAAGTCTATGAATATAGAGTTGGAAATTTTTTAGAACGGATGTAATTGTCACCGTACTCACCACAGTTATTTTAGTGTTCTTTTTTTTTTCATCAAACCAATCGTGAAACAGTTTGAATGGTGATCACCAAAATAAACACATAAATACAAACAAGGGCGAAGCTACATGATAACGGGAAGGGTCCCGACCCTCCTGTGCCTAAGTCCGTTAGTGTAATTTTTCGCCATTTCATGTGTTAAAAAAAAATAAAGTAAAAAAAAAATCTCGGCTCTCCCATCTAATATTTTTTCGGAAACATTTTTGTTTCGGCCCTCTTATGAAACTTTTTCAAGCACCGCCACTGAATACAAACATAGAATACAATATACCTGTAAAAATGGTACAGAACAATATCAATAATCACCCAACCAACCACCCCTTGGTGATAATCTTTTATTATAACGATAAACACAGTAGATTAGTCCCCAACACATGTGCTAATCAATACAAATACAAAGAAAGATTGTTGTCCCTCTATCAGGTGCAACAATAGAATACAATCACTCACACACTAAACCAAACCAAAGATCAAGATGATCTACAATCTGTTTACACCAGTAAACTACCCAGAAAACCAAAGAAACCCAGATGAATATCAAACAAACTTGTATGTGAAACTTTGAGAGAGAATATCGAGAGAGTTAAATGAAACCCTAGCTGAAAATGTCTTTATATAGCCAGAGATTTTACACTCTCAACCTTGCACAAATAAACTCAACAAACAATACCCAAAAAGTTAAGAATTAGAAACTTAGTATAAAAAAGTTACATAATACACCCCTGAAGGTTCAGCTGATTGTCAAAGAAGTATTCAATACTTTCAACATCCCCCCTCAAACTGATGAACCTGCAAACAAATTAATCATACCAAGATTTCTAACCATAACACCATGCTGAACAGACCCAAGAGCTTTAGTCAAAACATCAGCAGTTTGACTTTTGAAGTCAACTTTAACAGTTTTAATCAAACCAGATGCAATCTTTTCTCTAACAAGATGTACATCTATATCAAAATGCTTAGTTTTTTCATGCATCACAGGATTAGCAGCAATTTGTATAGCAGCTTTATTATCACAAAATAACTCAACTGGCAATAACTGTTCAGTAACACCCAAGTCTTTTAAAACTTTAAGAATCCACATAACCTCACATGTAGTAGAAGCCATGCATCTGTACTCAGCCTCAGCTGAAGACTTAGAAAGAGTGGCTTGTTTCTTACTCTTCCAAGAAACCAAGTTACCATTTACAAAAACACAATATCCAGACACAGACTTTCTAGTCACAGGACATTTAGCCCAATCAGAATCAGAATATGCAGAAACTTTAAAACTTTGATTATTCTTACTAAAATGTAAACCATTACCAGGTGCAAGCTTAAGATACTTTAACAGTCTTAAGCCAATATCAAAATGAGATTTTAAAGGAGAATGCATATATTGACTCAAGCAGTGCAGAGCATAAGAAATATCAGGTCTAGTCATAGTAAGATATATCAACTTCCCAACAAGTTTCTGATAACTAGTGATATTTTTCAACCTTTTATCATCACTAGTTTCTTTATGATTTAAAACTATATTCTCAGGCAAAGGAGTTAACACAGGTCTACAACCAAGTAAACCATAATCATTTAACAGCTCAAGACAATATTTCCTTTGGTTTAAACACAAACCTTTATCAGTTTTTAAAACTTCAATTCCAAGAAAATACTTTAATTCTCCTAAGTCTTTGATTTTAAACTTATTTTTCAGAAAAGTTTTAAAATCCTCAATCTCATTTTCATTATTACCAGTGATCACCAGATCATCAACATAAACAAGTAAGTACAGTACAGAATTTCCCTTGGTTTTAACAAACAATGAATGATCATTTTTGGAATGCACAAACCCAGCCTCAAACAAGGCTTCAGACAACTTAAGATTCCATTGTCTTGGAGCCTGTTTTAGACCATAAAGAGACTTTTTTTAACCTGCAAACTTTATTATTGTTTTCTGGAAACAAACCAGGTGGAGGCAACATATAAACCTCTTCATTTAGGTCACCATATAGAAAAGCATTGTTGATATCCATTTGAAATATTTTCCAATCATTTTGAACCGCAATGCTCAATAAACACCTAATAGTACCCATTTTAACCACAGGACTAAAAGTCTCATCATAATCAAAACCATATTTTTTACTGTAACCCTTAGCTACAACTCTAGCTTTATATCTTTCAATCTCACCATTAGATTTCAACTTAAGTTTCCAAACCCACTTAGACCCAATAGGAATTCTTCCTTCAGGAAGATCAACTTCTTCCCATGTATCATTTTCATATAAAGCAACTAACTCATCATTCATAGCATTTTTCCAGTTTATGTCCTGTGAAGCTTCCTCATAAGAAGAAGGTTCACATGACTTATTCATGTTAGCAACAAAACAACAATTATCAGTACTTAACCAAGTATGGTTAGCATACTTATTTAGACCATACTTAATCTTAGAATCAAGCACATAATCATTCAGTTTAGTACTCAACATCCACTACCCTACCAGATTCACCTAGATTACCTTCTCTACTTACAGATGTTAAATCTATATCCTCAGTTTCATCATTGGGAGAGGGACTAGGAGTTCTGGTTTTTGACTCAAAATTATCAAAAAAATTTAAAGTGTTAACATCAAGAGAATCATTTGAAGAACCAGACTGTTTCATTTTATATGGAAAAATAGTCTCATAAAACTTAACATCTCTTGAGTATAAAACTGATCTATTTTCCAGACTTAACAATTTGTAAGCTTTCTTTCCACTTGCATAACCAAGCAAAACACATTTTTCAGATTTTTGAGAAAACTTATCAGACTCTTTTAAAATAGTAGCATAACAAAGACACCCAAAACTCCTAAGATGTGCCAAACTAGGTTCTCTTCCATAAACCAAAGAAAAAGGAGATTTACCATTCAAAACATAGGAAGGCAACCTGTTAATCAAATAAGTAGCAGTTAAAACACAATCAGACCAAAACACAAGAGGAATCCCCCCCTGAAACATAAGACTTCTAGCTACATTAAGCAGATGCCTATGTTTCCTTTCAGCAATACCATTCTGTTGAGGAGTATATGCTACACTAGTTTGATGAATAATACCCATTGTATCAAAAAATTCACCCATTTTATTATTAACAAACTCAGTACCATTATCAGATCTGACTATTTTGATAACACATGCTTACGTGTTACTTGTTTACATATACATATGTACTTATTTGATGGCTTATACTTTCTAGCCTTATACTAAATACTATAAGTATTTTCTTTATACTTACACACACGTATACCATCCTTGTCACAGACCATGCCTTTCCTTATGAAATCCTTCTATTCAACTTCGAGTTTTGAACACTCATCACATTATGTGATGATTTCTCTTATTCTCTTGCAAAAATATCACCAGTTGTGTTCTTTGTAGACAAATGGCTCCACGCAAATCAAAGCGTACTCCGCCCGCAAACAATGTCACTCGCGACCAAAACAATGCTACTCCAAACCAAACCGATGCCATTGATGCAAGACTAGAGCAACTTGTGGCACAACGAGTATCTGAGGCACTGGCCGCTGCTAACAATGGAATATCAAGCACCAACACCGGTGACGGAACAACAAGACCTACTAATGGCAGCCGTAGCTGCACCTACAAGGAATTTCGTGCCTGTTCTCCTGGAAGCTTTGGGGGAACTGAGGGAGCTGTCAGCTTGGCACAATGGTTAGAAAGATTGGAAACTATTTTCCGCATCTGCAATTGCGAAGAAGAGTCCAAGGTTAAGTACGCCTCGTACACTCTAACGGGCAGTGCTCTAACTTGGTGGAACTCTTACATGAAGTCAGCATGGATGGATATTGCATACGCTATGGCGTGGGAACAATTCAAAGCTTTACTACTCCAAAAGTATTGTCCCCGTACAGAAGTTAAGAAAATGGAAGTGGAATTCTGGAACCTGAAGGTTCAAGGCACCAACATCACTACATACACTCAGCGATTCCAAGAGTTAGCCTTACTATGTCCTGAGTTGGTTTCTACTGAGGCGCGACTGATAGAGCGCTACATTGGAGGACTACCCTTGAGTATCAGGGGGAATGTGACTGCTTCTAAGCCTGCTGATTTGCATGAGACAATCTCTATCTCCCACAGCTTGATGGATCAGGTAATCCAAGACATGGCAGAGAAAGGAGGAGATAACAAAAGAAAGTGGGAAGACAACTCAAGAGTCAACCATCAACCAAACAAAAGACAAGAGGTCGCCAAGGTTTATTCTGCTGGACCCAGTGGCCAGAAGGTCTATGCTGGCAAATCACCATTCTGCAACCGTTGCAAACTCCATCACAACGGGCCATGCACTGTGAAATGCAAGAATTGTCAGAAGATCGGACATATGACCAGGGATTGTAGATCACCTGTTCTTGCTACTGCTCAGGGGGCATCTGCAGCTAATCAAAGAGCTCCTACCATCAAGGACAAATCCTCCATTACCTGCTTCGGTTGTGGGGAGAAAGGGCACTACAAGAGTGAGTGCAGAAAACAGAGAAACCAGGGTAACAATGGGAATCAAGCTGCTGGAGGAAACCAGGGCAATGCAGGAGGAGCCCGGGGAAGAGCATATGTTGTTGGAGGGAGGGAAGCACCAGAGGACCCGAATGTTGTTACGGGTACGTTCCTTCTAAACAACCGCTATGCATCTATTTTATTTGATACGGGAGCCGATAGGAGTTTCATATCCAGTACATTTAGTCAACTGCTAGATATCGTTCCTACAGCCCTAGATATTGTGTATGAGGTAGAACTAGCTAATGGTAATGTGGAAAGAGTAAACACTATAATTCGAGGTTGTGCGCTAAACCTACTAAATCACCAGTTCAAAATCGACCTCATGCCAGTAGGATTGGGCAGTTTTGATGTCATCATTGGCATGGACTGGTTATCTGAATACCATGCGGTAATCCTCTGCGATGAGAAGATTGTTCGAATACCGTACTGTAATGAAGTCTTAGAGGTACAAGGAGATAGGAGAGACAGTAAAGGTGCATCTCGATTAAACATCATATCAAGCACCAAAGCTCAGAAGTACATTGAGGATAGATGTCATCTCTTTGTAGCACAAGTCCTGGAGAAGAAGGAGCCTGAAGAAAAACGCCTAGAAGACGTGCCAGTTGTGCGTGATTTTCCTGAAGTCTTTCCCGAGGACTTGCCTGGACTTCCACCAACAAGGCAACTTGAGTTTCAAATTGACCTAGTACCGGGAGCTGCACCCGTAGCACGGTCACCATACCGATTAGCTCCATCAGAGATGCAAGAACTGTCAAAACAACTACAAGAACTCTCAGAAAAAGGATTCATCAGGCCTAGTTCCTCACCTTGGGGAGCTCCTATTTTATTTGTCAAGAAGAAAGACGGAACCTTTCGGATGTGCATCGACTATAGAGAGTTGAACAAGTTAACAATAAAGAACCGATACCCACTCCCCAGAATTGATGATCTATTTGATCAACTTCAAGGTTCTAGTGTATATTCAAAGATCGACCTTCGATCCGGTTACCACCAACTACGAGTCCGAGAAGAAGACATCCCAAAAACGGCATTTAGAACTCGATACGGACACTACGAGTTCCAGGTTATGCCATTTGGTTTGACAAATGTGCCAGCAGTATTCATGGACCTTATGAATCGGGTATGCAAACCATATCTGGATAAGTTTGTAATCGTGTTCATAGACGATATATTGATCTATTCCAAGAACAAGGATGAACATGAGAAACACCTTAAGATGATCCTGGAATTGCTCAAGAAGGAGAAATTGTACGCAAAATTCTCAAAATGTGACTTCTGGATTTCCACTGTACAATTTCTTGGTCACGTGATTGACAGTCAAGGCATTCACGTGGATCCTGCGAAGATTGAATCTATTAAGGATTGGGCGACACCAACAACACCAACTGAAATACGCCAATTCTTAAGACTTGCCGGCTATTACAGGAGATTCATCGAGGGATTCTCCAAAATAGCCAAACCTTTAACTACCCTAACTCAGAAGAATGTAAAGTACGTTTGGGGTGAAGACGAAGAAGAGGCATTCCAGATACTCAAAGAGAAATTGTGTAGTGCACCCATCTTGGCTCTACCTGAAGGGAGCGATGACTTTGTCGTATATTGTGACGCTTCTCACAAAGGTCTAGGAGCTGTCTTGATGCAGAGGCAGAAAGTGATAGCTTATGCATCACGTCAACTCAAGACACACGAAAAGAACTACACTACACATGACCTAGAACTTGGAGCAGTTGTGTTCGCTCTTAGGATATGGAGACATTACCTGTATGGCACAAAGTGTACAGTGTATACGGACCACAAAAGCTTGCAACATATTCTAGACCAAAAAGAGTTGAACATGAGACAACGTAGGTGGCTAGAACTTCTTAGTGATTATGATTGTGAGATTCGTTATCACCCTGGTAAAGCCAACGTTGTGGCAGATGCTCTTAGCCGGAAAGAACGACTCAAACCCTTGAGAGTCAGAGCACTAGGAATGACGATCAGTTCACCTTTACCATCAAAAATCCTGGAGGCTCAGGTTGAGGCACTCAAGGAAGAAAACCGACCAAGTGAAAAACTCTACGGTATGCCAGAAAGTGAAAATGGTTTCGTGAAGAGATCCGACGGAGTATTGTGCTTCAAGGACAGAAGCTGGGTACCACTCTATGGAGGGATACGAGAGTTAATTATGAACGAGTCACATAAGTCCAAGTACTCTATTCATCCCGGAGCTGATAAGATGTACCTCGATCTTAAGAAACTATATTGGTGGCCTAACATGAAGGCGGATATTGCACTATATGTCAGTAAATGCTTAACTTGCTCTAAAGTTAAGGCTGAACACCAGAAACCGTCCGGATTACTAGTGCAACCTGAAATTCCCGTATGGAAATGGGAACGAATCACTATGGATTTCATAACCAAACTACCAAGAACATCCAGTGGATATGACACGATTTGGGTGATTGTTGACAGACTCACCAAATCTGCACATTTCCTTCCCATCAAAGAATCTGACAGCATGGATCAACTCACTCGACTATACTTGAAGGAAGTAGTCGCCAGACATGGAGTACCCATTTCAATCATTTCCGATCGTGATAGTCGTTTCACTTCAAACTTTTGGCAATCACTCCAGAAAGCTTTGGGGACTCAACTCGACATGAGTACCGCTTATCATCCACAAACTGACGGTCAAAGCGAAAGAACCATCCAAACTTTAGAGGACATGCTCCGAGCTTGTGTCATTGATTTCGGCAAAGGATGGGACAGACATTTGCCCCTAGTTGAATTCTCGTACAACAACAGCTATCATACAAGTATAAAAGCTGCACCGTTTGAAGCACTTTATGGTCGAAAGTGTCGATCACCCATTTGTTGGACCGAAGTGGGAGACAACCAACTCACAGGTCCTGAACTCATTCATGAGACGACTGAGAAGATTGTGCAAATTCGTAGTAGGATGCAAACTGCCCGAGACCGACAGAAGAGTTATGCTGACAAGAGACGTAAACCTCTTGAGTTCCAAGTAGGGGATAGAGTCATGCTAAAAGTCTCACCATGGAAAGGCGTGATACGTTTTGGCAAACGTGGAAAGCTGAATCCTCGTTACATCGGACCTTTCGAAATTCTAGAAAGAATCGGACCAGTAGCTTACCGACTCGAGCTACCACAAGAACTGAACAACGTGCATAATGTCTTTCACGTATGCAACCTCAAGAAATGCTTGTCCGAGGAAACTCTTGCTATTCCTCTGGAAGAAATCGAGATTGACAATCGACTACACTTTATCGAAGAACATGTTGAAATCATGGACCGAGAGGTCAAGAGATTAAAACATAGTCGAATCCCAATTGTCAAAGTTCGTTGGAACTCCCGAAGAGGCCCTGAATTCACGTGGGAACGTGAAGATGAATTCAAGGCCAAATATCCTCATCTTTTCACTTCTTCATCGACTAACATGAATTGAATGTCGGGACGACATTCAAATAAGGCTGGGAGGCTGTGACAAATGGTAATTTTCCGTACTATTATTTTAATAGTAATAATATTTATTTTAACAGAAAATGCACATTTTATATTTTCTGACATAGATTAACGAATAGAAAAAAATAGAAAAGCCACACGCGTACCGATACCCAATTAGTAATGGCAACGTTTGTTTAACTCATGTTTGAGTCCAAAGATGTTTTTATAATACTTATATAAAAACACTTCCGAAAGCGCATTTTATACATTTTTCTTGTAAGTGTCAAACCGGGACACCGCGACTAATCATTTTAAACACGGGACAATTCGAACCCGACAAATCTCATTTGGGCTTACATTCATATCAAACCATATAGGCTCGTGGTCCATGTGATATCTCAACCCAATCGCACCCTAAAAACTATACAAGCTTAATTCAAAATTTATAATACAAGTTATATGATATATATACATATTTTTTTCCTTCTCTTCTACAATCTACACATTTCAAGCTACAAGCCATGCAACAACTTTAAATATATTTTTTTTTCTTCTATTAGACGGAAACCCAAAAGAAACAAATGACCAACTTTGTTGAAATTTTCCTTTTTATTTTATTTTTTTGACTGCTACCCACGACAGAAAAGCAATGCAAACACAACATTGTACTCTTCTTCCCTTGCTTCTTCTTACGTGTGGACTCAACCAACAAAGGAGACAATCCACCCCATTGACAAGACTAAACATTAACACCTTCCCTCATTTCAGCCGAATGTATGCATGCATGCTAGCATCCCTATTTTTTTATTTATTTATTTTACTTGGAATTCATACAAGCATTTGGTTATAAAAGGAAGACATCATAGCCTTTCTCTCTCACACTTACTAAACTCCCAAACATACAAACAATACTCCACTCCATCTTTCCTCTCCTACATTCGACAACAAACACAAGGGTGAAAACTAGGATTGAAGAGTTTGGTTTAAGTCTTGGGATTAAGATCTTCTTTTGGTTCTTGGCTTCCACCTTGCTCGACACACATACACTTCCAACCCACTGTGAGCCTCCAAAATTTCTCATTTGTGTATTTCTTTATCACTTTAAGTTTTCTACATATATGCTACTTTGTAAATGGGTTATTCTCCTTGCTTCGAGATACATGCAAACATACATGATAATATGCTTAGTTTTGAAAACTAAGTGTGACTTAGTTTGCATGTTCACTGCCGAAACATATACGCATATACGCACGTATAAATTCGACTCTCATGCATACGAAGACTAATGTTGCATTTAAGCTTGTGTGGTAGTAATATTTAGTCTCATTAACACATAAACTCCGCGAGAAGAAAACTAGTACTCATTTTCATATCAAACTTGTTTAAGTTTTTGGAACCTAAATCAACTAAACGAAAACTACATATAAGTAAACTTAAGTGTCGGCTATCTTGGACAACAATTGTCTACTCGTTATCATGTCTTATTAGATAACTTGAATTCATCAACTATAACTTAAGAATGAAAATGGCAAAACAGTTTGGAGATGAAACAAAAAGAAATATACCAACTCATGCATTCTCAGTGAAATATGGGACAAGGTTATAAAGCTGTAACGGTCCTCAAGTACAAGCGAATTGTAAAACTAAACCAAAAAGAGTCTTTGGCTCACTTGGTTGTGTCTCACGGTTGCTAGACAATCCACCAAGGTTCGAATCTTGGCAACACCATTTTGTGATTTTTACAATTTTTGGTAAGTTTCGAATCTTGCCACCTTCAGCCCCTCAATTTCCAAACAGTCGACAAATTATCTTAAAAGTTTATATAGCTTTGAAACTTAAATGGTATTTCACAACTTTGGCCCCTCCACTTCATGTCATTTATCAACTTTCTTAAAACCTTTAATAAGTTTTCAAAACTAATATTTCTCTAACACATTTTGTCCAACATTCGTTAAACTTATATATTTGGTAAATTTTACTAAACCCCGACTAAAAGACGAAGTCTAAATAGCAAGAAAATATTTATAACGAATGCAAATAAATATTTTCTAACTTATTATCCCCTAACTATATATATATAAACACATTTATATACATTTATATCTATCACGTAAACATTATTGATATAAATACTTAACGTAAAGTATTTATTAATATCAACGATATATGATTTTTCACACTTTTATAGTGAATATTTTCCGTACTAAGTCTTTCGGTTACTCCTGAACCGAAACCTACTCGTCACGAATACTTTTATATACTCTTATATAATAATTGTACGTTTGTCCATGAACCAATACTTACAAACACTTGAAAACGATTTTAACGTAAAGTCTACCACACAAGCAACATTAAACATAATCGCTTGTAAACACTTTAATTTATTTACACACTTTGAGTCGTGAGTACACATTACTATAAACTAAGAATTGCCATACTAATTTAGGTCCCGTGTTGGTGCCACACACTGCTACTACTTAACTATTCGTTTCGGAGGACTTATTTTCGAGGTGAGTTCGTAGCCCCACTTTTTAACTCGTATTTGCTTTGCAAACTTGGGGTGAGAAACATGCTTGATTTTATGGACCATTTAAACAATGCTTTTGTTTGTAAAACTATTACGTGTTAGCCTAAGTACTGCCCGTTATTGCGTGACTACATTTTGCACGCATCATTTGTTGCGTGACGACATTTTGCACGCTTTATTCATTACGTGACTACATTTTGCACGTTTGATTCATTACGTGACTACATTTTGCACGCTTTATCCGCCGAGCATCGGTAAGATGGAACTTAGCGCAGTGTAATAGACTTTCGTATAACATTATGCACATTATAATGTTAACTCGTAAACTTATTGGTCCAACTTAACTGCTTTATGTAAACCTATGAACTCACCAGCTTTTTGCTGACTTTTTAGCATGTTTTCTCAGGTGTTTAATTGTTGGATGTATGATAAGGCAAGGCAGCGCTTGGCAGGGGCATAGGCACACTTTTGGAGTGTACACATAACACTCATGACCAATGTTTTGTACTATGAGACAACTTAAAACAATTATGGGCCTTGTTTTTTTTTCGCATTCATAACTATGTAAAACTTATGCTTTTATTTTATGAAACTTTAAAACGGGTTAGATAATCCGTTCTCTATTACTTGTGTTGTGATCTCAATAAGTAGCACCCCGATATCTCTTTCGCTGCATTCTGATTTGGGGGTGTTACACTTATTAAACTGAGTCAAAACCATCTTAAAGAAACTTTGAAACATCTCAAAAACCTCATGTTTTCCTTTTAACATATACACCCAAACAGATCTACTGTAGTCATCAACAATAGTCAAAAAATATCTGAAACCTTTCCTGCTAACCACCTTATAAGGCCCCCATACATCAAGATGTATAAGATCACCAAAAACAGATGTATTATGTTCACTTAAAGGAAATGGATCCCTTGTTTGTTTAGCCTTATGACAAACATCACAAGGTGCTCCATGATCAATATTAGTTAATTTTAAAGAACCTTTTAAAAGTTTCAAAACTGGATTAGCAGGATGTCCCAATCTACTATGCCAAACATCTTTAGAAACAAAACAACTAAAACACTCACTATTAGACACAAAAGCAGAGGAAACTTCAGACTTATCAAACAAATACAAACTACCAGACTCACTACCAGTCCCCAGCACCCTCTGTTGATTCAAATCCTGAATATAGCATTTAGTCTCATCAAAACCAACTCTCAACTTACTATCTTTAATCAACTTATTAACAGACATAAGACTAACACAATATTCAGGAACAACAAGCACATCAAACAAAACCACATTATCATTAAGCTTTAAGTTACCAACATGAGTAACTTTAGCAAGAGTACCATTTGGATGTCCTACAGTAATTTTCAAATCAGATATATCAACCAAATTATGCATATTAAGAGTATTATTAGTTAAATGCTGATTAGCCCCAGAATCAATTATCCATCCAAGATGGTAATTGACCCCATTTAATTTAATATTAGCACCAAAAAATCTATAAAAATGCTGATTAAAGAAAACACTGCAGTTAAAAAAAGAACAAGAATCCCTACCTGCCATATTAGCATGAGCAGAGGATCCTGGTTTATCATTCAACAGGCTTAACAACTTCATAACTTGTTCATTACTCAGAGACATACTTCCAGAACAATTCTTAGAACCATTATTAACAACAGAGACACTTCTAATATCATTGTTTTTATTAAAGTTGTTAGCAGGTTTCAGATTAGGATTCTTTTTAAAACCAGAAGGATAACCAATAACTTCAAAACATCTATCAACAGTATGACCTTTCAACCCACAATGAGTACAAAGCAAACTATCATAATTTCCCCTGTTATTAGACCCAGAATTGTTATTATTACTGTTTTTTCTCCAACTAGTATTCTTATTATCATAAGTCTTAGAAACAAAAGCAGAAACCTGAGCCTTCTCAGATTTAACAGTTGTGGTTGGAACCCCTCTATGGGATTCTTCCCTTGATACAATGACAAAGGCATCTTTGACTTCAGGAAGGATTTCCCTAGTCAAAAGAGTACTTCTTATGGGTTGATAAATGTCATCAAGACCCATAAGGAACTGCATCAATTTTAACAACTTCCCATGATCAACAAGTTCTTGTCTAGCCTCACAAACACAATCAGGCAACTTAGTAAGAATATCAAACTCTCTCCACAAAGAATTCAACTTATGATAATACTCAGAAACAGGTAAACCACCCTGTTTAACACTATTAATCTTTTGAAACAGATTAAAAACCACAGAACCATCAAGTCTATCATATGTATCTTTTAAATCTCTCCAAACAACAGAAGCATTATCAGAAAAAACATGTCTAAGATACACATCTTGAGTTAAAGAACTCAGGATCCAATTAAGCACTACTGCATTACATCTGTCCCACTGGGCTTCCAGCAAGGGACTTGCAGCATAAGCAGTTCTAAGACAAGTACCATCAAGAAACCCCATCTTATTTTTAATTTGCATAGCAAGTTTTATAGCACTAGCCCAAACTCTATAGTTTTCTACACCAACCAATTTAATACTAACAACAGATGCACAATTAGAATCATTAGGATGCAAATGCAGAGGATTGCTCTGATCAAGACTACTAATCATGATAGCCATAATGATAGAAAATGAACCAGAAACACAAACTAAACAGACAAACAATCAAACAGATATACCAAGAAACTACAAGAACTACCAAACATAAACTAAACCAAGAACACACACCCAGGACTAACTTAGCCCAAGCCAGTAAGCTGTGATTGACCAGAGCAGGTATTCACACCTCTCAAGGAGGCAGATCAAGAAGTTAGTCAATCCGTTTACGCCCACTAAACTCAGAACTAGTCAATCCTAAAGGAGAAGTAATTAAACCTTACAGTGATTAAAAGATGAACCAGCAGCGGAAAAGATTCAATCAATAGCCCAAGAACCACAAGATTCCCAGAATACAAGAAACCCCCAAATTAAAAAATTAGGGTTTCTTCCAATCGTACCAAGAAACCAAAAATTCAACTTCCCAAACCACCAAAAACACCTCCAATCCAAGCAAGAACCTCAGTAACCAAAAACCCCCAAAAATTAGGGTTTCAAGAAAAAACCCTAAAAAACCAATCGAGCTCACAACCCGTCAATTAATCGAAGAATCACCAAGAGATCAAGCAAAATTACCAACCTGGCTCTGATACCATGTAAAAATGGTACAGAACAATATCAATAATCACCCAACCAACCACCCCTTGGTGATAATCTTTTATTATAACGATAAACACAGTAGATTAGTCCCCAACACAGGTGCTAATCAATACAAATACAAAGAAAGATTGTTGTCCCTCTATCAGGTGCAACAATAAAATACAATCACTCACACACTAAACCAAACCAAAGATCAAGATGATCTACAATCTGTTTACACCAGTAAACTACCTAGAAAACCAAAGAAACCCAGATGAATATCAAACAAACTTGTATGTGAAACTTTGAGAGAGAATATCGAGAGAGTTAAATGAAACCCTAGCTGAAAATGTCTTTATATAGCCAGAGATTTTACACTCTCAACCCTGCACAAATAAACTCAACAAACAATACCCAAAAAGTTAAGAATTAGAAACTTAGTATAAAAAAGTTACATAATACACCCCTGAAGGTTCAACTGATTGTCAAAGAAGTATTCAATACTTTCAACAATACCCCAATAGACCAACACCACCAAACCGACTCCATTTTGATCCTTTCACGCATTCCTCGAGTCCTTTGTAAGGTCACTACGCGTGGTGTAGGTCATTTTGGTGCAATCACGCATTACCATTATATGTGGTCTTATAATATGTGTCATTTATTATTTTTTTAAAGAAAATTTAACCTACGTACCCTGATCTGTAAGTAAGGAAGATGACAGATAAATATTTCCTAAACATTCGTTAAACAAATGATTAAAAAGTACAGTTTTACCTAAACAGCAACTACCTTTAGTTTTTTGCAAATTTGCTTTTTCTCAGATGTAACAATTTTTGGTGACAATTTTTTGGAGTGGGATCCTCTCAAGTTGAGAGTATCAATTTGAGTCAAGTTGAGTCACTATGAGCCATTGGATCAAATCCAATGGCTCAAATCAAAATAAGTACTTTTGATTTGAACTATTGGATTTGATCCAATGGCTCATAGTGTCTCAACTTGACTCAAGTTGATCATCTCAACTTGACTCAAGTTGATTATCTCAACTTGAGAGGATCCTATTCCCAATTTTTTTACCTTCAGTGCAATGTTATAAATGGGTGACTTTGTCACATGAAACTTAAGCTCAGTTTTACTGAATAGTATCAATCTTTATTGTAGTAACAGTCTTTATAATCATCTTAATAACTTAAACATACACATGGTTTAAAACTTAAAATAACGCAAAGAGCATATAAAAGTATTGCTTTCTAAAAGAAAGTAAATGAATTCTTGGGCTTCTAGATGTACTATAGGCCTATAGCTTTGAAACTGGGCTCATTCTAGGATTAGTGGGCTGTCTTATAGACTTACAAAAAGCAAAACCCCAATGAAGTTAGTAGATCCACTAACATGTAGAACATAAACAATCAAAAACGTAAAATTATTGATTTTTAGTTTCATAAAAAGCATAACAGTTTAGTTTTTGAAAAATATGTTTTATCAAGTTACCCTTTATTTAAGAGGTGTCTCACGTACTTGCTTAACTAACTAGTACAATTCTTTCATAAGCTTATATAGAAGTGAAAAGGCAAAATTATGAAACGGGAAAGAGTCGAGCCAAGTTGTATTTTACGTGGAAGATGTAAACTGTTATACTCTCTTTTACTGGTTTTTTGCTAGCTTATATAGCATTTTTTAAATATTATGCGAGGGACCTCTAATTTAGTATATGTTCATTAGTATTTATACATATGTAAGTATATTATATTTTGAATTTTCCATAATAATTAAGTTTTTCATGATTTACGGGCCTCATTAGAAGTTTCGCACCGAGCCACCCAGATAAATGAGACGACCTAATTAGCTTTGGTACGTTTGAAAAATATCCATATAACCTAAAGAGTTAACTACAAAATACATCATGTGGTTTGTTAGTTTTCACACTAAACATTTCTGTCAGAAACTTTTCACACTAATCATCCTTCAGTTAGTAAATGTTACACACAAAACATCCTTAGGGACTGACGACGTAACTTTTCTCCCTTATCTTTTTTATCTACTAAAAGTCAAACACACACATTGATTAAATCACTCACAAAAACCTTTTTATTCGTTTCATCATCTTTTTCTCATCACCTCAACTACCCATCATCATATTCTTCTCACTACCTAAATCACTCATCATAAAATCATTTACAACCACCATAAAATACCTAAAACCACACATAATACTTATATCTATCATCATAAAATCACTCTCAACTGCCACAAGATTTCTGATGGCCGTATTGGGTGGTGAAGGTAGCGTTTGGTGGTGATCAGAGAGCCGACCTCCACATATCCAAATGATGATGTTAGTAGATGTTGCAGATGATGATGATAGATGTGATGAAAAGAAGATTGTGTTGGGTTGTATTTTTTGGTGTTTTTGAGTGACTTTATAGTGATAGGTATAAATATTTTACGGGTTTAGGTATTTTATGGTAGTCAAAAGTGATTTAATGGTCAATTGTTTAGGTGTTTTATGGTGGTGGGAGTAGTGAGAAAAAGATGATTAAGGTGAGAAGAAGAAAAAGAAGATGAAATAAATAAAAAGGTGTTTGAGCGTGAATGCGTGATTTTATTAAGAAGTAAACGAGAAAAAAATACATGGGTAGTCTCTAAGAATGTATTGTGTCTAACTTTTACTAATGGAGAGAAAATTATTGCTTAAAGTTTATGACATAGATGTTTAGTGTGAAAATGACAAACAACGTATATGTATTTTGCATTTTACTCTAACCTAAATGATTGTGACAAGTAAAAGTTTTGTTACTTAATTGTGAAAGAAATGGTCAGTAATTAAAATTTAGCCATATTTCCCGGCATGAGGGACCGGACCGAATGGCAAATAGGCCACAGAATACGGCTCATGGGTTGACATAATTTGCATGGAGTCAATCACGGCACTATAAATCACATTCTAATGTCATCATTATTTTGATTATTTTGCCTTTTAAAAGCTAAGAGTAATTTACCCTTTTTCTAAAGATGATCATAATTTGACATGTTAGACAGGTTGAAACTAATATTTTTGTTTGTTAAATAAGACACATCAAAGATAGTAATTTGCTTCATCACAAACAAGTCCGTAAATAATACTCGTATGAAAAAAATAAGCGAGCAACCACGTTTGTACTCCGGCCGCTTAACAGAATTTCACTTGCACGAGATCAAGTGAGAGCCTACATCAACAATATCGTGCTACAATAAGGAAGTCGCATGTTTTGCACAATGACGAAAACTTGCATCGACTGCTTAAAAAGTGTAGTTATTTGGTGTTATGGTGAGTGTTATACTTTTATCCGCCCCTTGTTTATAAATGCACGAATATAAGCAACTTATGATGCCTTTCAAAAATAAAATAAAATAAAATAAAATAAGCAACTTATGATATAATAGAACTTTTAAACTTTATGATCATGTTATCCACATATCATGCATTCATAACTTTGCAACATAGACGAAAATATTCAAAGTTTTTTAATTCAAACATCACATATTTGAAACAACAACAACAATACCCAATTCTGCCGAAACGAAGTGTTGGAAAAATGAGTTTTGCAAAATGAATTTTTATAAATTTTGTACACTATTTAATATATGTATATGTTATATATATGTATATTTCTTGGTAGCTTTGCGTTCTCCTCGACGAGAGCTTCGCAATGAGCTAAAGTATGTCCAAACTGGAGTTGAAATGAATGAGATATCGTGTCTCTAAGTGAGACATTTGAAACATACAAAATTGGAAAAGAGGATGTATCCCACATCGCCCAAAACAAGAAGTGAATGCTTGTTTATAAGGAATTCATAGTATTGGCTATCAAATTCCTTTAGGTTGGTTATGCTCCCACTCCTACGTGCGCGCGCGCAGGGGGGGGTTTTGCAGAAAATGGGATTTCCGGGCCAAAATGGGTTCGAAGCTTTTGAACTCATGCGACCTGCGGATACGTGCGTATCTTTTTGCTGCAGATTTGAAACTTTGTGTAATTAAGATATCTGCAAATCGTGTTTATTAGTTAACAGATTTTGCGTATTTGTTTAATATCGGCTGTTATCTTGTCTTGGTGACCAAGATAGGTTTAGCCTATATAATAAACGTCTCTCATTCAGTTTTTACAAAGAAATAGTTAACAGATTTTGCATATCTGTTTAATATCGGCTGTTATCTTGTCTTGGTGAACAAGACAGGTTTTGTGTAATTAAGATATCTGCAAATCGTGTTTATTAGTTAACAGATTTTGCGTATTTGTTTAATATCGGCTGTTATCTTGTCTTGGTGAACAAGATAGGTTTAGCCTATATAATAAACGTCTCTTATTCAGTTTTTACAAAGAAATAATTAACAGATTTTGCATATCTGTTTAATATCGGCTGTTATCTTGTCTTGGTGAACAAGACAGGTTTAGCCTATATAATAAACGTCTCTCATTCAGTTTTTACAAAGAAAAACGCAGCTTCATTGCAGACGATTTCCAGCAGTTCCTTCTATCAGAGATACACAGGACTTCGGTGAATTTTCAGGCAAGTGAGTCAGGTCCGGCTGTGCAACAGTTAGAACGTTGTACCCTGGGAAACAGACAGCGAATCTGTTTTAAGGGAATCGTGTTAAACACGAGCCTCGTTCACGACCTTTTACTGCTTTCGTTTATATATATCGTTATAGAGTCTGTCTTCTGCTTCTACCCCTTCTATCTGTTGTTTTATATTTTCTGTTAATTTATTTATTATTTAATAATCTGTTTTTCATTAATTAAAGTGTACACTGTTTCCCACACGAAGTAACAAACATTTATCAAGTAGATGTGGTTTCCAAAGTCTTGGGAAAAATAATACAAAAACTTGATACATTAGTTATTAATGACAATGCATGCTTACGTTAGTAGTTTGTGAATCCTTCATCACAATGTGGAACTTAGGGGAAATTCAAAACTCATCTAATGTGAATTGAGTTAGGGTTACACTTTTTCTTTCTCTATTACCTAACTTTTGACTTAATCATAGTTACGGTTAATTTACGCGGTTTCTTG
Organism: Chrysanthemum seticuspe; assembly: GCA_019973895.1. NCBI lineage: Eukaryota > Viridiplantae > Streptophyta > Magnoliopsida > Asterales > Asteraceae > Chrysanthemum > Chrysanthemum seticuspe. Next base: position 46,601,256 of record BPTQ01000009.1, read on the forward strand.
TTTAATTTGTTTGAGGTTTCTCACTTAAGATAGAAAAAATACACACAAGGTTTTGAGGTTATGGTTTCGTTCGGTGTAAGAAGGAATCAAATGCAAGAAAGTTTTAGCCTAATTTCACTACGATCACAATGAATACAGATTTTACCAACCAGGATTAAAAGTAACCAGATGCATTTAAGAAAAACTAAACAGTACTAGGGACGCATTTTTTGACAGGGTGCATTTAAGAAAGATCACGGTTTCGTAAAAGTTTAAAATTACTCATTTTCTGACATGATATAAGCCTTATATGACAAGAAACTACTTTGAATATGGTAAAACCCCATGCATGGTGAAATATTTCATCACTAGTCACACCTTAAAATATTTGGTGGTAAAATGATTCAGTAACGTTTATTTCATCCCAACATCATGATAGAAAGTATTGATAATAGATTACCTTACCTTTATAAGAAGCCAATAATTCACTTTTACAAATGATGTGACATGGAGTCGTTTCAAACTTTTTAATTTCAAATAGTATCGAACCAACATAAACATCCAAATCCAATCCTGATCTTTTGGTCATGCTAAATTCCATTTCATTAAGCTTTAAGAGACTAGTATATAAATTCCGGAAGCAGTCATTTTACTCTCGTGTGGGGTGTAACTGTCTATATCTCACCCCCTTATACCTCGCTTCGCCAGAATTTGGTATTGTTGTTGTTGTTGTTGTAGACTAGTGTATAAATGTACGATACCATTTTTAACCATCCTTAACCTAAACTAACAATATATTGGCCAATAACTTGAATGCCATGTTGCCAACCAAAATCATTGCTCAATTGACACCAAATTTCCTGCGCACAAAATATAGTGAGCATGGGTTTGTGTCCCCATTGGTCAAATTTTCATATTGCTCTATCCATATTTTGCAAAACAAAATTTCTTGTTTCCATTAATTTTGAAAGTGCTATCTTTTGACTATATTATTTTATAGTTTTACTTTAAGCTAATCATTCATCTTACTAGTAGTTATGTTAAAAATTTCATTGTGTCACTCATTAGCTTTAACAGAAATCATGATCTATAGTGGAACGAAAAAGCACATTTAATCCAAGTTTATAAATTTGTTTGTTAACACTTACCATAAGTACAATGGGGCTTGCCCCAGTGGTACCATTTATTTTCCGCAAACGCTCAATTGACCGGTCAAATGAGTGCTTTTAGTAAAATGTTTCGGGTTCAATCACAACTTCTGACTAATTAGGTTGATGGGACAGGAGATCAATGGCTGATGCTTGGTCTTTGAGGAAGGGTCAGATCGGCACCTCGATAGTCATGGGGTCAGTATGTCCTCACAAATCTACACCTTTTGAAGAACACTTATTATAACCTAAAAACAACATTAGAGGGGTTTACTCAATTGCAAAGTAAAACATGCAATCCCAAAAGACCAAAACACTATATTGCTTGTGTTTGGTACATTTCTATTAGGAGAATAGTGGATACCATTTTTGTAGGAAGTGATTGGGTTGCTAGCACGGGTAGAGACAGTTGATCACGAGTCATGATGATATGGGTCCATGGTTTATATTGGCCGTGGATGAAGTTGAGTATGTATGAACATGATGATGGGAATAGGCCATAAACTCACTTTTTCCCCGTTTGTAACTTTCTACCGTTAGGTTGTTACACGATACCGTTAAAAAGGATAAACGGATGAGTTTTTCCCTGTTCATGTTACCCATAGAGTATAAGTTTATGACTCGGAGAATCTCAGATGTACGTGACGTAACCTCAGTATCCCCGTAACCTTTTCTCTAGTGACCACTCGTATTAAAACCGTAAGTAGATGTTATATATGTACACATTATAATATCTAGTACTACGATTATATTTAAATAAGGTTATCGTCAAATGAGTTGCAACTAGTGTTTGTTATGCCGTTACTCCAATGATGGCATTAGCTTTTATAAAGTTATCCATTTCGAATACCATATAAAAAATTCAATATGATACAACACAAGTGTACTTATGAACAAAACAAGACAAGTGTACTTATGAACAAAACAAGAGGACGTACGTCTAATATATTTATGATGATCGTTATAAATATAGTACTTGCCATCGTTACATGTTATCTAGATAACGCAAAGGACTCTATCACTTACTAGTATTATATTTGGACCCATGAAGAGAGTAGTATATCGTAGATTTGACGTATTACATATATATTTACAACCAATATCTAACATGTTGGTTGGTTATAGTCCAATCGGATTAACAATCTTTCTATCTTAAAATCTATGAGAAGTCATATCATATAAATAATGCTCTATGAACCGGGGAACGTTAGATTAAAAATATAGAATCGTCGCGATTTGTACACTTTTAAATCATAACAAGTAAATATTTTTTGGATAAAGGGTTTTATACATGGTAAATTTATTATTTCAAAATATAGTTAAGTATAAAAGATGCGGGTGAATCTCACATCTCAGCTTTCAAACCATAAATATTACTCCCTCCGTCTCAAAATTATTGTCAGGAGACAAAAATCACAAAGTTTAATAAAAGTGGGACCACAACAATTTTCAACCACTCATATAGAATATTCTCCCACTAAATTCCTTATTTATTACTAAAAAAGGAAAGTGGACAATCTTTTTGAGACATCCCAAAAAGGAAATATGGACTATTAATTTGAGACGGGGGGAGTATAAGAATGACAGACCAAACTTATGAATACTACTATAAACACCAATCTAACTTGACCACGAAGATTAATATCAAACGCTTTAGCATACGCCATTTGATCTTTAGTAAGCCAAAGAGAATTGAAATCAGTATCATCATACGGGTCGTATTCATAGGTCTCTTTCCATTTTCGTACAGATTAGATTTCTCAACTCCCATACCACTTGTAGACGCTTTATTAACTATTGGATTAGAAGTCATAATGTTCGCTGTTTCATTATACACCTCATCTTCTTCGCTATCATTTTCCTCTTTAGCCAAGTCATTAACCATCTTAGAACCAGAATTCGAGCCTTCATTAGGGACGGTAGGATCGGATCCTTCATTGGCAGATTCCCCTCGTCAATAGGAGGGTTTACAACAATAGGTAATGTATTCAAATTAGAACTAGGCTCCACATTAGCCGATTTTCCTTCTTCCAATTCAGTCAGCAGCTCAAACGCATTTGTAGTTTTCATTATATTATCATTCTTTTTTGGTTGTCGACTTGTAGATGCCTTCATTGTGTCATCCTTTGAAGTAGAAGTCGTATTAGTCTTTGGTTTCATAACAAGCCGATATTCTACTTTCTTGGTCATAGATACACCATCAAATTCTTAGGTTTAGATACGCAACGTTTAACTTCAGTAAACTCGTCATTTTGGTCTCTTTTCGGTGCTACCTTAGGCTTAACATTAGCATTCTTCGGGCATTGGGTATTGGTGTTACCAAAAATCTTACAAAGATCACATCTAGGAGGAGTGCGTTCGTACTCTACACTAATTGTCATCATCGTGTAACCAATGTCATCAAGAAACGGGACCGCAACAACCAAACGTTTTTTAAATTCATATTTATCATTCAATTCAATGAGAGCGCGAGCATAGATGTTTCTACTACACGAATCCTCACACATAATATTTGTATACGAGTTCAGAAGCATGGGAGTACCTAGTTTCGATGCAATTATATTTAACCCATCGCCCGTGTATGCGGCCATAGGTACATCATGTAACTTCAGCCACACCGGTATCTTTCTCAAATCCTTTTTAGCTAAACAAACACTCGTCGACGAGGTTTTAAGAATAATAGGTATCGTACGAATCAACCAAGGCCGTTAAAACTTACAACCTCCATATTCTCTTTAGACGAGAATTTAAAAAAGAAAAACCCTTGCGAGCAAAGTGTTACACAATAGGGAACGCCAACCTCTTGCCAATAAAATAACCATACAATGTATTAGCAGAACGACTGTTTACCTCCTCGACTGATGATTTTGGAATGATAAAATCAGTGTTTTTGATTATTTCACTTATTTCAATTAGACGAAATTTTTCTTTACTAGTAAAAGTATCAGCCTTCATAGCAGTAGCATATGATGAGATATTCGTATTAGATGAAGCACTTCACATAACCTCTTCACTAACAGTCTGAGTGGTGTTTATAACCTTTTCATTAGGCTTTTGTACTTGACCACTTCCGGCTTCAATATGTGTAGTATCAGAATCACTAATAGCATTTGCATACGTATTACCTACTCCATCAGCCACTAATGTACCTTTAGTAGCAGCCTCACACGCGACTTCAACCCCTCCGATACATATGTTTGATCTACTAGGTTTTAGTGGTTTTCCATCGTCACCTAATAACACAAGTTTTCCATCAAACATTTGACTTTCTATATCATTAATCCTTGCAGCCAGAAGGTAGTATTTCGACTTCCAAATGCCTCGGTTAAACTCGGTAATGGTCCCAATACAACACTACTATGACCAACCACATTTGAACTATTTCCCCCATCTTTTTCTTATAATAACTACCCCTCCCATACGAATCCAAAAAACCCTTTTAAATGTTCGCATCCAAACAACCCATACGACACCAAAACTTAAACGACTATGAATCACATCACCAAAAAAACCTAAATAAACGAAACTCTAAAATCGACTCAAGAAATTGATTAGGGATAAAGCACAAAGCAACTAATCAAACATAAATAAAAACCTAAACCAGAAGCATAGGATTCACAACAAGAGTTGATCACACAATAACCAAACCCTAAGAAAACGATTTTAAAATTAACCTAAAACGAATTAAAAAACCCTAGCAATCTAAACAACAAAAATGGGACGATAATAGTGAATTAACATAGGATGTTAAGACACTACATACGAATGTTAATAATTAATTGAGATCGATCAGATTAGTAAAAGTCGATTAGGGTTGAATGAGATCACCAAATCACCACTAGGGTAGGTGGGTTCCTTAAGACTATAATTGTTGTATCATAACAAGCAATTAAGCATGCCAAACTTTTAAGTTCGCTTAAGTAAAAGATCTCTTAAGTAGCTTATATAAACATAAATAACTCTAACCATTGAGGGTGGCATAGTGACAAAACAATAATTACTATCCCCTAATTTTTTGGTTCTTGGTGCATGTTGTTTTGATGTTTCTCTCTACGGTGCTCTATCTTGGAGCCCGTAGTTTGTTGTTGTTTAGCGTTGCCTATGTGGCTTAATAAAATCCTTGCTTCTTCAAAAAAAAAAAAAAAAAAAAAAAAAAAAACTTAATAGTAGCCACCCACGCCAACCTCTTGAAAAGAGAGAACTTTACCCGATTTGAGTTTGTGTAACGATAAATTCAAACTCCATGAATTTGTTAGACAAAAGTTCTGAAACCATGTTACCAAAAAAACCATACAAAATTAACTCTTCGAGCCTTTATATATACACTGTCAAAAGCGTACCTAAGTTAACATCTGTTGTGTGCAAAAGTTTAAAGGATAACTAAACACGGCGATAAAATATATATCATACCAACCACTGAAATAAAACAACATAGTATCCTAACGCTCTAGCTTCATTTTTTATCTGAAATTTTCCTCACTCTTCACTTACACTCAGTTCTCGAGTTTTGAGTGAAGGGAAATGGAAAGAATAGGAAAAGGAAAAGAAAAAGAAAAGGAAAAGAAATATTAGTTGATATGTTGTAAACTGTGTTCTCAAGTGAAGTAAAAGGGAGGAAAGGTAGTGAAAGTAAAGTAAAGTAAAAAACACAACTTTCACTTTCCTCCATCTTCACACCTTTATATACCCCATTTATTTTCACATTCATTCTTAAAAGAACACAACTTTCACTATCTTTCCTCCCTTTTCATTCCACTCTAGAACACAACGTAAGATAGAGGAAAGGAAAAAGAAAGTAAGAGCTCAGGGGAGAGACTTTGTGGGGAGACTTTTCTTCATATAGGTACCCACCTCCGCAAAACCTACGGGCACACTTGAGAGACTTTGTGGATTAAGAGCTCAGGGGTCCGAGTCTTGGCTCGTGCTCACTCCAGTTGGTGCCCACTAGGCCAGGAGAGTTGCCGGAGCTATTCTTTGTGAGGTGGACAATGGCTGGTGCCAAAAGGCACCCGGGGTCAGGGTGTTCCCGCCAATCTACACCTTTTGTGGAAAAGGAAAGTAATAATAAATCATGTTCTTGAGTGAGAGAAAAAGGAAAATAACTTGTTCAAATTACATGTATGCCTTTTAGTTGTTAATGTCAAATCTTTTAAAAAATGTATATTAGTATTTACACAACATATGTTTCACTTTCAAAAAAAATAGGAGGAAGTTTTGTTTACTCCCATTTTCCTTTCCCCTCTTAATAAAAAACTCAAGAACATAAAAAAAAATTTATTTAATTTTTTTTCCTCTCATATTTTAACTCGAGAACTGAGTGTTAAGGTAGAGTTTAACTAATATTAAACACATAAAATCATATGTCATCATAAAATTTTCTGTTGAAAGTGAATTTTGATGTCTTAATTATATAACGGATTATAAATTTTGAGGTCTCTAAAATTTTCAGTCGTCGTTCAGCGACACACTTCACACACCCTCGTAAGGTTCTGTACACTGTAATCTTTTCGTGTGAAAAGCGATTAGAAAAGAACGAGGATGGTACATAGTTAACCATAGTTTTTGAAGTGCGAGTCTGTGACCACTTATAATAATACTGTAGGAGTCAGATAAAATGTGAGTCGTGGCACTCAATTTTACATGAATCCAAAATAACAATAAGTGAAGAAGTTAAGAAAAGTACAATAAGACTCATGGTCATTGTTTGGACGTGCATGACATAATAGACGTGAGTACAAATATAATTCACATGCAAAATTTGTTGTCTAACTCGTGAAACTTCTTATTTTATTAAAGACTTTAGTGCTAAACAATGATATGATATGTTCAAGTCATTCAAATGCTCTATAAAATCTTATAATATGGCATATATAAATGTATATACAATTTCCTTAAAGCTGTGATAATCATTAGAATTAACCAACAATCATTGATAACTAATTTCAGTATGAAAAAAATAAGTTCTTATGACTTAATTAATAGATAGATTAAAAAAAATAATAAAAAAAATAAAAAAATGGTTATGTTTGGTAAAATTAGATGTAAACTTATAGTTGTAAACTGTTAGTTATAAACTAATAATTGTTAGCTGATAAATCTTAATTGAAGCTGCAAACTGTAACATTATGTTTAATGAAAGTGTTTGATAATTTAACTGTAGCTGTAATGATGAAATATAGATTTAATATTTGAAGACATATAACGAGACATTCATCTTCGTTAGCATTTTATCAGGACTCGGATAACAAGTTTACTTGTAACGAGATATTTCATCACTAGTCTAACTTATTTATGAAGAGATACTTTTATATATTTGCAGAAATTTACAAGTATTTTCTTATAATTTATTGTTTTACTTTTTAATTTATTTTCTATATTTTTGTTTATTTATAAGGTTAGAATTTTGTATATATTATCATAAATTCATCAAAATATATGGTGCATTAAAAAAGGCTAATGATTTGCACACACCAATTTCTTATTTGCAAATTTAAATATATGCATTAGAGCAATTGTATATTTATCATATGCTACTTTACTGGTTTGTACATTTGAGTGTGCAAATAACAAATGAGTGTGTGTCAATCAATAGCAATTAAAAAAAAATGTGCATGAGTATATGAAATATGCTCTTTGCTAGTACGTGGATTTATCATATGCTACTTTACTGGTTTGTACACTTCCAGATACACATTTCAAGGTAGAATATGCAAAAGCAACATATAATAAATCTACAAATGTGTATAACACATGTTGGAGTATGCAAATTAAAAGTGAGAGTGTGCAAATTATCTTCCATATAATATATCTTCATAATTTACGTGTATTTACATAAACTATTATCCGCACATAGCGCCGGTATATAGTAACGTTAATTTGTATGTGTAATTTTGGTGTATGTATATATAGGCGTGGAGTAAGTGAGCGTGAAAAAAAAATTAATGGTTTAAATTGTAATTAATTATTTAAATATTTAATAAATTGCATTGCTTATTATAAGTATGAGTATTTTACTATAATAAGATTATTTATTTTTCTTTAAGTATTTATGTTTGAAATGTGTTATAGATCTTTTATTGATATAAGCTTTTAGCTATTGTATTAAAGCAAGGTTTTTATTTTTATTTATTATTATTATTATTTTTAAGTTAGTGTTTTATTCCTAAAATAAAAAATTTACGGCTTTTAAAAAAGCTTCAAAAAGTTGCATAACAAACATGTCCTAATAATGCAAAATTCAAGCTAGACTATAATATATACTAAGACAAGAAGGGAGAGAAAGCAAGTTTAGGAATGCCCTTGCTTAAGAGGAAAGACTTCTTGTTACTTCAATAGGCGAGAGGTGTAAGCACCGCGAGGTGTGAAGCGATCTCGTACTAAACGAAAGAACTTTCACTTTCCATAACCAAAATGAAAGAAAGTCAACCTCGTTTAACAGTGTCCGCGTTTCTTTTTCTTTAGTTTTGAGCTCCGCAACAGTAGCCTATAACCTATAATAGATATAGATGCAATAGAAAGCCTAGCTAGTTAGGAGTATGAGCTACTAGTAAAGGATCATATTCTGTAGGGTCGGTCTTTCTCTCGTCGTCAAAGATCCTCGACTAGGCTATACAGGCAACAACGAGTGCGGGTTAACCCGGGGCTTACCTTTAATTACTTATTTCACGACGAGAGAACCACGTATGCATCAGTTGAAGTGGTGGAAGGCCCCCTGAGTCAAAGGGAGAGCTTCTGCGCCTCTCTCCAAGAGATACGATTCGGTATCTGAATCGGCTAAAGGAGAGTGAGAGCTCGAAGTTGCCGGTAGGTCAACATATGCGCGCGAAGGTGCCGGACAATTGAAGGCTCTTTTTGCCTTCAATAAAATCTGACAAAACATTGACTAAGTTGATTTAATTTGCGTGAGAGGGCTTCAAGACAATCGAGGTGTCAAACATCCTCATTTTGTCTGTTGAGACTGAGATAGAAGACTGGGCTTTCTCCCTCTTCTACCGAAAGGCCGCGGGAGTCAACTCTGTCTCATCCTCATCCCCTTGGTAAAGGCGATCCTAAGCCCTCCTCTCCACTTAGGAGGCACCTGTTTCATCCCCTTCATCAGCTTTTTGATCAGGATACTATTGCCTAGGTTCCTAAACTTGGAATGGATGGCGGAGCGTAGGTGGCAACCAGTTATATGTACTAACGTCGGCTTATCTGTCAGTCGTGTTGGGTCTGCCGCTCAGTTGAAAACTATGAAACAAGTCTGCGGTAGTTCAAAACTGGAATTGGCACAATTAGGCCCTCTTGGCCACCCACGACCTTGGCTTTTTAGAGAATCCCGCTCTTGTCTCGTAGGACTTGCAGCTCGGCAGTCAACCGGGTGGGTTTTTTTATCCTTCCAGTTTCGAGTGCAAAGCTATCAATGCTTTAGTCAAGATCTTTAGCAGTCGATCGGTCATTTTCTCTCGGGAGACATGGCTTCAATTCAATCATTCTCTCCGGCTTTTGAGATAGTCCTTTGATAGAGCAGCCTGGTTGGAAAGGATCCTGTACCTGCCATGTCAAGGTAAGGGCATCTCGCATATCAAGTTACTCTATCGATTATAGATAGCGTAATATAGCCCAACACAGAGAAGGAACATGTTCGTTAGGTAATTCATCTTCGTTTGGATAGCAGTACGGTACACGCATCAAGATACGTGTTTTCCCACTCGAACCATAACCGGAACTGTAACCTCCATCTAGACCTAAACCTGACACCCGCATACCGCACACGGCCAAGGAAGCATCGGTTTTTAATCTCATTATGACTTGGTCGTTCAGAAGAGATTCTTTCTCGATGAGAATAATGGAATGGAGGGCACTACAAGAAAGATATACTCTTGCCTTCTAGCCTGCCTCTTTCTTGAGCTTGCCATGAGATAAAAAGTAGATCTATATCTGATATGTGAAGTGAAAGACTAGTCCTGATCTTATTGAATGAATTCCATCTAAGAAGTAGAAGTAGGTTCGTTGAAGCTTCAGTTAAGCAGGTTGTTAGCGCCACTCGTATCGCCGACAGGCCAGCCGAGCCGTGAGCACGGTGGGACGGGCTTCCCAAAAAGCCAGCCCGGGTCGGGGTCAGTATAGAATGAACAACAAAAAAGAAGAAAGGAATGGATCTCACACATAGCCTATAGAAATGAAGAAGAAGCTTCGAGAAAAAAAGATGAGAGGAAAGAAAACAAGCAAGCAAGGGCCCGAAAGCCTTCCTTTCGTCCTTGCTTTCCTTCATCTCATGCATCCGGGAAAGAAAGCGAAGTTGTTTAAGTAAGAGTAAGCGCCTATGGACTTGTCCATTATCCGAACATTTTTTATGTTCACGTCTACCTTTTGATAATGCTCAAGGACGCGTGGATAAATCACAAGTCAAAATCTTTATCTAAAAAAAACTTTAATAGGTACTAAAATATTCATCCAACATATATTGCAATTTGCACATGTAAACAACACTACCCAATTTTATTGACAAAGGGTATTAAAGTAACTTCACTCCGACCCAATATACTCCTACTTAAACCCTTTCACTCCATCAAAACCTCTACTTTCAAAAACCATAACCAAAAAAATAAGAAACATGAAAAACCATATTTTCTCAACTATTTTCTTGTTCTTTATATCAACCACCTTACTTACTCTAACAACTGCCAGCAACAACACTTTCAAACCAACATCCAACGACACTGATTTCATTCGTACAAGTTGCCAAACAACCTTGTATCCACAAACATGTTTCACTTCGCTCTCGGGCTATTCGTCTGCTATCAAACAAAATCCGGCTCGTCTTGCTCGTGTCGCAATTGGTGTCACTTTGAATAAAGCAAAACATATGGCCAAATATGTTTCCAACATTTCTCACACCACTGATTATGGTACGCAGTTTTATATTCACACATATAAGGGGAGTAACTTAATTTCGTGTGACATTTTTTCTATAAGTATTTTCTGGTTCCGTATGAAAAATAATTTTTTCCGTACCTTAAGTTGCCAACATATTATCAATCCTTTTGCAGTTTTACTTATTTCTTGCTTACATATAAGGCCACGTTGTGCACTTATAGAATTAGAACATGTTTTCAGAAAGTGTAGTTTTATATATCACAAAGAGAAATTGGCATGACTTGAAGCAAAAGTGTCACAAAGTCGAAAGTAAATGTTGCTGAATGTCAATTCAGTCACTGAGATGCTTACAGTGACACAAAATAATAGAGTCTAAGAATAGATTTGATTATATATACTAATAGTTTGTGACACTTGGTCATGAGAGTTGCCGGAGCTATTCCTTATAGGATGAACAATGGCTCTGGTGCCAAAAGGCACCGGGGTCAGTTGTTCTCGCCAATTCACACTTTTTGTGGATATAACAGTTTGTGACTCAATCGTGAAAAATGTCAATAAAACATTAGAAACCCTGATTATGACGTTTTACCACACTTGAAGATATAGTAATATGAACGAAGGAGCGAGGAACTATAATTTTGACACGGAGAGAGTAATATGAATGAAAAAACTATTACTATATATCTTTGAAGTTCTAATAGTTCACATATTTTTCTTCTCTGAACAGCTAGTAATTTTTGTTTTCAAGCTAAAAAAATCTCTAATGATGAGGAATAATGTCATAATAATGTGCCTAAATAATATATGTGTTGTAGCCAATCCAAGAATCGCAGCCGCAATACACGACTGCTACGAAGTATTCGACGACGCGGTGGACAGCATCCGTGGCTCACTTCAACAAATGAGGAAGCTAGGTGGGTCGGGTGAGTCGCTTCGTTTCCAGCTTAGCAACGTGCAAACATGGATGAGTGCGGCTTTAACTAACGAAGAGACATGTACGGACGGGTTCGAAGATATTCCGGACAACGGAGTTAAGGCTGATGTTTGCGGTCGAGCAGTTAAAGTTAAGGAAGTTACGAGTAATGCTTTGGCGTTAGTTAATGGTTTTGCTAATACTATACAAACACCTTGAGGCCAAGAATGATGATTTTTAATTTAACGTTTTGATGTTACGTAGTAAAAAATTATGACTGTGAAAGTCAAAATGTAATTATATTACTGAGTGAAATTTTCGGAATTTTTAATGTAAGGTGTTAAGTATCTTACGTTTTACCTTCTTTGTAGGAATGTTACAACTTACAAGGCATTGATTGAGAGTAAAAGAATTTTTGTCCCGTAGATTAAGTTTAATCTTTAAATAGGGGTAAGGATCCGGTGAGAAGAAAACTTAAAATGAGAAAATGAGAAATAACTATAATCGCATATTTGAGATGCATCGACTTGAATTAGATGCATCACAATTAGTTTCAAAAGTGATTTTGAAGTGAAATCGATGCGAATTAGTACTAGCAACAAATTTGACCCGCAGATGACGAAAAATACATGGGATTCGTCTAACTTGATGAAATGCATCTAATATATGTATATGCATCTAATTTTTTGCTAGAAAATATATTATGATGCTTCTAAAAAATTAAGGATGCATCTAATTCAAATTGATGCATCTCAAATGTATAGTTATATTTATTTCTCGTCCTTCTTATTTTAAGGATTCTTCTCATTTGATCCTTAGTCCTTTAAATATTACTAATGGACTAATTAAGCAAGCACTAAAAGAGAATAACTTTTGGACTAGGTGCAGTTAATAGAATTTGATATTTTTTACTAAAATTAACACTACGAAGCAAAATTTCATCGAGGTCACATGACATCGCAGAACCCCAGTTCCGTCCCTGATGCCAACGTCTATGATTAAAAAAACAAGAGCCAGTTTAAGCAAGATATGAACTTAGTTTTAACGATAAGTATCATTAATAAGGTCATTTTTGTTTTTGTTTTTAAGATCAATCTCTAGTTCTAGTTCTGTTTTGTCAAAGAAAACATGAAAAAGGTTTTGGTAAACTAAATGATTATATTCAAAAGGAAATACCTTTCAATTCTTTTAACGTCTTTGATGGAGTTTCTTACCATTCTTACACTTTCAAAAGGTTGTTTGACTATATACTTTATATTGTTTTATCATTCGCATTTGTTCAAGATATTCGTCAATGAAAATGTCAATTTCTTTCGTCAACTCAATAAAGACATGTCTCAAATAACCAGAAGGGGTGACCCAATAGTAAGAATACCAGTCTTCTAAAGAAGAGGTCAAGAGTTCGAATCAAATGGCGAGAAAAGTAATCCCTTTGTGGTCACAAAGGTTCACCGACTCCGGGCTATCCAAAAGAGTAGTCGTCATAGAATTAGCTGACTTGTAATATCGAGAAGGAAAATTAGGTTAAAAAAAAGACATGCTTCAATAGATCCTCATTGCTGTATTTGTGGTAGAATTCTAGTAAATACTTGAATTGGTACAATATATGCATTTAATTTAGGATGAAGTCAAAATATACGTAACAAACTTTCTCAAATTAACCAATATACGTAATATACTTATTTTATTCTCAACATACGTAGTATACTTTCAAATAATTACCAATATACGTAATATTGACATGTTACCAGTTTTTAAAGTTACAGTAATGGCCCCTGTCGTTTGCGTTAACTTTCACCGTCAGTCCTTTGATATTTTTTCACTTAAGAAAGTTACAATAATGGTCTCTGTGGTTTGCTTTGACTTTCACCGTTAGTCCTTTAACCTTTATCTTTTTTATATACGTTTTTATATATGCTTTTATACATATTTTTATATACGTTTTTTATGTATATTTTTATACACGCTTTTATACACATTTATACACATATTTTTATATACCTGTTTTACACGTTTTTATATACGTTTTTTACACGTTTTTATACACGCTTGTTACACGTTTTTTACATGTTTTTATATATGTTTTTTACACGATTTTATGCACATTTTTATATACGGTTTTATATACGTTTTTTTACATATTTTTATACACGTTTTCATGCACGTTCTTATACATATTTAAAAAATGTTTTTAAAAACGTGTATAAAACTGTGTTAACAAACATGTAAAAAAAGGTATACAAACCGTGTATAAAAATGTGCATGAAATCGGGTAAAAAACGTGTGTAAAAAACATGTATAAAAACGTGTTTAAAAACGTATATTAAAACCTGTAAAAAAAACGTATATAAAACCGTGCATAAGATCATGTAAAAAAACGTATATAAAACCGTATATAAAAACGTGCATAAAATCGTGTAAAAACGTATATAGAAACGTGTAAAAACGTATACAAAACTTGTAAAAAAACGTGTATAAAAACGCATAAAAGTGTTAAAAAAAAGTGTAAAAAACGTATATAAAAACGTGTATAAAAACATATAAAAAACGTGTGTAAAAAACGTGTAAAAACATGTAAAAAAAACGCACATAAAACTGTGTATAAAAACGTGTTAAAAACATGTATAAAAACGTGTAAAAAATGTGTGAAAACGTGTAAAAATGTATATAAAAGCGTGTGTAAAAAACGTATATAAAAACGTGTAAAAAACTTATATAAAAGCGTGTGTAAAAAACGTGTATAAAACGTATATAAAAACGTGTCAAAAACGTATATAAAAAAGATGAAAGTCAAAGGATTAACAGTGAAAGTTAAAGCAAACCACATGGACCATTACTGCAACTTTTTTAAGTGAAAAAATGTCAAAGGATTAACGGTGAAAGTCAACACAAATGACAAGATCCATTACTGTAACGTTTTAAAGTGTTAATCTGTCAATATTACGTATATTAATAAGTATTTGAAAGTATATTACGTATGTTGAGAATAAAATAAATATGTTACGTATATTGGTTAATTTGAGAAAGTTTGTTACGTATATTCAGCATTCACCATCTAATTTATCTAGAGTATAGTAGTTGGTTGAGAGAAAATAATTAGGCAATTCGTAGTAAGGGGATTCATTTAGACTTAAGTAAAAATATATGCGTGATCGATACTTGTCTGAAATTTCAGGTTTTTGTTTCGTTTTGAGTTCCCTATTAGCCTAAAACTTAACTTGATTATTTTCGTTTCGGTTTCAAATTGAGTTTCATGTCAAGCATTGGCGTACTTACGCAAAAAATATCAACCAACAAGTTTCGAAAAACACATGTACCAAGAATTTTTTTTTTTTTCTTTTTTTTAATTGAGTTGTCACAATATTGACATGTAGATGCTAAAAAATGTTAGCTATGATTAAATGTTAGCTATGATGTGGAAAACCTTGTAGAAAATGCTGTATTAGGTAAAAATGTGGATATAGTGATGATGGCGACTTAGAACCATTGACATAATCACATAAATAGATAGAAGACTAGTTACCATTTTCTCGTAAGGTGATGAGTCTACATCATCTATTAAAGGTTACTAGCATAGTACTCGTACAAAGCAAGATAATATTTAACATGTCAGTTTTCTTGTATTTTGATCTTTAAGCGGTATAAAATGAGAGTCAGTATTTGACGGTGTACTCGTTTGATAATTCGAAAAGAGTAGATGCGTGTTTAAATTTCCGTAAAGTATATTAACACATATATAGATATACATAATTATACTCATTTGAACTTTGTAAAACTTGAATGTTTATGATAAAAATTACAACTATAATTTTGTATTATTCTAAGTTTGTAACATTTATTTTAATACTAAACTTTAATGTGTCATTAATGTACATTATAATGCAAATGTAGAATTTAATTATGTGAATTACTAATTACAGTAAGATGTGTATGCTTACATTTTTAAGACTTTCTTTTATAAAAGTCCTAAATACATTAGCATGTAGTATAAAAACGCACATGATAAACTAAGATACTTTTAGCTCAAATTTTATTTTAAACGATGAATCTATTTATTTGTTTGAGTTTTGCTAAACATAGCCTTAATGACTATATTTATGAGTTGAAAACCGGCAAATGTAGTGATACATTAAGGTGGTTGGAGACAATTATTTTCAGAAATGAGTGGTTTATTATTACGGCTATGTTTAACATTTTTTAATTCATTTTTCAGGGTATGCAAATCTTTTTTTATTTTTTACAACTCATTTTGTTGATTACTGTTGATACAAAAGCTGGGCGTTCCTTGCTGGGGTTCCGGTTCTTGTACCAATTGCTGATTGTTATCTGAGACCTGCGCACTAAGAGACAGAAAACACCGTTAGGCTTACCGTGGGATTGTCTCCCACGATTATCCTCCGGCGTGAGAGTAAGTAATCGGTTTAGGGTTTAAGGAGTGTTAGGGTTATGAGATCGTACCTTAAACGAGGGATGTGATTCCCTTTATATACGCACGGAATCCTTGTTGGTTCCGTGTTCCCCAACCTTCGGCGTATCCCGCCTAAGTCGGTTGGGAATGATAATCCTCTTATTTAGAAGATATCGGATATCTATTCCGTGAATAGCTTTGGGCTTGGGCTTACGTGAGCCCAAACGCTAGTTGGCTTAGCCCAGGTCGTACCGGACCAAGCTAGTATTGGACTTTAGTTGGGTTCGTGACCCGGATATAGACTATACGTCATCATGTCCCCCCAGTCTAGTATGCGCAGTGACTAACTGCGGATACTAGACTAATAATCCGTAGCCAGGTAAAAAACTTTGAAGCGTATGGAAGAAGCCATAAACATATACCCTCCGGTACGTTGTACCTAGACATGAGATTGGATAGTAAACGCCTCGTTATTCGGGGGAAAGTTACTGTCCCGCGTCCCATCGAATCAATCTCAACCACACAAGTGAAGTTAGTGGGATCCACGTGTCACGTATCTTGTGGATGAGAAATAGGATATAAACCACCGTTTCATTTTCACAATGGCACTCACCGTAAAAAAAAACAATCCGCCATTGTAAAAACATATCTGCAGCTGTAATCCAGAAACTAAACCACTTCAAGGTAGCCGCGCGTGCGCCTTTGTAAATCAAACACCATGGTCAAACAACTGCATGATTTCACCTCTGATCTGTCCACGAGTGATCTTTTAGAATTCACCTCGGATTACTATATCCCACTTGACGTGCATCCGGTTGTTCCGGGTGCGCGGGCCTCCATTGCCGATTTCCCCGAAGGGAAAATAGGGGTATACACACGTTTCTTTGAGTTCGCCAATCAACGTGTGCCTATATCCCGATTTCTGTGCGATGTGCTAAATTATTACGAGCTGCACCTATCCCAATTACACTGTATTGGTGCAGCCAAAATTACCAATTTTGAGGTGAACTGCCGTTTGCTGGCGGTTAACCCCACAATCAACCTATTCCACACATTCTACCATACAACATGGGCGCATGGGTGGGTTTCCTTCGCAAAGCGCGCTGGCAGGCTTCAGTGCTATACTGAGAAGCTAGATGCGCTGAGGAATTGGAGAGAGTCCTTTTTTTGGGTGGACGACACATGCTTCCCGTGGCGTTATAATTTTTTCACCCGGGGTACGCTGCCGAGAGACGAGTGCCCGTTGCCTGGATCATATGTCTCCGAGGATGCGGAACTGATAAATGCAAACCGCATCCCTATCAGTTCTTATCCTGAGGAGTTTTTAGTGCATATGGGCATCAGCCGTAACTACTTTGGTCCCGAAGATGAGATCCCGATCTTCTTAGGCGCCAATGGCCAAGGTGGGTACTCGCTCTTCCGCACCCCCTTTTGTAGTTAATGTAAGAATTTGTCTTCCTTCGTCCACACATTATATAACCGATGTCGTTTGTTGTTTCCTTGTGCGCAGAGATGGATCTGTTTACTGTTGTGCATTTGGCGAAGCCCGTTGAGGTAAGGACAGGAGTACGTCCCCTAAAAGAAGGGGAGGAACCTATACTGGCGGCCACTGCTGGTCATGTCATGGAGATGAACATGGGGGAAGCAGGTACGAGTTCCTCTGTTGCAGTGGAAGCGACACCACTACAAAGTGTTCCCAGCCCCAAAGTGCCTTCTGCTGTAGCGCAGCCACCCCCTGTAGCCGCGGCGCCACCTATGGACGAAGAAGAAGAGGAGTCAGAGGCTGGGTTAAAGCGGAAGCGATCCATCGGAGAGGATGGCGCAGGCCCTTCAAGGAAAAAACGCCCTATGATCCTCACTGTGGAGGTATCGTCCACTGATGAAGCGTCTTCGCACCTCTCGGCTACTATCGCTGGACCGCAGTAAGTGATGCCTTCAATATATATTGGTTTTTTTTTTTTGATGCGCCAGTTGTGTTACATAGGAGCCTAACAAGTCTCTGGTAAACGTACACAGGGTGGAGCAGGTTGCTGAGTCACCCCCCAAGGCTAGTCCTGTACGTTCTGCGCATACTGAGCCGCATAGTCAGAACGATAAAGACCTGTCTGATGTGGATGCGCCCATGGAGCAACTGGTCGAAGAGTTGGTGCAGGTCTCTGCACATCAGGCTTCGCTAATTGTGAAGCTGAAAGACCAAGTTTCTGGTAAGAGTAGTCAAGATTCGCAAAAGGAGCATACAGTAGCGTTGCTGGAGGCGCAACTGGCGAGCACCCGGGCACAGTTGGAATGCGCCCAGGGTGAGGCAAAGGATCTGAACGCGTACGCTCAGAAACAGGCTGAAGAAAAGATGGCGCTGATGTGCCAAATAAACCAAGAGCGTGCGAATGTTGCCGGGTATAAGTCTGCGTGCCACTGGGTACTTAAATATCTGGAGAAGGGCGAAGATGCGATGACATCCCAACTTGAAGAGTTTGGTGCCACGGTCAAGAGTGCCCTTGAAGCGCAGGAGATGAAGCTGCGTAATCTGAGCATAGAGTACGACGAGGAGTTGTATCCCCAACTCTTGTCCACTATTGCAGAGCGCCGATGGCTCATAGGCCATGGCCTGCGCCTTGCTGCGCTTACTACGCTGGAATCCAAGGAAGTGGTAGACGCGTTCGGGGGGGTTGTTCAATGCGCCCTGGAGCGTGGTAAGGCCGAAGCAGTAGAAAAACTGCATGAGGGGGGTCTTCTAAATGTGCCTTTGGGGGAGGTGCCTGGGTATAATGCGCAGGCATATACTGAGTTGGTGTCTGCCATGGAGCGGTTGAAGTCTCTAGAGTTTCCAATGATTTCTGAATTGGAGCGCGACCAAGACTATCCGATTGGGGTAATAATTGAGGGGTTGACTTTGGCAAAGCACCGTTCTGAGGATGCAGAGGCGCAACCCGATTACTTTTTGAAGCCCAACGAATCTCAGTTGCAGGTACCTGTTTTTGTTCACCCTCGTGATATCTTGAACCCGTTTGCGCCGGAAAAAGAAGTCCCGTTGACGCAGGTCCTGGGAGCTCATGCCACAAGGCTCGCTAAGAAGAAGGGTGTCAAGGGTAAAGCCATATTGTGTAGTGTTGGCGCGGCGCATCTCCCTCGTTCTGACGGGGTGCCTGTGAATGTCGCCACAGTATCTCGTCAAGATTTTGATTTGTTAAAGATGCTGGACGAGATTAAGAAGTCGAAAAACCGCGTAGGTGGCTCTCCCCTTGAGCGTTGTAATAGCTGGTAGGTTTATGTATTGTAAAGTAACAAACCTTTTTGTAATAACTCATGGTTATCTAATGAAAATATCTCTTGTTGAGTTCGTGTGAATGTTGTTGCAATTTGTAATGTCTTTGCGTGAAAGAAGTATGTATTAGGAATTGTTTATTGGTGCAAAGTTCATAGTCATGTATGAAAGTTGTAATATACTTAAGTAACTAAGTATAGCGTTTGTGGCATAGTTGTGTATGTTGTGATATGCAGCGTACTTTAAATATCACTTTAAGGAATCAAGTATTTTGGTTCCAAAGTTGTTAAACGTGCACGTGTGCGTTGTTGCGCCTCCGTCGTAGGAGGTATACAAAACTTATTCCAACGTCTTGATAATAAGGTGTTTAACAAGGATACGTGATCCAGTGTTGATGGGTTTGCAACCCTCTTATTCAACAAGTTGTTTAGTAGATGAACTTATCCTTTTACCATCATGGGTTTATTATGGTGCATGCACGCCATCGTGGGCAAGAAAATAAAAAAGTTATTAAGACATAGAGTATATGGAAATAACAAATATGCCGCGGAGTTAGCTAGAAACCGCGGCGTTTTATTGATACTTGCAAGTTTTTATAATAAGTAAACAAGACAATTATTCTAAGCAAAAAAATAATAAAATAAATGCATAGATGTTTATTGGGCACTGAAAGTGCGAAAGTGTCTGTGCGCTAGGCCGTAGCCATTCCTATAGATAGCACCTCTTGAGGTTGCAGACATTCCATGTGCGGGGCAATTCACGGCCATCCAAGCCTCGGAGTTTGTACGCGCCTGTTCCTAGTGCTTCGGTAACCTCATAGGGTCCTTCCCACTTTGGTCCAAGCTTACCTGTGTCTTCAGAATGGCTCGCGTCATTGGCGCGGTAGACAAAATCACCTGGTCTGAATGAAACATTGCGCACTTTAGCATCATAGTATCCTTTCATCCTTGACTTTGATTTTGCTTCCCGTATAGCTGCGCGTTCGCGCCTTTCTTCTAGCAGATCTAAGTCGATGCGCCTATCGTCATCATTGGTTGCCACATTGATTTCAGCAGTGCGGATAGTTGGCATGCCGATCTCTGCCGGTATGACTGCTTCTGTCCCATAGACTAAAGAGAAGGGAGTGTCGCCAGTGCTGGTCTTGATTGAGGTGCGGTGCGCCCACAAGACATGTGATAGCTCTTCTACCCATCTTCCTTTGTGCTTTTCTAGGCGTGCCTTAATTCCTTCACCCAAGCTTCGATTCGCTCGTTCCACTAGGCCGTTGGTTTGTGGATGCTTAACTGACGCAAAGTGTTGTGTTATGTTAAGCTTCTCGCACCAGTCTCTGAAAGGGTTATCACAGAATTGTTTCCCGTTGTCCGAGATGATTTCCCTAGGGAGGCCGAAGCGGCATACAATGTTTTCCCATATGAAGCGCTTCACCTGGTTGCCAGTGATTGTTACCACTGCCTTCGCTTCGATCCATTTGGTGAAGTAGTCTATGGCAACTATGAGAAATTTTAGTCCACCCGCTGCGATAGGAAAAGGGCCCGCGATGTCAATACCCCACTTGTAGAATGGCCATGGTGAAGTTATTGGGGTTAGCTCGTGTTGTGGTTGGCGTGGGACGGGTCTATGAACTTGGCAATCGTTGCACTTCCTTATTAAGTCCCGCGCGTCACGGTGCATGGTCGGCCAGTAGTATCCCGATCGCATGGCGCGTGCCACAACGGACCCTGGTCCTGAGTGCATACTGCATGAACCTTCATGGATTTCTCGCAGTACGTAATTTGCTTGTAAAGGGCCGACACAACGGAGCCATGGTTGCAGGAAGGAACGTCGGTACAATATGTTGTCTCGCAGTTCGAATCTTTGCGATGTGCGCCGTATCCTGCGAGCTTCCTTCTGCTCTTGGGGTAATGTTCCCTTGCTCAGGAAGTCCGTTATCGGTGTCATCCATGTAGGACCTTCCTCCTCTATTATCGTGGAGATATCCATCTCCGAAATTGACTTGCTTTTTAGTGTTTCCACCAGCACTTGCTTTGATAGGTGTGCAAAGCTTGTCGAGGCAATCTTGCTCAGTGCATCCGCCTTGCGGTTTTCCCCTCTAGGAACTTGCTTTATAGTGAACCTATCAAAGCTTTTTATCAGCGTCTTGGTTTTATCAAGGTACTGAATCATATTATCTTCTTTGGCCACGTATTCACCCAACACGTGGTTGGCTACTAGGCGGGAATCCACATTTGCCTCTAGGTTACGTACACCCATTCGAGCTGCAATGCGTAGTCCAGCGAGCAGGGCTTCGTACTCTGCCTCATTATTTGTTGCTGTGAATTCAAAGCGCAGTGCGTAAGTGAACTCCATTCCCTCTGGATTTGTGAGAATGAGGCCCGCTCCTGAGCCATCAATGCATGAGGATCCATCTGTAAACAAGATCCATGGATCTTGCAGCTCGGTCTTAATTGGTGTGGATACCTTGTCGCTGTCTGGCTTTTCAATGATGAAGTCCGCCAGAATCTGTCCTTTGATTGCAGTACGTGGTCTGTACGAGATGTTGTGCTCACCTAGCAATACACTCCACTTCTGCAGTCTACCTGATGCGTCAGGTTTGGAGATGATCTGCTTGATCGGTTGATCCGTGATTACTGCTATTGGGTGTGCTTGGAAGTACCTGCGCAGCCGTTTAGCAGCAAATACCAACGCCAGAACTAATTTTTCCATGGCACTATAGTTCATCTCCGTCTTCTTGAGTGCCTTGCTTACGAAGTAGATGGGAGTTTGTACTGAGTCCCTATCTGTTAGTAACACTACACTGACTGCGCCTTCAGTCGCAGACAAATACATGATTAGCTCTTCCCCTGGTCGGGGTGCGACAAGTGTTGGGAGCGTTGCCAGATGTTGTTTAAGCTGAGTGAAGGCCTCTTCTGCCTCCGTAGTCCATCTGAAATCACCTTTCTTTATACACTTCTTGAGTGTTTTGAAAAGAGGTAGTGATTTTTCTGCTGATTTGGATAAGAACCTGTTTAAGCCGGCCAACTTTCCGTTGAGAGATTGGACTTCCTTCAACGTGCGCGGTGAAGGAAGTTCGATGACCGCTTTTGTCTTTTCTGGGCATGGTTTTATGCCGTCGGGTTCTATCAGGTATCCAAGGAACATGCCTTCAGTAGCGCCGAAGGTACACTTCCTAGGATTCAGCTTCATATTGATCTCTCTTAGAGTTTTGAATGTTTCCTCGATGTCACGCACTAGCTCATCTTCGGTATGGCTTTTTATGACCAGATCATCAACATAGACCTCTAGGTTGCGGCCCACCTGTTTTTCAAAAGCATTATCCACTAACCTCTGGTAGGTGGCGCCAGCATTTTTCAAGCCGAAGGGCATTTTTGTGTAGCAGTAAACACCTTGGCTTGTATGAAAGGCAGTTTTTTCCTCGTCCTCCCTAGCCATTTGGATTTGATGATATCCCTTGTACGCGTCGAGGAAGCACTTCAATGGATATCCGCACAGAGACTCTATTTTCCAATCTATCTCTGGTAAAGGATAGCAGTCTTGTGGACATGCTTTGTTAAGGTCGGTAAAGTCTACACACATTCGCCAGCTGTCGTCGCTCTTCTTTACCATGACTGGATTGGAAAGCCAGTCCTGGTAGTAAACTTCCCGCATGATCCCTGCCTCTACCAGTTTTTGTACCTCTGCTAAGATTGCTTGCGCGCGCTCCGGGGCTTGGCCACGCTTCTTTTGGCGTATGGGTGAGTATCCCTGTCGGATTCTCAGTTTATGCTCTGTGACAGAGCGTGGTACTCATGTCATGTGTTTAGGCTCCCATGCAAAAATATCTAAATTCTTCTGCAGGAGTGCACATACAGTTGTTTTGCCGTTGTCCGACAATGAACCTCCGATGGATATTTCCTGTTCCGGGTATTCGGGGTGAATTGCTACTTTCAGATTTGGAACTCTGGTTGTCTGCTGTGCTGGAGTTGGTGTCGTCTCGCATGCAATCGTGTTGCATTCTCTGTGTGGTATAGTGGTGTTGTAAAGAGTAACAATACCACCTTCCACTGGGAATTTAAGCATCCCATGCGTTGTTGATGGCACTGCTCGTATAGCTGATATTCCAGGTCTCCCAATAATGCCATTGTATGGCGAGGGAGATTTAATCACCATGAATTCCATCCAGGCCGTTGCGGAGTGCTCTTCGTTTCCAATGCTGACAGGTAATCGTATTTGCCCCATAGGCCATATCTTCTCACCTGTAAAACCAGTCAACGCTGTTCTGACCGGGATTAACTGACTGCGTATTTCAGGACGCAATCGTTTGAAACAATGCTCGTACATGATGTCAGCAGAAGCTCCACCATCAACATACATGCGGTGGATGTCGTGACCCCCGGCGCTTATCTCTATAGTGAGTGGTTCCACCACTGCGTTGTCCGCGGTTAAGGTGGGGAAAGAGATCTCTTTTCCACGTGAAAAATCCTGGCTGACCTTCTGCCTTGTGACCCGCTGCCATGATTGTATCATGTAAATGGTGTCGGACTTGTCTTTAGGCGTCTCTTTCTTATTGCCACTCTTCTGTTTGTCCTTTCCTTCTTTAATATTCTTGACCAAATGGTCCAATCTGCCCTCTTTGACCATTTTGTCAATGAGTTGGCGCAGTTGGACACATTCATTAGTGGTGTGGCCCTTCTGCGCGTGGTAGTCACAATATCCATTCCCAGTGAGCCGATCCTCTAGGGTGCGCATTTGTGGTGGTCTTGGGAAGTTCGCCCCTTCTGTCGCGAGTATTTCCTTTGGGGTTTTTGTCAGCGGGGTGTATCTGTCGTTATCCCTCCCGCTCCCCTGACCGCGATAGCTTCTATTACGGTTGCTACTCCGGTCATTGGGCTGTCTCCCAGGTTGTTCCTGCGACCGGTAGTTGGAGGAGTTTCTTTTGCTATCCGTCGCGGCGGCTTCTCCTTGGACGAAGGACCTAGAGCGTTTCATGAGTTCATCAAAAGTTTCAGGAATCTTGTCATTCAATCTCTTGATGAGTTCTGGGTTATTAATTCCATTCATGAAACAGGAGATCTTTAGCACTTCCGGGCATGCTTTAACTTGCATGCATTCATCCTTAAAACGCTCCATGAATGCGCTCGTAGTTTCTCCTTGGCGCTGCTTTACCCTGGCAAGTTCGACAGGGTTTTTAGCGCACTTTTTCCGTTGAGTAAAATTTAGGCGGAACGCCTTTCTTAATTCTTCAAAACCATTTATACTTCGTCGTGGAAGTTTGTTAAACCAGTTCCGCGCGCTTCCCACTAGTGTGGAATTAAACATATGGCACCACACTGGTTGTGGCCAATTCTCAATAGTTGCGGCTGATTCGAAAATTTTTAGGTGATCGTCTGGATCACCTGTTCCGTCATAGGTCTTGACATTAGCAGGCATGCGCCTCTTCTTGTTCTCTGAGAAATCGCTAATGCGTCTAGTGAACGCGTCCACCTTCTGACGACGCCATGGGAGAGACATGTCCTCCTCTTGGTCATTGTGTCTGCTTCTGGACTTCCAATGTCCTGTATCACTATCCTCGTTGTCCGAGGAGTTATCGGAGGACGAGTTTTCCTTCCTTCGGCGTTTGCGCCGGCTATCTCCAGAGTCTGGACTGGAAGAACTTTCACTTGGGGAGTACCTCCACCCAAGTCTGTTATGCACTTTACGGCTACCCAGTCTATCATAGACACTGGTACGCCGTTCACCTTCATCACTATCGCTCAAGTGGTGAGAGTGGGATGTCTCATCATCTTCGATCCTCCTTCCGATCCTGTTGAATACTGGGGGTCGGCGGCCGCTTCTTCCGCGCTTCTCTTTCTGGCGGCGCAGTGGGGAAGTATCGTATTCAGAATCAAAATTTAGTCGGGCTTGCAAGTTCCGACCTGATCTCTTCTTTTCTTCCTCTTGCATGAGAGTAGCTACGACTTCGTAGTTTTGAGACACGAAATCTTCTGGCGCCAGTTGCGGCGCAACTCCTTCTAGAGCGAGTGCGTTTGTTTCTACTGCTATGCTCTTATTCCGATTTGGTGCATCTGGTGCCTTTGTCAAGTCAGTTTCTAGCACTGATTGAAAGGGAGTGGTGAGAACAGTGCACAGTGGATCTACTTCACTGGCGGTAGTTGCAGTGGCTTGGGTTGTCCCCGAGCGCGGTTCCACCAGTGGGAAGATCGAGTCTTGTCCTGATCCCTTGTTTTTGGCAGCGATGGTTGTCCCAGCGGTCTGTTTAGGGGTTGATCCGCTTTGCGGCTTCTTTCCCATGAGGTCTGACTGCGATCGCTGATTTCCATGCTTCGTCATTCTAGTCTTGGTTCTCAGTGAATGGTTCCACGGATGGCGCCACTTGTTGATACAAAAGCTGGGCGTTCCTTGCTGGGGTTCCGGTTCTTGTACCAATTGCTGATTGTTATCTGAGACCTGCGCACTAAGAGATAGAAAACACCGTTAGGCTTACCGTGGGATTGTCTCCCACGATTATCCTCCGGCGTGAGAGTAAGTAATCGGTTTAGGGTTTAAGGAGTGTTAGGGTTATGAGATCGTACCTTAAACGAGGGATGTGATTCCCTTTATATACGCACGGAATCCTTGTTGGTTCCGTGTTCCCCAACCTTCGGCGTATCCCGCCTAAGTCGGTTGGGAATGATAATCCTCTTATTTAGAAGATATCGGATATCTATTCCGTGAATAGCTTTGGGCTTGGGCTTACGTGAGCCCAAACGCTAGTTGGCTTAGCCCAGGTCGTACCGGACCAAGCTAGTATTGGACTTTAGTTGGGTTCGTGACCCGGATATAGACTATACGTCATCAATTACTATAAAATCAAAGAAACCAAAACAGCAAATGGTTGATCAATCTATTTAAAAATGATCATAGCAATTATCATTATCATCTTGTAATGTTTCAAAAATCACACAAAATATGTTTAGAGATGATATTTAGTGACACAAAGATCTTTATTAATGATAGTATTAAATAATGTTTGTCGTATAACATGCTTTTGCGCAATATATTTCGTGTTTGCCACTTTGCAATGAGACCAAAAGATTGTGTTGATGATATGAATTATCATTTTTTAAGTTCAATAATTTAGTGTTTTCTTCCGAAATATTGGGACCCCTGTGGCAAAAAAAAAGTAGAATTGTATCATTTGTGTTTAGATGCCTAGTAGGCATAATCTGTGGCAATCAGTAATCACAAATTTTGTCGGACAAATTTTGTGTGCGTCATCTCATCAACTTATCTTTATCACTATAGATTAACGGCATATTTGATGCGAGAGATTAAGAAAATTTATTAAGATTTAAGATTATTTTATTAAAAAATAAGCTATGATAAAAAAAAAAAAAAATTCTTTAGCAAACTAAGATTGTAGATTATTTTTGAAAAAAAAATCTCAAAAATAAGTTCCCTAGCTTTTATAAAGATGCTAGATATTATATTTTACAAAATTACTGATTTGCCCTTTATGATTTATATCAATAATTTTATTTGTTGTTCCTATTAATGTTGGTTTGTTATTTGTATGTATAATTATGTCATTTTATATTTTTAATCTACAAGTACAGCTAGTTTGTGCTATATCACTACAAAAGAAGCTACAATTTTTATCTTTTTCAGCAATATCACCAACACCAGCATCCGCATCAACACCAGCAACAACAACACAAACATCTATTTTTGCCAAACATACCCTAAAATACCTCATCCTTCATGGCTTGAGCCAAAAGGGCCTCACCAAGCATTTTTTTTTTCTTTTTCATTTTTTCAAACAAATTAAATTTCATTAATTCATCATACGAACTTAAAATTTCATTAAAGAATTTAAAATGCTCGGAAAGAAGATCGGAAGTATAAGTTCCATCACATTTGACTAATTCTAAAAATAGTTTTACGGCTCATACGAAAGCGACATTTAAAATAGTACTATGGATATTTTGGTTCATCACCAAAATAGTCGTCCAACAAACGTTCTTCGGCAGTCTTACGATCACGGTGTATCAGATTACGAGTACGTGAACTTCCAACTTCTTGTTGCAACGATTGATGTCACTCAAATCATCTTCATAAGATGCATTGGAAAAAGAATCATCACTAGACATTTTGATAGAAAATATGTGTTTTTGATAAAGAAAGCTGTGTGAAAATTTTAAAATAAACTATTATTTATAATGTTTAAAACTTTAATTTGAAGTAAAAAAAAAAAAAAAAAAAAGACTAGCTAGTTAATAATGGCAACATTCTTTTTTCCCTCTTTTTCTACAAACTAACGCACGTCACAAAACTCACTTAACCATTGGAGCCACCTGACACTGGCGAGCTTCTCACGTTAGGGTACCCAACGCTCTAATACATTTTTGTTCTTAGATGTCGTAGCCTTTTATGGTTTTTACTTTAATCTTTCACTTTTGTGAGGCATGTGTTACCAACTTATGAATTATGATGGGACAATTTCAATTCCTAACTTTTGACCTTATAGGATTATTTAAAATAGTTGGCATTATCCTTTTTTTCATATTTTTCAGGACTAAAAAATAAAAATAAACATAAAAAGAAACAATAACAATACTACAAGTAATAAACATATCACAAATTCTTTTGTAGCCGTTTATCGCCATATGTGCTCAGGGGCGGACCTAAGTATTAGGTACGGGGTGGCGGCGCCCCCCATGGCTAGCCAAAAAAGTTGCGATGTTAGTGTAATTTTTTTTTAATTTTGACCTTTTTGTGAAAGTGCACCCCACTCAAAACTCAAATTGCCCCCCACCAACATACTAAAACACAACATTTAACACTTTAAAACTTTATAAATCCTCAATCTCTAAGCAATAATACTCGATTTATCATTTTAAATCCAATTTTTTCATCGGCATTTTGTTGCTATCGTCAAAAAAAAAAAAATTTGCCCCCCACATCGGATTTTTCTGGGTCCGCCACTGTATGTGCTTGTGCTTTCTTTTGGAATAACTTTACATGGATCCTTGTGACAAATTCTAAGTTGCAACTTAAAACTGCATTTCTAACTAATACTTCTAATTTAGAATTTCTAACTAATAACTCGGAGAAAGCTTCATCTCGGCCTTACACTTATGACTCTTTCGCTGGATGCTTCACAACAAAGAAATATTGCACCTCCTAATGTGTAGCCTAGTTGTAAGTTTGCGGGATGAGATCATTTGAAAGTAACTTAGGTTCAATTATGATCTCGGGCAATAAGGAACCCAATTTTTGAGATAAAATCATTGAAGAGAATGAATAAATTGGTTAAACCAATGTCTAAGGGCATTGCTAGGTGAGCTTGATTTACCACTCGCATGATGGACTTGAACTTGACAAAAATCTAGCTTTACCGGTTAGGATTGCAGAAAAGATACATTTTATTATCCGAGAGATATTTCTATTAGTCGATAGTTATTACCCTAGTTGTAGGCTTAGGTCCATTAGGGTTTTTTATGCATTGTATCTATAAATACTCAATCAATAAACATTTATCCTACAGGGTTTTTTATATTCTAACATGGTATCCGAGCAGATCGATCATCTGACCAAGTTGGCCTAGAACCGACGCCTCCATGTCACCCCATCAAACCCTAACCACATTCCTTAAGCCCTCATAAAATAATCAGCTTCAACTTTATTTGGTCGTTGTTTCGACCATAACTCCCAAACCATAATGAGTTAACTGATGTCGTCAGCGCTAATGGTTTCATAATCAAATTCCAAAGAAAAGCATACCAGAATCGCCTGATTAGCTGTAGCAACACTCCGTCACAAGCTTAATCAATCTGCCGGGTTCAAAAAAAAACAAACGACTCATTGTTTTGCTTATAATTCTCAAATCGCTTAGAGTTTGCTTATTCCGTCATTGGTCGTGGATTCGTAATTAAATTCCTAAGAGAATGCTAGCGGAATTGTCGCCTTCACTGATCGGACGCGTGTTCAAGCTTCGTTATAAGTCTCAACAGTCATATACATACTATCTTTACGTTTATCTTTAGTGTTTTTAGTTTTCTTTTCCAGCCGCGATTTCGCTGCTCAGACGTCGGAGGAATATTAGTTGATAGATTTGGCCCAATCCTGGTTGTGAGCTCAGGATCCATTAGGGTTTTCTATGTATTGTAATCTGTAAATACTCAATTAATAAACATGATATCTTACGGTGTTTTATATATTAGAACAAATCCAACAATTTTTTCTTATTGAGATGAGAAAAGCTCAATGAAGATAAACAATTTTTATAGACAATGACATTTTAACCAACCAATTCAATTTTATCGTACATTGTCGAAATTTTAAAGCTTATTTTACAGAAAACTAGTAGACGTGAAAGCCAAAACATTGTTGGTTGGTTAATACTCTAAATCAGATAGAAAAAAATATTGAGTTGAGCTTATCTTGTGTAATGTGAATGGAATTGTGGTCTTGTAGAGGTGACATAGAAGAAAACACGAGTAAGGTTTTAGGGAAGATTATAAGAAAATGATATGAAGACAAGTGAAAATTTGGAAGTTAGTGTGTTAATAAAAATTTGTTGAGGGACTGAAAACGACAATTTGTCCTTTTATGAGGGTTGGCTTGATCACGGATAGTTATCTCTTATCCAATTACCTATTGACACGTCGACTCCTATCATTCATACATTTTTATCATCGAATTTTAAAAAAATGCTTATGCACATTATTCATTATTGAATGCACTTCTATCCACAAAAGGTATGAATTGGCGGAAACGCCGTGAATCCTAGTGTTTTTTTTTACACCAGCAATTTTTCACTTTACAAGTAATATCTCTGGCAACTCTCCTAGCCCAGTGAGGCACCAACTGGAGTGAACAAGAGCCAATACTCGAACCCTTGATCTTTTATCCACAAAACCTCTCTAGTAAGTCTATGAGTTTTTCGAAGGTGGGTACCAAATGAGCCAAAACCCTTTTGTTTGAAAGCACTTCTATAGTTGATAAGTACTTATGTTGTCATTATGTTGTGATGATTAATTCTATAGTATAAATAATAAATAAAGAGGCAAGTACATAAATTTGATATGAAAATTAACTTTTGGTTTTATAAATTGATATTAAGAAAAGATTTGCTACAAGTATAATAGAATTTGATGATAGTAATGGCAAATGGACAACAAATCCACATCAATGAAAGTATGGAAAATTTTGTTTTTTGTTTCTAATGTAATGGGATTATTTGGAGTCACATGATTTATTGTTGTTGGAAGGATATACAATGAGTGAATTGGAATGATCGAAAATAAGAGATTTGTCTTTTGATAAACTAGTTGCCATGTCGTTGTGATAATTATTTTTCTAGAAAAAACAAATATAAAACGTGCTACTAACATTTAACTCAGTGTTGTACGCATGAATTGTCACAGGGTATGTACATTTCAAAAAAGTTTGGAAAAGTTTATGCACTTAGCATTAAACTCTCGTTACGCCTGATTTGACTATACACTTGTTCTGAAAGACAAATATTCACATACAATACCTTGACATCAGCACTACGGCTCAACTGAACGCATAACCGATGATGAACAACTCGTATACCAAAAGCCCCAATAGAGTTTTCAAGACCTAACAAATCGAATTAATTTTTTGTTTACACATGAGCTATAACGATTTAACACGTGAATTAGAAAGCCGCAAATTTGACCTTTATAAGATTTCAGTTCACTTTAAAACAAAAAGCCGCATATTTGTAATATTGTTGATATAAGGGTTCTCAAGATACAATATAACTGAATTATTAAAGACAAAAAAAAAAACTTTGTAAATCATCAAGCATTCAAAAAGAAAGACGATGCCTGTGAAACTAACAAACAAGCCCAGACAGCTGCAACACTAACTTTATTGCTATAAAAACACGAAAAATACATATGTTGTGGACAGCAGCCGCAGCATGTATCGCATATTTATGTGATGACAGTTGGGGCAGAACGGCCTGTGTATTCTTGCATCTTTGACAGTTTTAGAGCAACCTCCACCTGTGCCCAAACATAACCAAAAGTCAGTTGTATTTTACAAAAAATCAAATGAACTTTATCAGACCCAGTCTCGTAAAAAGTTAAATAATACTTATGCAGGTTTCTCGAAATATACGTGCACACTTAATTAGAAAAGATGCACTGACACAATCAGACCCACGATCGCATTTTCATTGTGTATAAAGAACGAAAATAGAAATCTTAAGATACGATGATTTACCAGAGGAGCAAGTGCGTCCTGGGAGTCTCTTCCGGTCTTGGATGAATCTTTTTCGTATTGCTCAATGTAAAGACGAATTGTGGCACCTTCTGACCCAGTTCCGGATAAACGGAAAACCTACACAACACAGATTTAGATACATTAAGAGTTTTGTCACTCCTAGTCACCAACTTATATAAAACCGTCATACAATTTATTTACTCAATCAGCATATAAAACCAATCACAGTACCCTCGTCGTTCTTTTGATTCAATATTTTCGTGTGTCCATAAGTTACAAATTACTTTTCTAATTGTCCTGTTTCAGTCATTGAACTTTTCGTTTACATCTTAGTCATTTAAGGATGTATTTGTGTCCCGTTTGGGTCAATATGTACAAAATGAAGCTTTAAAAGTGCCTTAAATGTTGCTCCGTAATAAATTCATATAAAGTGTTAAATTAAATAAAACATGTTGAAGATTACAGGTTATAATAATGACATATGGGACACAAAATGATCTTTTAAGGACACGAAAATACAAAAATAGTACGATGACTAAAACGGGACATGAAAAAGTACCTTAGCATGCAAATAACTGTTCAAAAAAATTAGGAATAGGAAGTATATCAGAAAATTAATGAATTGACTCACCAAACGTGACCCATCTTCAAATAAATAGCGGATTCCTTGATTCTTTGAGATGGAACCATCGACAGGATCTTTGTATTCAAATTCATCAGCACTGGCAACATTTGCCACATCTGATCTTATACCCTTTATGGTACTGCATAAATAATAAATAGCACGAGGTAAATACAACTGTTTAAACAGTCTGAAACATGGTCAATATTTTATCGCAATTGGGTAAAAAAGAAACGGGTCAAATGGGACTTACGTGTTAACATCACTGAGAGAAGCCTGTAACTTGACCAAGTGAGCCATTAGTTCCTTTGCAGCACCTGCATCAACATTCTACAGAAAGACAAAATACTTCTGATCAATATCAAAGTCGGTTACAATACTCGGAGTTTTAAAAAAAATGATAAAAAGACCTCGTAGTCATAGCGAGTATAATAGTGGCGCCCATATTTAGCCCAGTGTTGCTTCACAATGTCTTCAACAGTCACAAGATTTCCTCCATTGAGATTGTCCTTGTTTTTATAAGCAAGAATGGATAACCAAGCCAACACAGCCCAGATTCCGTCCTTTTCACGGATATGGTCCGATCCTATTAAAAAAAGTTGTTACGAATTAAGTTAAGCAGCTGCAAATTTCTTCAGACTAACTAAAAAAGTTCTTCAAATCCTCTTCACTCATTCGTTTTTTGTTCTGTTAACAAGAGGTGGCAACATCAACCCGTATACTTATGGATGGGGTCAAACTGGGTTATGTTTATTTCAAACTGGTCAATGAGGTTTGTGATCGCCCAAGTAATCATTTTATTAAAATGTTGAGATTTAGATATTATACCCACCTGGGCCGTATATATTAACCCCTCTAATACAACCACACCTCAACCCCCTTTGACCCGTTAACCGACCCGCCCATCTTGCCACCCTCACTAATGACTGAGAAAATGGATGTGCAGAAGAGTAAAAATACAACGTATTTTTTCAAAGCATAAACTAACAAGAAAAGCAACAGTTTTTCCCTTTTTTTAGTGGCAACATAAAGAAGGGAAAACTTTACCAGTTCCGAAACTCTCTTCACCACAAACTGAACATAGACCAGCATCCATCAAATTACCAAAGAATTTCCAGCCGGTTGGTACCTGACGTAACATTGAGAATATGAGAGTTTGTTTTGGAAAAACTGTTTAAAAGCGCACTTTTTTTAGTTATATTGTATGTGAAGAAGTACCTCAAAAAACTTCAAGTTCAAACTTTTAGCTACAACATCAAGAGCAGCAGATGTCGGCATGCTCCTACAGGCAGAAATCACATTTCCAAATTATTTTTTGCTTTCATCGCACTCACATCAAACTATGCACCGATTACATGATGATAATATCAGAAACAGCTTCTAGAGATGCACAAACAGGCCTGGGCCGGTTGAGCCTGAAAGTTGCTTACAGATCCTTGTATCTGATTAAAATCCCCATTTAGGCGGGATCCTGGACAAAGCCGGGTTCAAACCCGAATTTATGGTCCTAAAGCCGAGTTGTTTGAACCCTTTATGCATAATTGTTTTTTCCATGCAATATAGATGCAACTTTGAATTTTCATATGCTGTTTCATCTTGCTTACAAAATTTAGATGTAATGTAAACTTAAACTTTGTATTTTCAGAGAAACATTTTTAAAAAGACTATATTTTTATTCAACTAATTAAAAATTACACCTGAATGTAAAACATCTTTTGGTTAAAACTGAAAAATATATTTTTCAATCATCAAAATGAATTCTTTTCAAATATCAAGACTGATCGAGTTAGGACCGCCAGGCCCAAATCATTTTCCTCTGAGACTGGCCTTTAGCAACATTTATAGGACGGGGTTTTGACCCATTAGGCCCAAATGGAACACTCACAACGAAAAACATAAGCAAGTTATATACAAAAAGTTACCGGGCAACACCCTTTAATCCAGATGAGAAGTAGGGTATGGATTCAACAGCGTTAGCAGCAATGATGGCAACAGAATCTGAAGGGGTGACAAAAAACCTGAAACAAGACAAATTTAAAAATAAATAAGTATTACCAACTAAAACTCTTCCAAAAAACTTGATGTGGTTGTTCAAATCTGCATCAAGTAGAGTTTTTGTACCTTTTACCAAGAACCATGTTCCTATCGGCATCACCATCTGCAGCCGCACCAAATTCCGGTGGGTTACTGTCGGGGTTCTTACCCAATCCCATTCGTGAGACCAACTCTTTGGCATAGGTTAGGTTGGGATCAGGATGTCCACCACCAAAGTCTTCCTGCTCACATCATACAATAGTTTAGTTAAAAAAAAGTAATACACATCTTCTTTTGCATATAGTGGCTTTTGTTTAGAGCGGGTGGGTTGGGTTAAGGGGACATAACGAGGGATGATTTATGTTATTATCACCAAACAACAGTAACTATATTTGTATAATTATATAATTAACGTTTTAATAATGAGTACAAAAACAATAATTTTATAGTAACAATTTGACTCTAAATATAAACGACTTCGGAAGTTGTACGCATTAGAAATAACTTTAGGTGGCTTTCACCCATTTGACTCGTTCAACCAATTTGACACGTACATCTTAAAGCTAAATGCTTTCAGTTTACCAATTTGCCCGTTTAAAAACCACACAATCCACAACACCTTTAGCTAAAAGCAAACAAAATATGAGATAAAAAGCAGAAATACCTTTGGTACGCAGTTTATCAATGAGCTCTCTTTTGCACCAAGTTCTTCAACAAATATACGACTTGCATAAGCTCCAGCAACTCCATGAAGCGCATCAAAGCTAATAAATCAGAGCACAATTAGTAACAAACAGATAATTGGAAGCAAGTCAGCAACTGAAGGCTTACAAGGAATCAATGATAACAGATAAAGAAAAAAAAAGGAAATGCTACACACCAAAAACTAAACTGTGGAGATGCAATTAACTTTTTCATAGACTCAAAGTCAAAAATTGTCCTGAAAAGAAATCAATAAATCATTAGAATAAATAAATTGATGTCAAACTCAGTTCTTTTTTGTGAAATATATATATATGAGAAGAAATGAGAGCATACTTCATCAATTTTACATAGTCACTTGCTGAATCAAAAACATCAACGTCAAATTGACCATCAGGACCAGAAAATTTTGAAATGCCAATTGCCGAGATATCCACCTGTATACATATGTCAAGTATATAATAAGATAATGCATGTAATATAATTTTTTTTACAAAATTCACTGTAGCTTGAGAATTCAGCATTACATCAGGTAGGCCTTCTGCAATAAAATACTCCTTAATTGTTTTTGTGTTCTCGTAGATTTGATCAGTAATTCCTTCAGGTGCTGGCCCACCATTTCCCATATTGTATTTAATTCCAAAATCCTGATAAAGGAGCAACAAAAACATAAGTTCCACTGTTTACCATGTTTAGAGCTGTCAATAAGAAGTTACAACGTACCTCATTGGGACCACCTGGGTTGTGACTTGCTGTCAGTATAAATGCACCATTTGCTTTCGAAGCCTGAAATATTTATGTATTTATGATTAATGTTCATAACGGGTCATTATTAGCATGGGCCATTTTGTGTTTTTTTTTCAAGATGATACTTAATACAATAACAATCCAAAATTTCTAATATAACTATTTAGGATGTAATATGCATTGAAATTGGCAACTTGTTCCCCTATATAGTTACTTTTCAAAAATGAGAAACTGACCCATACTCGTCTAAATTGCCATCTTTAACCATCAACAGTGTTTGACCAAGAGAACTATAAAACATATCAACTTACATCAGCGCCAACTCTTTCACGCACAACTGCTGATACAGCAGGTGTTGACAGAAGTCCATTTTGGCCAACCCAAACACTTTTAACTCCATTTGCAGCTGCCATCTTAATTATAATCTGCAGTTTTTTAGAAAGAAAGGAAAATTAGATGTATAACACTGATACAGCACGTTCCTTTAGAGACACCATACAGATAACTTTTTAATGAACATGAACTGTAGGACCTGGTTTGAACAAATTTTTCAATTTCATCTAAATTCCTCACTAAAAAAAGAACCAAGTACATTTTTCATTGTTGTTACGGAGTATACATGATAGTACATAAATAACATTAACAAGTGCTGCAGTTATGGTTTGTATACTTTGTTGTTAGTAACTTAGTATCCTTCTCATTTTTCACAAGATGCATAAAGTTACAATTTGTTACAAAAATTTAAGGAATTTCAATGTGTTCAGAAAAGAGAATTTATAAAGCTAGGTCTTCACATTAATATTTTGAATCAAAAAGTTTATATACTTACCTGGATGGCATCCTTTGAATAGTATCGTCCATCACCCGAAACGACGAGTGTAGAACCTGAAAAAAATATATATATACCATCAATGAAAAATGCATCACGAAAGAAAACTGCATCAGTCAGATAAACAAGGAGTAGCATAGTCCCTACCTTTAACCTTTTCAGCAGAAAGGGCGTTGAATGTTGATTGAACAAAGTTATGCAAGTAATGAGGTTGCGTAAATACTTTAACCTGAAATTTTTTAAGTCAAACCACATTAGTTTGCCAGTTGATATGAAAAATCATGTCCACTAATAGAGGATACATCGCAATAAAAAGTGTATCACATAGATATTGGTCCAAATAAACTATTGAGAATGATTCCACAGTAATTAGTAGCACAAATTTGTGAAGAGAACATACTAATTAGGAAGTTACAGATCACAATAACAAACAAACATGTCAAATGAAGATGTCGATGGAGACTTCCTTTGTTAAAAAAGTCAATATATAACATTATTACTACAGAAATGCTGAAGAAACGCAAAATTATTACTATTCCATTAATACTGATAACGCATGTCAAAGAGAAGGCAATCGTAAGTAACGGACACTCCTTAACATCTATACTGTGTCCAGCATAACTAGCATGCAGATAAATCCTAGCGCACATATGCCTCTACATAATAGCAACACATAGAAACAGCATTGTTAGCTAAAATGTACTACAGCAATGCTTTGCCCAATGGCTGCACACTCCCATTCTTGTCTCAAGCATATACTGTCATGTGCCGCCTCTAAACCTCTAAGTCACGGTTTATAATTTTATAGGCGCCTAATTATACCTATTTATCATATTTATAAAATAAAGCATTCAACCTTGACCAAATTTCGAAATGAGGAGACTAAGCTGTAACAACCACTTTGTCAGATCTAATAAGATAGAAGAGGTCTCTAATATTTGTGCCTTAACAACAACCACTTCGTTTGACCAACTTGGTAACTCTCCCAGAACCTATATCATATGAATAACTGCTTAATTCAATCACCATCAGAAGTTCTGTGTTTTTTATGTGTACATGACTACATGCAAAATACACAGGACAGCATTTTCCAGATTCAAAGACCGAAAATATCTCACTTATATGCTAAGTTCGTCCATAATCACAATCCGCTTTATACTTTTGATCATCCAATCATAGCATTTTCTAGGTAAAAGTTAAAAAATTATTTACTTATTTCACTCACTATTGTGCTTTTTATACTATACTGTACCTATTAAATCATCTCCACTATCTAAAATAACCACACAAAAAAACAAAGTGAACTACTTTTCATTACAAGGAACACTTGAGCTTTCCAGTCCACTAAGGGTGTGTTCGTTTTTACAAAAAATGTCTTACTAGCCTCTTACCTCTTTCTTAGTCAGACGCGGTCAAGACATATTGCCTCTTACCCAATTAGAGGTGGGCGATTTGTCTTATCGCCTCTTATTGTCTCTTATGATGTGTAATAGTGTTTTATTATCATAAATTTATATGTATTAAGATAATTTATTTAATGGTTTATTGACTATGTTAAATGTATGATAAAAATGTATAGCTTTATGTTTATAAAAGGTACTTAGCCATCGCAATGTGATACAATTTAACAAAAACTAACAACATTATTTGATTCACGCTCAAACTTTCTGGCCACCTCTTAACAATAAGATGTGGTAGTCACATTCAAACTCAAAACATCTTAATGAAACAAACACCACCTAAACCTACCATCTTCAGATCCACAAAAAAACAGCAACATTCAAATAACAAACCGATCCAAACACACCGCCGATTAAAAAGTAAAACTCATCTTTTTCCAACTTTCCCCTAATTTTAAACACACGCAATAACTGACACATATACAGATGGATCAATACTTTTTTATACTTTAATAAACTATATCAACTTTCCACTCCACTAATTCAACCATGTCCAAATCCGTAAACAAACAACAGCATTCGTACAAACCGGATCCAAACACATAAATTCAAACACAGATCTACGGACGATAACCGAACACGAATACAGATCAATCATTCAGATCACATTGTAAACATGCATCATCAACAGAATCAATAACTACCTTTTTCCTGAGACCAGAGGTACCAGGCTTCTGGCCGTCAATTGGCGCGGATTCGACACGCTTAACCGTAAAATTCGCCATTATATTCTCCTGTAACATCATCAACAAATCAATCAATCAATCAATACACTATGTGAATTTAACGTACAGATCAATCGAATTAATAACAACAAACTGGAATAAATTATACACACACAGTAAATGTGTAAATGTTTATAACTGAATCAAATCTCAGATCAAATCAAACTTTACACACAGTGAGCGTGTAAATGTGCGTGTTTTTATACTAATTAAACTAATTAAAAAACAGATCAAAGCATATACATAATATATAATTATTGTGTGAAAATGATATATAAGCTTACAACTGATATGTGATTAGTGTGTGCGTGTTTTAACTGAATTAGTGTGTGAGAGAGAAAGATGTGCTTACAGAAGGTTGGCGAAGAGTGGAGTGAACTATACGTATAAAGAGAAGAAATTATTCTATGGTTTATTCTTTGGGAGCCCTGTGTTTGGGATTATATAATGAGCGGTTGGTGATGATGGATCGATAGAATAATAATCTAAAATTAGAAGGTGGATCGATCGATACACCTTTTTCGCCTCTCTTGTCTCGATATAACCTTTGATTCTTTTCCATTTTTTCTTTTCTGTCGACGCTACAGCATCCGCGGCAAGGCTACCCTTACCGTCAACTCAGCGTCACATCATCTTTCTTTTTTTATAATTAACTTCACCCTAAAATATACTCCCTCCGTCTCAAAATTATTGTCACCAGACAAGAAGCACATAGTTTAATAAAAGTGGGACCCTTATAAATTTCAACCACTCAAATAGAATATTCCTCCACTAAATTCTCTTTTTATTACCTAAAATAGAAGGTGGACAATTATTTTGAGACACCCAAAAAAGGAAATATGGACAATTATTTCGAGACGGAGGGAGTATTATGCTTGAAAACAATATATCTCACAAAAACCAAAAACACACACCTATAAAAACACATCGCCAAGACTCAAACGTCCAGATTGTTGAGTTTATAATACATGACATACAATAAAACATGCAAACATCTTAACAACCCTACAAGGGCCCCAGCAGTATTATACTTCAAAATAAATTTGAAGGAAACAAATCCCATTTTGACTACAAGCAGAATTCATAAATTTCGCAACACTTCTAAAAACAACCCTTATAACTACCAGTTACGTATAGCGTTAGGTTGCTTCACAAAAATGCACTACATCCATGACATATCTCTGATATCTCAAGTCAGAGGATAAATATTCATGATATACTTAATGACTAAGATCCATAAAGTATCATCATGTGGGTGGGATAAGTCCTATACTCAATTCATTGAATATCATCTGAAATTAGTCATGCTACGCATCAATATACTTTCAAGTATATTCTAACTAATACTCAGATTTGTCTTAATTCAATATCATTCTCATGTTATTGATCGACAACGGACTATTTAGAATAACTTAAGTTATTCAAGGATTTAAACATGTAAATATAAGATAACATCATAATAAATGAACAATAAACATAACAAAATATTTTATTTTATTTCAATAATAATGTTTAGAATATCCTGTTATCCAAATACTAAATAGATCAATGCATGATAATTCTTAGTTAATGAATTTTGCCACAAGTCATGCAACTCATACTTGTTGACAAGTATAATTTCAACTAACTTTGATCTATAGGAATTTTGAGAATACTTATTTAAAAAAAAAGTCAATAAGTGAATTTCTTGTATGTGTTTACACATATCTTGATATTGTCATATCATTCCATAAGGTGCGTGACAATCATCTTTCAAAACTTTTAAAGTTTAAAGTATTCTTTATTCTTTAATGTATAATGCAACTATGCTCTTAATTGAGCATAATTAGTCAACATGAGTGTCATCTCAATTATACTAGCATCATTGTATACAACAATATGTTCTTTAAACATCCGTAAACTTTGAACAGTTATAGTGTAATGTTGGTGCCTACCAAAACTCAAGTTTGTTGGCAATGACAATTATGAAACAATTGTCATATAATCACCCATAGAATCTAGGAGCATCTCCAGACTGTGAAATGTGATTCTAAATCCAAACATATTCCTTTTAAAATATTTATTACGCTAACAACTTTCAATGTTGTCAAATCATCTTGTAATCAAGCATGACACAACAATCTTACAACATGATGTATATGATGAATCTTCAAGTTAGACTGTAAGATCTCATTATATATCCATCATATTCTATTAGACTCATTTATTTACCGCATATGTTTATAATAATAAACATATATTCCAAGGTTGTATGTCTTATTTCCAAATCTTACAAACGAAGTTTCATTCCCTACTAAAACTTAATTTAGGTGGAATGTAGTTGCCCATACAACATATAAGATTTAAGAAAAATAAATAATACTCCCACTAGCTTTCAGGAATACTTATGAGCAATCTTATTTTAATTATTAAATCAAACATGGATTTAATATTAAACATAAGAATCATCTCCTAGATGCATGCATATATCCATTCATGGATTCTTGCAGTCTGTACATATTCAAAGATTATTTGAATTTATAAAACTACTTTGTATTACTCATCGTCCTCGCAAAAGTAATTCCACAACAAAGAGTTTTGACATTCATTGTCAAAATTTCATATCAATGAAACTAAGTATGACAATTATAATCTTTATACTTTATTTAATGTATCTAGAAAAGAATATTCAATCATAGTTAATTGATTAAGTATGATTAATATTATTGTCACTAGACATGCATTAAATATATGTACAATATTGTCCATATGATTCCTACACAAAGATTTAAACCACTAGGGTTTTCATTCTTTGAAGAAACTCATTAAGATAAACCAAATATCTAAAGTTGATTATCTCTATGGACAACATCTTTACATTCATAGTATGATTGATTTACCACAATTCAACATTTGGTAAATTCATCATTATGATTAACAGGCTTACCATGATCCTGTAACTCATATTCCTCAACATATTAAATATCTGAGATATCCTTGCGGATCTATGAATGACAATTCCATCATATTGAGGTCTATCATATACATGTTTAGCCTCATCATGATATTTGCTAGTGCATTTTAGAAGATTATGTATTTTGTAATTCAATCTTTCAAGATCTAAACAAAACTCCCACTTGCCTTTAATAATTTAAAGATTACCTTTAAATAGTTTATCAAGTAGAGCAACAATACATTGTTCTCTTTTGGGATATTACAAAAAACATTGACAGTTCCTGACATTAGTTTGTTACAACTCACTCTATAAGTAGTTTAACAAATTCAGAACTTCATTTATAAGACTTAATGTGATTCATCACATTCCATAAAAATGGTGTCTTATTAATCTTCTAGGTTGGAGTCTTATTGAGTATATTCAATCTATACTTAATCTACTAACCTTGATAACATGTGGAAGAAACTATAGTTATCTTGAATCAAACATGCTAATAGATTTTGGTTCTTCTAACTGAACATACCATAAAACTATGGTATTTCATTAGAAT
Organism: Chrysanthemum seticuspe; assembly: GCA_019973895.1. NCBI lineage: Eukaryota > Viridiplantae > Streptophyta > Magnoliopsida > Asterales > Asteraceae > Chrysanthemum > Chrysanthemum seticuspe. Next base: position 46,643,641 of record BPTQ01000009.1, read on the forward strand.
TAATATTGTAAGATAATCTAACAATATTTAAGATAACCATCTACTCTTTGGCTTATCCTATTTACCAACAAAGTACTTAATGGTACAAAAGAATTACCAAGTCAATTGCATGCATTATAACACAAGTATTCTTGACCAAGTCAAAAGACATACCAGTTATAATCCCACTATACGTTATAAGTCATTGATCAACTCATTGACTTCATGCATATGTCTTAAAACATAGCAAGTTAACGTCTTACTTTATATTGTAAGTCTTTAAAAGACTTCATGTTTGTGACTTTATAAAATCATAAACATTTATAATTAAAGTAATTATGAACACCACCTCAGGTTTCAATTAATATTTCAAGTTAATATTTACTACATATATTTAAGTCATTCAACGAATACTTAAATTCAAAGTAGTATTAGATTACTTCATTTAATTATGTCATTCCATGAAATGTTCCATGTAAGAAACTGCAGAATCATCCATGCTCGTTCTCACGACACATGGATATTTTACCTTGGGCTACAATCTAGTTCACGTTCTCACGTAACATAAATTGTAACTACAAGTGTTTCTTAAATATTGAATGACATAAATATTTAAAATAAAGTAGTCTTTGTTATCATCTTGACACATGTTCTTAATAGGGCAATCATACATATTTAACTGTATACTTCCTATTAGAATGTTATTCTCTTACTTTACAGTCAAGAGAATCCATTTAAATCATATTAATATGTGTTGTACCTTGCACACAATAAAGATTTCTCCCACTTGTGCATGGAACAACATCATGTAGCATATAAACAACACGATACACGTTCGTTTATTTGATTAATATGATTTGTGTCATAGATATAACTAGTAGATATAAGACTATATTGATTTGTAAGGAAACGCACATGACAATCCTTAAAAAAATATAAGTGCCTACAATTGGAAAGTAATTATCTACATGATATTCAAGAGATAATTTGGATTACTACGCAGCAAATAAGGCTTGTAGCTCCCACTTAATTAGAAATCATTATAACAACTTCTTATTCAGTAATGCAACACAAATGCTCCCACTGAATTTGACAACATTGTAAGTGTTTCATAACCAGTGAAAACAACTTGCTTGATTTTTACTTTCCTACACCTTTGAAGAACCATACGTAATCTTCACTAAGGTACTAAAAGGTGTATTCTACTCTATGAATGATGGGTTATCCATCAATGTTATTAACTCGAAAATTTTGGTATGAAATTTCTTCCTTAACATGTCTACCATCCCCATACTGGTATGTAGCACCTTTAAAGGTTAAAGCAAACCAACTAGATAAATTAAGCTAGTTTGCCTTTTACCAATTTTCGCGGTAATTAGTCTAGCTTCTAATTTAGTAACTCATATACATGTTTTCCAGTTAACCAACATTCATATTTGTTACAAAAGGATTCATTCACCAAATCAGGGTAATGAAATCTTTGTGGAAAATAAGATGTGCAATTCATTGCTATGAGTTACATTAGAATTTAGACAATTCAAATGTTCTTATTATACCTTTCTCATTCATGAAAAGGAATAGGATTGAGTCTCATGCTTCTCCCATGGAAAAGAGACTTCGTTTGTCTTTTCGGTAAATTATTCGCGATCAAACATTTGTTTGAAAGCAGAATGGATTAATTTACAAATAAAAGACTAAACCACGTTTACGGTTAAATGCTGCATTCATACATTCAAAAGAATTACAAAATTCAATTTTAGTATTTTTGATAATTAACCTTTTCAAGAAAATTAAATACCCATGGTTCATAAACATATAACCATTTAATTTTCACTTAAAAACTAGGATCCAAATTGACATAGTTTCATCACATCAGTTGATCTGCTAGTAATGAAATTATTCAAAATGGTACGAGTCGAACCTCAATTGCCAATTTTCAAATTGCAACTCCTAGATTTATGGGATTTACATTTAGCCAATTTCAATTGCCATGTAAACATGTTTTATCCCCATCTTATGCCTTGAGTTGCCAGTTCTCACTACAAAACTCAATTAAGTTGTCCAACTTAAGAAACTGCAAAATCGTCCATGCCCGTTCTCACGACACGTGGACATTTTACCCTTTGATTACGATCTAAGTCACGTTCTCACGCAAATAAAAGGTAATCTTAGGTGTATCCGTTTCGCTGGATGGCATATAACTTAAATTAAAGGGTAATAGTTTTGATGTCAAATCAAATATGTACAAAGATGTCATGCATTCATCTTCGTAACACAGGTTTTATTAAAACATTTATATCTTGTTTTAATGTATAAGCTTTTCATCATCAAACTTTAATTGAGGTATTGGATTCACCAATCAAGGAATTTAGTGTTAATTATCATCCATTATACCGTACTTTTGCATAAGTGTAAACACTTAGTGTTTCGGATAATTACCACCGAAATGACGCATGGAATTAAAACTAATTCGCCCTTAAGATGAGCTTGCACATTTTATGGCTTACTAAGTAGCTCCATTCGAACTTACAGGGGGCAGAGGACCAGGTAAGCGCTAAAGCATAACCTTAGACATCCTTTTAGTGTGACTATGCACACTTCTTAATTAACCCCTTTATAGTTCATTCTAATGGGTGAGCCGTTCAGACCATTTGTACCAAAGTCACCAATCAATTAAACGATTATGATTACTATGCTTAAAAATACATGTTTCACCATTGTTTAGGTCAGTTTATTTTTCTTGTAAAAATACCCTTGTTACACATAACAAACAAGCAAGTATTTAAAAAATAAACAAATAAACAATGAATGCATAACAAAAAATAAGTCATGCATATCAAATAGCCACATGCAAACCTTTTGATAAATCCTATTAATAATCAATTCTAGATCTGTCAATATGCATATATTTAATTAAGACTTTCACCCGTTTTCATCTATGTACAAGGTGAGCCACATGCATCGATTCATCGATTGCGTAAGTCAAAATTAAATACATACCACATAGCACATAATTGATTAAATTAATAATGATTGAGGTTTTCCCCAATTTTAGATCAATCATAATTTAGTGTATATCACTTAAACAAGTAGAACATACAATAAAAGCAGATCCATGATAAAACATGCAGATAATTATCATGGACATAAAATTACACTTAACAATTAATGCAATTAAAATAGAGTTACGCAATACACATAAAGTTGCATGCATCCTAGGGTTTCTAATCCGATAAAAACTTTAGTTTACAAAACCCTAATTAGGGCACCAAAAAATGCCCCCCCCTAAAATTAGGGTTTAGGTTTTGCAAACCCTAGATCTACGCATACAAATAATAACACAATCATGTTTATTTTATTTATGTGTTTCAGTAATTAATTACTTGTTATACAAGGCTCGTGATGCCACTGTTGAGTTTAGAGTAAATTACACCGTTCGTCCTTGTGGTTTGCGTTGACCGCAGGGTTTCGTCCTTTGACCAAAAAAGTTGCACCGTTCGTCCTTAAGTGTGAAACGTTATGCACCGTTCGTCCTTTGACCAAACGACGTTAAGTTTGACCGTTAAAAACCCATCATGTGACTTGCACATGAGGGTAAATTCGTTATTTCAAGACCATAAGGACGAACGGTGTAGTTTATGTGGATAAGGACGAACGGTGCAAGGACGAATCTTTGAATGCTTCCATAAGGACGAACGGTCCAACATCAAAGAAATTTAACGAGGATATGAGACTGCAAAGACAAGAATCTTTGAATCAGTACATGGAGATTGAGAGTGCAAAGAAATTTAACGGGACAAGAAGAGTGCAAAGACACACGGCCTTTGCATAACTTTAGTATCAGTTAAACAATATTCTCGTTATCCATTTCTATATCTTTAATTCTTATGGTACAATATCAAATCTATATCTAGATACACAATGTTTCACTGCTATGATAAAATTGTACATCACTTCTCCAAACAAAGGAAGTAAATAAAGAAAAAACAACCTATGAAAACATTATATGCTATCCTAAGATTGGTTTAAAAAAAAGATATCAAACCAAAACGTATAGTACTAAACTACTAATTAAGGCTGAAGATCTAATGAGCCCCACGGTTTATCATCTCCATGTATTGATTCAAAGATTCTTGTCTTTGCAGTCTCATATCCTCGTTAAATTTCTTGATGAATGCTTCCATAAGGACGAACGGTCCAACATCAAAACATGTATAACGAATATTTACCACATGAATCTTTAACAAGAGGTTTAATCCGATTTTTATTCCACAAAAACATTAACACATGAACCAAACCCGAACACCATCACTACCACTCAACCGAAGTCGTGGCTTGCGAACCCATCAACAACAAATCCCACCAATTTAAACCACAAAATCCCTATCCCTTCGTCACTTGATCTAACCATACACACGCCATGCTCAATCAATGAACAAGTAATCAAAACCCTTGAAATAACAACATAACCCGAAACCGTTTTGTTGGGAATTAAGGTAATCTACTGATTCTGCCGAAGCATCTGCCGAAGAAGAATGGATTCTGCCGAAGAAGAAAGGATTCTGCCGAAGTTATACTTCAGCAGAAATGATAAAGCAGATACTGGGTTGCTGCTGAAAGTGGGAACCACGTAGGAGAGATAAGCTCAGTTATAGTAAAAGTCAGCGCCGTATTAAAGATAGGTTGGCGCCGTTTCATGTAGAGCTTACTCAGAATAAAACATGATGATTAACAAAACAATATGATTAGTTGCATGCTTGTCTAGATGCATGCTTAGTCTAGTTTAGTAGTAGAAGCGTAAATTGTCAACGCTCCTTAGGGTTTCTTGCCTATATAAGAAACCATGATAGATTGTAATAGATAAGTTTTTCAAGTTTCTCTCAAGTCTTGTAATATTTTGAAACATAGAGTTTCTATAATCAAAGATCCATAGAGGATCAAAAGAGTTCTTAGTTATTATAACTTGTATTTATTTTCCGCTACAATACCAAAGTGTAGAGAACTTCTATTAGTTTGCTTGTGATTACATAGGCAACACTAACGATCTCCGAGTGCTTAAGATCTATCAAGGTCTTTGTTTTCAACAAGTGGTATCAGAGCCTCGGGAAGTCTCTACGATACTAAGAACCATTCTCACCCCCATACTGTCACACCCCCAAAATATCGCAGCGGAACGATAGTGTCGTTGGGGTATAACGTCATAGCACAAAGTATGGATACAGAAAACGACCTCTATAATGAGACGTTTTGAAAGGTTTACCATTCGATTACATAAGTTAAAGTTTACAAGCAAGAATTCCCAAAGTTTGATAATACACAAAGAGTTTACAAAACATGTCGAATGGTAATTGTTAAAAACACAAGACTCCAATGTATGCCATGCGACCCAAAAGCTCCATGAAATGCTATCACCTTAAGACCTGAGATAAACATGCTAAAAGTGTCAACACAATGGTTGGTGAGTTCATAAGTTTGTTGAAAATGATTTGAAAAAGTCTAAAGAAATGTTAATGCAGCAAAGGCCGTGTAAATCCACTCAGTTCCAAGTTCCGCCCATACAAAACTTGCAACCTGTGTGTTTACAATCCATTGCCAAAATATGTAATTGTCAATCTTGTTTGCAAGTAGGACATAGGTGCATACGATATATACATAAACTTAATGCAAAGAATCACAGCCAACTGAACCTCACGACGAAGTCTAACTTGTTTGTTGTGTTACATTGAATCACTTGAATAACAGATTATATTCACCCAAGGTCTCGTCTATCAAGGACACAAGGGTGGGGGCGTCAGCCCGATAGTACTATCAATACCTCTCTGCCGGCTCCCGCAGGAGTTAACCAGTTGCTAAAGTTTGTATGTTGATACATAATTGAAAACTAGTTTAGCACATTAAGGCACATATCGCAATAAACCACACATAATGTCCAAAGTGTATAATAAGTATATTGTAACACAATTGTATAAATGGTTTGAGTATTCGCAAGAGTGAAACAAGTATTTAAGCATGTATCTCCCCCAAATAGTTTGTAAGAAATTAACGAGTAAAAGTGGGGTATGATCTCACAGTAGTATGTCAAAGTTTAGAATATTTGTGAAAGTAAATGAAAATAGTTTGAGCATGTATCTCCCCCAAAAGTAATTGAAAATGTATAAAAGTAGGGGCTATGAAACTCACCTGGTGTGATTGATATGCTAACAAAATGAAGTGTACGAAAGTGAGGCTCGGAAAATATCCGCGACCTAAAATGAATGTTATGACTTGAGTTATGATATGTTGTCGTGAATGCATGATTTGAAAACGTATCACCCAATATGCTACTTGAAAACTAGTTATATAAAAATATTGTTACTTGAATGTGTGACAGTTTCATGTCGAAAATAAATACTTTTGAGTTAATGGTGAAAATATAGTTAAAACTACGTAACGGTTTTAGTAATTGAAAAATCAGTTTACGTCGGACTTGACGTAATATATACATATGAAAACTAACTCGTTTTTAACGTCCATTTCCCCCGAAACGTCCGTTTAGGCCCTCAAAATCTTGATTAAAAATCCTGACAGCTTACCAAAGCTGTGAATAGTGTTTTCTGCACGTTTTTGACTCAAAGTTCGGTTAACCATAAATCACTCGTTTTAAGTCCGTTTTTCAAGTTCTTTATATCCACGCGAAGGTAATGAAGAGTACTAATATATTTTTAAACTTCGGAGACTTCACAGAAATTTTAAGGCCACTGTTTGGGTCAGTTAGAATTCGGACTGCATAAACATTTTCCGGAAAATTATAGTTTTTAAATCGTAACTTGGAAACCACGTATATTTTTCGTTATAACTCCGTTTTAGTCCGTTCAAAAGGCCACGTTCATAACTAAAAATCTATTTTCTAAAACTTTAATAAAACTTATAAAAATGACTAACTTTTCGGAAAAATTATAAATTTCGACAGCGCTTCCGCGCTTATTTTAAAATTACCATTTTTCTACTTGTTTAACCACAACTTCACCACAAAAATCCCTTAATCTACTCATCACCAATCCTACTAGAAATAAAATGCTATTTGAACCATAATAGATAAAAAGACCATTTTTGAGGTTTATGTGACTACTTATAACATATAATTAAGCATAAACCACATCAAACCTTTACTAGTAAAAGATCAAAACTTACTTTGATAAATCATTTTTCAAACCACTCACTTTTATAAACTTCTAACTAGTACATACTTGTTAAAAATATTTATATAGCACATATGGGTGATAATCTTGGATGATAATGAATAAAATCACAACAATGCAAATATGATCATGAGGGCTTCATGAAATGTATGAAATATATATGAAAAAGTAAGAGATGAAGTTTTAGGCTTACTAGTTGCTTGATGAGGTTTAGTGAACCAAGGATTATCCTAAACACCCTAGGTTTTTATTTCAAAACCTAAACAAAGAGTGTATCTAGATTGTGTAGAAATTGATAAGAAAATTTTTGAAGATCACCCCTTGATCACCTTATGGTTGGCCGGATTTAATGAGAGGAAGAAGAAGAGGAGACTTGACTTTGCTTGTATTATTGGATTGAATGAGAAAGTGAAAGTAAGATATGGAGTGTAAGACTATATATAATAAAAGATCTTGCACAAGTTGGAAAATCATGTAATAAATGATACATATACATATATTTATTATTAATATGTAAAAGTATAAATATAGTAGAAGTAAAGTTATTTGAGGATAAGTAGTAGCTTGTAGCATTGTTGAGTAATATTAGTAAGTTGTATACACATTTGAATATTTAAGGTAGCTTTAGATAAAATAAATTTCACGGGTCAAGATAAAATATATTTAGGTCATAAAAGTTATAAAAATACCTTTCTTGAAAGATTTGAGTGAATAATTATTTATCGGGTTGAATTTAAGAAAACCGTCGTAATTTATATAAATATAACAATTTATATACGAAATAGATTTAAAACACTGGGTAAACTAATAATAACATTTTTTTTTTTTTTAAATCTTAATATGAGTATTAAAATATATTGGAATAATTTTTTTGGAAGTATCGGGTCAAATGTTCAAAAATAATGTTTACGCGATAACGTTTATTTAATAAGAAAATAACGTTTAAAGAAAAATGCAAAACCATGCACGTATCGTTATGAAATGCTGAATGTGAAATATGAGAAATGACCGAAAATTGCGAATTGTGACATTCTTCCCCTGATAGAAGAATCGCGTCCTCGCGATTCAATCGATGATACTTAGAGTTCTACCCTTAGGTTTCGCGAAATCAGAATGTATGGTCAAAGTGTTTATGTCAAAACTTACGCGTCTAGGTTTCTTATTTAATGAGACTCACTGAATCTGAATAATACGGTGGATCACTTAATGGTCTAGGAAAAACGTACCAGTTACGCATTGCGGGCTTCCTCGGTCCCTATATAGAATGCTCGACCTCGAGGTGGACTAATATTGAGTACAGGGTTCGGGTTATTTCCTTCAATTGCCACAGCTAGAGGAGCTTGCATCGGTGGCTTATTCAACTGAGGACAATTTTTCCGGATGTGATTCGGGCTGTTACATTCAAAGCAAGTCCTTTGATTATTCCTTTTACACTGCTCCTTAAAATGGCCGTATCGATTGCAATTTGTACACAAGCGGCAGGGCTTGGTCTTCGGGTGATGATAAGCACATTTAGCACATTTGGGATGTGTACCCGCATACTCTCTTTGTTCAGTACCAGTTGCCACAAAAACTCTTGCCCTTTTGTTGTCTGCTACCACGTCCATCTGCTTATTTGACCCACTCGCTTCCTTCCTCTTGTCACTGCTCTTCAACGTACCATTTCTAACCATCTCGTCTGTCAGGGTTCCTGCCCTCAGTATCGCACTTTGTATTGTAGACGGCTCAGTTGTTTTCACAGTTCCACGGATTTCGGGGACAAGACCATATATGTACCTCGAGATTCTCTTGGATTCAGGGGTAACCATATGAGGAACTAGTCTGGCTAACTCATGAAATCGGTCAGTGTAGGCTGCGTGACCAGCCCCTATCATGGAGTGGTGATAAAATTCATCCTCTAGTTTCTGCATTTCATTGTCCGGGCAGTACTCCTCTTTCAATAACGCCTTAAATTCGTCCCATGTCATGCCTATAGCTGCTTCTCTGCCCCTAGCCTGTAGCTGTGTGTTCCACCATGTCAATGCCTTTCCTGATAACAAGCAAGCAGCATACTTCACTCTCTGATGTGTGGCACAATTGCTGATGTCGATCACTGCCTCTGTCTTTTCTACCCATCGAGTATACGCCAAAGCACCTCCTATACCATCAAACTCCACAGGTTTGCATGCCGAAAATTCCTTATATGTGCATCCAATTCTGTTGTTGTTGTTGTTGGTGTTGTTGTTGTTGTTACTGCCAGCTACATTGTTGTCGCCATTTCCGTTCCCGTGATTTCCCGAGTTATTCATATGATTTCCAACTTGTGTGATAATAGTGGGAAGCAAGATTTGAAGTTGTTGAGCGATGATGGCGGCAAAATCAGGGTTTCCGCCAGTGTTGTTGTCATTGTTACCCATGTCGCTACCACCTTCTCTACCTCCACGCCCACCTGTCATTCCACCCCTTGGTACCGCACCACCTCGGCCAGTACTGCGTGTTACTCTCTTTGGTGCCATTATCTCTGCAAAGGAAAGAACCGTTGAATTCCCAATGTCTATACTTAACGTCCTCAAATATAATACCACGCCACAAATTGGTTCCTAAGGTGTCCACACCGATCTACGTATGCGTGGTCGCATATGTCCACGTGAGTTGTGACGCATTTATAATTATGTTGGCCACCATAATTATAATTGCTTCATTTCACACATGTACATACCACCAAGCATACATGTCCCGGTGATTGGTGTTACTTAAATAGGTAGCCAGTCTATCATCCGATTCTAAACAGTGAAGGAGGGATTTAGGGTAGGTATCTAGGAAGAGTCGCACTTGGTGTATAGGAAATTCCGTTAGGTGCTAGAATCACTACGAGGTTTAGTCGCCAGCAGTTCCCAAAGTATCCTCAAGAGAACTCCCATCCTCGGGCAAAATCATCAAATCTATCCAGCTTTATAGTAACACTTATTTAGCTCGATCTCGCATCTCATCAAACAAGAACTGTCACGAGATCAAGTTAGATAAGTGCTCATTACTGAGCTCCATATCTTTGATGACCCAACTAGATTTTGGGACTCCCCTATTGGTACAAGGAAACTACGCTATCTAATGAGGTGGTTCTAGAAGAAATACTTAAGAAAACATATGCGCACGAAATATGAGTAAGGCAATAGGAAACGAAAGGATCGACGTGAAAGCGGTTATAGTCTAGGAACTAAAATGCAACCTAGTTCTCTATAACCAAGGCTCTGGTACCAATCTGTCACACCCCCAAAATATCGCAGCGGAACGATAGTGTCGTTGGGGTATAACGTCATAGCACAAAGTATGGATACAGAAAACGACCTCTATAATGAGACGTTTTGAAAGGTTTACCATTCGATTACATAAGTTAAAGTTTACAAGCAAGAATTCCCAAAGTTTGATAATACACAAAGAGTTTACAAAACATGTCGAATGGTAATTGTTAAAAACACAAGACTCCAATGTATGCCATGCGACCCAAAAGCTCCATGAAATGCTATCACCTTAAGACCTGAGATAAACATGCTAAAAGTGTCAACACAATGGTTGGTGAGTTCATAAGTTTGTTGAAAATGATTTGAAAAAGTCTAAAGAAATGTTAATGCAGCAAAGGCCGTGTAAATCCACTCAGTTCCAAGTTCCGCCCATACAAAACTTGCAACCTGTGTGTTTACAATCCATTGCCAAAATATGTAATTGTCAATCTTGTTTGCAAGTAGGACATAGGTGCATACGATATATACATAAACTTAATGCAAAGAATCACAGCCAACTGAACCTCACGACGAAGTCTAACTTGTTTGTTGTGTTACATTGAATCACTTGAATAACAGATTATATTCACCCAAGGTCTCGTCTATCAAGGACACAAGGGTGGGGGCGTCAGCCCGATAGTACTATCAATACCTCTCTGCCGGCTCCCGCAGGAGTTAACCAGTTGCTAAAGTTTGTATGTTGATACATAATTGAAAACTAGTTTAGCACATTAAGGCACATATCGCAATAAACCACACATAATGTCCAAAGTGTATAATAAGTATATTGTAACACAATTGTATAAATGGTTTGAGTATTCGCAAGAGTGAAACAAGTATTTAAGCATGTATCTCCCCCAAATAGTTTGTAAGAAATTAACGAGTAAAAGTGGGGTATGATCTCACAGTAGTATGTCAAAGTTTAGAATATTTGTGAAAGTAAATGAAAATAGTTTGAGCATGTATCTCCCCCAAAAGTAATTGAAAATGTATAAAAGTAGGGGCTATGAAACTCACCTGGTGTGATTGATATGCTAACAAAATGAAGTGTACAAAAGTGAGGCTCGGAAAATATCCACGACCTAAAATGAATGTTATGACTTGAGTTATGATATGTTGTCGTGAATGCATGATTTGAAAACGTATCACCCAATATGCTACTTGAAAACTAGTTATATAAAAATATTGTTACTTGAATGTGTGACAGTTTCATGTCGAAAATAAATACTTTTGAGTTAATGGTGAAAATATAGTTAAAACTACGTAACGGTTTTAGTAATTGAAAAATCAGTTTACGTCGGACTTGACGTAATATATACATATGAAAACTAACTCGTTTTTAACGTCCATTTCCCCCGAAACGTCCGTTTAGGCCCTCAAAATCTTGATTAAAAATCCTGACAGCTTACCAAAGCTGTGAATAGTGTTTTCTGCACGTTTTTGACTCAAAGTTCGGTTAACCATAAATCACTCGTTTTAAGTCCGTTTTTCAAGTTCTTTATATCCACGCGAAGGTAATGAAGAGTACTAATATATTTTTAAACTTCGGAGACTTCACAGAAATTTTAAGGCCACTGTTTGGGTCAGTTAGAATTCGGACTGCATAAACATTTTCCGGAAAATTATAGTTTTTAAATCGTAACTTGGAAACCACGTATATTTTTCGTTATAACTCCGTTTTAGTCCGTTCAAAAGGCCACGTTCATAACTAAAAATCTATTTTCTAAAACTTTAATAAAACTTATAAAAATGACTAACTTTTCGGAAAAATTATAAATTTCGACAGCGCTTCCGCGCTTATTTTAAAATTACCATTTTTCTACTTGTTTAACCACAACTTCACCACAAAAATCCCTTAATCTACTCATCACCAATCCTACTAGAAATAAAATGCTATTTGAACCATAATAGATAAAAAGACCATTTTTGAGGTTTATGTGACTACTTATAACATATAATTAAGCATAAACCACATCAAACCTTTACTAGTAAAAGATCAAAACTTACTTTGATAAATCATTTTTCAAACCACTCACTTTTATAAACTTCTAACTAGTACATACTTGTTAAAAATATTTATATAGCACATATGGGTGATAATCTTGGATGATAATGAATAAAATCACAACAATGCAAATATGATCATGAGGGCTTCATGAAATGTATGAAATATATATGAAAAAGTAAGAGATGAAGTTTTAGGCTTACTAGTTGCTTGATGAGGTTTAGTGAACCAAGGATTATCCTAAACACCCTAGGTTTTTATTTCAAAACCTAAACAAAGAGTGTATCTAGATTGTGTAGAAATTGATAAGAAAATTTTTGAAGATCACCCCTTGATCACCTTATGGTTGGCCGGATTTAATGAGAGGAAGAAGAAGAGGAGACTTGACTTTGCTTGTATTATTGGATTGAATGAGAAAGTGAAAGTAAGATATGGAGTGTAAGACTATATATAATAAAAGATCTTGCACAAGTTGGAAAATCATGTAATAAATGATACATATACATATATTTATTATTAATATGTAAAAGTATAAATATAGTAGAAGTAAAGTTATTTGAGGATAAGTAGTAGCTTGTAGCATTGTTGAGTAATATTAGTAAGTTGTATACACATTTGAATATTTAAGGTAGCTTTAGATAAAATAAATTTCACGGGTCAAGATAAAATATATTTAGGTCATAAAAGTTATAAAAATACCTTTCTTGAAAGATTTGAGTGAATAATTATTTATCGGGTTGAATTTAAGAAAACCGTCGTAATTTATATAAATATAACAATTTATATACGAAATAGATTTAAAACACTGGGTAAACTAATAATAACATTTTTTTTTTAAATCTTAATATGAGTATTAAAATATATTGGAATAATTTTTTTGGAAGTATCGGGTCAAATGTTCAAAAATAATGTTTACGCGATAACGTTTATTTAATAAGAAAATAACGTTTAAAGAAAAATGCAAAACCATGCACGTATCGTTATGAAATGCTGAATGTGAAATATGAGAAATGACCGGAAATTGCGAATTGTGACACATACAATCAAACATTCATTCACCATGCCTGGATCCGATAATGAAACTGAAGTCACCAACACAAACAACACCAACACCACTTCCATGCAACAGCTTAGTCTCTCAAATAGTAATGGCAAATTTCCTTATTTGAAAAGGGAAGAATATGATCTTTGGACTATGAAGATGGAAAACTGGATTTCCAATATTGATTGGAATCTATGGGAGGTGGTGAAGAAAGGAAACAGTTTAAAGAAAATGATTCCTGACAGGGATGGGAAGTTTATCATGGCTCCACCAAAAACTGCTGAAGAGGTGCTAGCTATGCAGAGAGAACATAAGGTAAAGACCATTCTGCTTCAAGCCATTCCAGAAGATCATCTGTGTGATTTTCATCATATGGATGATGCAAAGGACATATGGATGGCTCTCAAGGCAAGGTTAGTTGGAAATGAAGAATCAAAGAGAATGAGAAAGTCCATGCTGAGACAACAATTTCAGGACTTCAATATCTCTGAAGAAGAAGGCATTCACAAGGGATATGACAGGTTCCATAGGATCTTGAGTCAGTTGAACCAGCTGAATGCAAAACCGGACAATGAAGACTGCAACTCAAAGTTCCTTCGATCGTTACCTCCATCCTGGTTACATGTAAGTATTGCTCTCAAGGCTAAAGGAGGGTTGGATATGCTTACCTTTGATGAGCTGTATAACAGACTCAGAACCCTTGAACCTGATGTCAGAACTCCCTACCGTACATCTTCTTCTGGTCATACAGCTTTTGTTGGGACATCTCACTCCAACATGATGGTGCAAACTCCTAGTTCCAACTATTTTCCATCATCTCCGAGCTCCAACTACTTTCCATCATCATCTTCAGTCCCCCCTCCACCACATAACCCTCGTCCCACTCCACCTAGTTCTCAAGCGAGGTCTAGTAGTGTGATGGAGGATGTTCTTCATTCTTTTGTTGCTGATTATGATACTCAGCAGTATCTGGCCTATGAAGACTTTGATCAGTTGGACCCACTTGAAATGGAGGAAATGAAGCTGAAAATGCAGGTGGCATTGCTGTCAGTAGACATCAAAAGGTTTGAAGAGAAGGCTGGAAGGAAGTTTGTTTTCAAGGGAAAGGAACCAGCACGCTTTGACAGAAGGAAAGTCAAGTGCTTCACTTGTCATCAGATGGGGCATTTCTCAAGAGAATGCAAGGACAGAAAGAGTGGAGATGGAGCTAACTACCTTTCGTATCAGCAGAAACAGCAGGAAACTGGAGCTTCAGCAGCTCTCCTCACCATGGACGAACAAGTCAACTGGACTACCCATGAACCTGTGAATGAGGAAGCTCATGACACTGATAAGCTTGGATTGTTGGCAAGGTGCACTTCGGATGAAAGGCATGATCAGTTTGCCTTGATGGGACTATCTCAGGTACACAACTGTATATTTGGTTGTAGTCTAAGATACAATGAACTTAAAGAAGAATTTGATGCTATGAAACCTAAGTTTGATGAATGCTATATTGAAAATGAAGCCCATAAACTAGCATTAAAAACTGTAGAAAGACAAAAAGTGTGGTTTCAAAAGAATCAAATAGCTTATGAAGAGAAGATTAAGGTGTTACAGTTTGATTTAGAAGTTGCAAATAATTACTTAAAACTGTCTGAGAAAGCAAAGGATGAAGCTGTGTCTGAGAACCTAGAGCTTAAAGAAAAACTAGCTGAGGAAATAGCTAGGCATAAACAATGGCTAATTTCAGGTGATAATCTGGCCAAAGAACTCTATAACAGTCAAACAGTAAACTCTGGCTTAGGTTTAGGCTTTCAAAAGTATGTAGGAGCAGAAGCTAAGTATGATGGTCGTAAATCCACACCAGCTAAGTTAGCTAATCTTGTAAAAGAAGGTGAAATGCATGCTGTCCCTGGTCCTATTAGAGGTGAATTCATGCCCATAGACCTATCCATCACTGTTGACTTTGATGGATCACATCACCTATATGGCAAAAAGTCAAAAGACTTGCCAGACCCTGATACCTCATCTAATGATCTTGTCTCTTGCCCTGACAGTGACAATTCATCGGATCAAGGGTCTACTTCCTATGAAAGCTGTGATTCAAATGAGAAGTCTGACCTTCCCAAGCCTGAGCCAACACCTAATCCTGCACCCCAGTCTACTTATGAGCCTTCTAGGGAAGCTGCTGTGGAATCATCTTCCAAGACAGTTTCTCCTGAAGACATATGTTTTACATCTTTGAATAATCAGTCTGTTAGAAACAATTCCTTAAATGTAACTGTTTTAAGTACTTCTTCATGTAATCAAACATCTCCCTATTTGAATAAACCTTCTAAGAAGAAGACATGTTTTGTATGCGGAAGTAAATTTCATTTGATTAAGGATTGTGATTTTTATGAACAAAGATTGGGTGCATGTGCTACTAACCAGAAACACAAGTCTAACTGGACCAATGTTGCTAATATTCCTCCTTATGTCCCTCAAGCAGCTAATACTGACTCTCATTGGAGAAGTTCAGTTATCAGACCTTATGTCCAACCAACTAGCCTATATTTTAAACATGATTATTGGCCTACATATGTTGACTCTATGTATGCTGGGATGGGATATGGGAGCACTGCTGTGAAGCCCTCAGCAGGTTGTTCTTGGACTAACAAGGGACCCAATTACCAATGGAGGACCAAGAACAATGGTGGATCCTCTAAATATTCATGCCATAAACCTGTGATCCACAAGGCAGGTTCAAGTCAGTAATGACTTGAACCTCCACTGAGTTCTAACCATTTGTATATATTTTGTTGTTGTTTGTAGGATCATCCCCTTAAGCATAAGAATATTGGTATTGTTGATAGTGGTTGTTCCAGAAGCATGTCTGGAAACAGGGATATGATGCACAATTTTGTTCCTATAGAAGGAGGAGGCAATGTGACCTTTGGAGGCAGTGATGGGAGTATTACAGGGAAAGGCACCATAAAGACACCTCATCTAGATTTTGAAAATGTGTACTTTGTTAAGGAACTTCAGCATTTCAACTTGTTCTCTGTTTCACAAATCTGTGATACTAAGAACAAAGTTCTCTTCACTGAGAATGAATGTCTTGTGCTGTCTAAAGACTTCAAACTCCCAGAAGAAACTTCAATTCTACTGAAAGTTCCTCGAACTCACAACTTATACACATTCAACCTTAATGAAGTTCAACCAGGTGGTGACCTCACTTGTTTGGTGGCTAAAGCATCTCTTGATGAGTCCACTAAATGGCATAGAAGAATGGCGCATGTGAATTTCAAGACCATTAACAAACTCTCCAAAATGGGTCTTGTTGAAGGTCTTCCCACCAAAGTCTTCACCAATGATCACAATTGTGTCGCTTGCAACAAAGGAAAACAACACAGAGCTTCTTACAAAGCTGTCAATGCTATGAACATCATCACTGAACCTCTTCAGTTGCTTCACATGGATCTATTTGGTCCAACTCAAGTCAGAAGCATTGATCATAAGTACTTCTGTTTGGTGATCACTGATGGCTATAGCAGATTTTGTTGGGTTTTCTTTCTCAGAACCAAAGATGAAACATCTCAAGTGCTGACTGAATTCATCACTCTTGTTGAAAATCAGTTGAACAAAAAGGTTAAGGGAATTCGGTGTGATAATGGGACAGAGTTCAAAAATGCTATTCTTATAGAACTCTATGGGTTAAAAGGCATCAAAAGGGACTATAGTAATCCAAGAACCCCACAACAAAATGGGGTGGCTGAAAGAAAGAATAGGACCTTAATAGAGGCTGCTAGATCCATGCTTGCAGACTCTAAACTGCCCACTATGTTCTGGACTGAAGCTGTTGGCACTGCGTGCTATGTGCTAAACAGGGTATCCATTACCAGACCACAACTCAAGACCCCGTATGAACTTCTCTTTGGGAAGGTTCCTGTCATTCACTACCTAAAACCTTTTGGTTGTCAAGTGACCATTCTGAACACCAGTGATCCATTGGGAAAGTTTGATGAAAAGGCTGATGATGGCTATATTGTGGGTTATTCAGCTCATAGTAAGGCATACAGGGTGTACAACTTGCAAGCCAAGAAGATAGAGGAGACATTGAACCTGAGATTTTTGGAAGATAAGCTTAATGTTCAAGGACAAGGTCATTCGTGGTCCTTTGATCTTGACTACTTAACTGATTATTTGGGTTACACCAGACATTTGGCTAACCAAAATGCAGGTCCTCAAGAGTCTCCAACTAACAATGCAGGTCCCTTAGATGATGACTCTGAAAATGAGTTTGAAGATGATGAGCAACCCATACTTGTGCCTTCTTTCTCCCCTAACAATATTGCAGGTACTACCTCCAAGGATACTGCTGATTCGAGTGATGAAGATGACTCTCATTATGCTGAGGACCTTGCTAGGCTTCAGACTCAAGAATTTGCTGCCAAGCTTGAAGCAGAAAAACTGAATGGGGAAGTGGCTAATGAAGGAATCAGCAGAAACCACGTGTCTGCTGAAGTTGACTCTGTCACACCTGACTTCCCCAAATCTGCTGAAGGCTATGCTGTTCCTTCTCAAGTATCCTCAGACTTTGGTGAACCCTATACACGCTTTCCAAAACCTTCAGATCTTGGAAATCATCAACCCAAAGCTGGCATCTTCACCTCACCCTCTTATGATGCTGAATTTGAACCAACCATCACTAATCTTGATTCATCCATTGAAGTCAACCCCACTACTACTCAGAGGATCAACCTAGCTCATCCTTAATCCAACATTATAGGTGATCTTCTGGCACCTGTTAGAACTAGAAGGGCTATCACCAGTCCTCAGTTTGGACAGATTGCTTTTCTCTCCTATGTCTCCAACCAGCAAAGAGACAACCACACAGACTTCAAGCATTGTCTGTTTGCTTGTTTTCTTTCTCAAGTGGAACCAACCAGTGTTTCTCAAGCTCTCAATGATTCAAGCTGGCTTGAAGCAATGCAAGAAGAGATGCAACAATTTCACAATCAGCAGGTTTGGATTTTGGTTCCACTTCCTGATGGCAAATATGCCATTGGGACAAAATGGGTTTTGAAGAATAAGAGAGATGCTCGGGGTGTTGTGATCAAAAACAAAGCAAGATTAGTAGCTCAAGGTTTCAGACAAGAGGAAGGAATTGATTATGATGAAGTTTTTGCACCTGTTGCCAGAGTTGAAGCAATTCGCATTTTCTTGGCTTATGCTTCTTACATAGGCTTCATGGTATATCAGATGGATGTCAAGGGTGCTTTTCTCTATGGTGAGATTGAAGAGGAAGTTTATGTCTCTCAACCCAAGGGATTTGAAGACCCTGATCACCCAAATCATGTTTACAAGGTTGTTAAAGCTCTCTATGGCTTACATCAGGCACCAAGAGCTTGGTATGCTAGGCTTTCATCATTCCTGCTGAAGCATGGCTATAGGAGAGGTGCCATTGATAAAACTCTGTTCCTCAAAAGGAATTACTCAGATATCATTCTAGTGCAAGTTTATGTGGACGACATTATCTTTGGTTCCACAAATGAAGCTTGGTGCAGGGAATTTGAGGAACTGATGAAGGGTGAATTTCAAATGAGTGCTATGGGCGAACTTACTTTCTTTTTGGGTCTCCAGGTTCAGCAGAAACAAGATGGCATCTTTATCAGTCAAGATAAATATGTGAGGGACATTTTGAAGAAATTTGGTATGGAAGGTGTTAGGACTGCCACAACACCTTATGAAGCTCCAAAGGCTAAAGCAAATAATGAACCAGATCTACCTGTGAATGTTCATTTATACAGGTCCATGATTGGTTCATTGATGTATTTGACAGCTTCAAGACCTGATATTACATTTGCTGTGAGTGTTTGTTCTCGACATCAAGTCACTCCACTTGCTTCCCATCTCAATGCTGTCAAGAAGATCTTTAAGTACCTCAAAGGCCAACCTCTTTTAGGCCTTTGGTACCCAAAAGAATCTCCTTTCAAGTTGGAAGCATATAGTGACAGTGATTATGCTGGTGCAAATCTGGATAGAAGATCCACAACTAGGGGCTGCCAGTTTCTAGGCAAGAGGTTGATTTCTTGGCAATGCAAGAAACAAACCATTGTGGCTACCTCCACTACTGAAGCAGAGTATGTTGCTGCTGCAAATTGCTGTGGACAGGTCCTTTGGATTCAGAACCAATTGCTGGACTATGGGTACAACTTTATGAACACTACAATTCATATAGATAATCAAAGTACCATCTGCATAGTCAAAAATCCAGTCTTTCATAGTCGAACGAAACACATTGAAATCAGACACCACTTTATACGAGATGCATTTGAAAAACATTTGATAAAAGTGGCTAAAATCCATACTGATGATAATGTGGCAGACCTGTTAACAAAAGCGTTTGATGGACCAAGGTTTCAACACCTCGTGGTCAATATTGGAATGTTAAACCCTTGACTGCATAGTTTGAGGGGAGGCATAGGCCTCAGGGGAGGCATATGCCTCAGGGGAGGATTTTGTGCAAACTCTGCATATCTTGTTTGTTTGTGTCATATTTTGGTTCAATAATCAGTTTGTAAAGATTTTATCCTTTTAAATTTCTTTAGTTTGTTTCCTTAGATATATTTGCTAACTCTAACTTCTAATATTTCTCTAGTTTGTTTGTTGTTGTGTATGTTTTTATGTCTGTTTGGCAGTTGCCTGTACTGCATTTTGTCTGTTCCTTCTGGATTGCAGTTTATACATCTCATGATCAAGATCAAATTCATCAAGTGTGGCTCATTAGTACATGGTCAAATAGCTGAAAGGATGTTGCTTGTTTCTTCTGATAACAAATACTGAAGCATACAATTTGATTCTACTGAAGATAAAACTGAAGAAAAGAAAATGAAGTCAAATTGTTCATTCATTCATTCAAGAAACAGTTTACAGCTTACAGCTTACATAAAGTCAACCTACTTCTATTTTGCATCCTCAAGATGCGAGCTGTACGCTTAAGCTAAGCCTACTCTAGTGTCTATCCTTCATTCCGAAATCTAAGAGAATGCTGGATATGCGTTAGATGCTGGCTTTGCTTTTGTAGGTCTTGCGTAACCACCCATTCCGTTTAACTGGCTGGTTGGATATGCATGACCAGTACGACGAAGATGCTAAGGACCAAAATGGGAGGATGGATTGATGCAAACGATTGATGATGACGATGACCACGCAGGATGACGAAGAGAACTATCGTGTCCTATGTGCTTCATCTATTCATTTCAACCAAATTGCAATCGATCCACCCTCCTTAAGCCCTTCTGCTATACGATGTGTGTTCACGCACCAAAAGATGGCGCAGTGAGACCAAGAACCACCTCTCTATCTTTGGGGAGTGGCGGATTCCTGGCACGTGGTCTTTGTGGAGACCAAGGTGCTGGAGGTTGGGAGTAAGACGTTCCCTCCTTATAGGAGTCATCAGAATCATCAGCAGATTCACTTGGATTCACTACACTGTCATCTTCTGAAGAAGGAAGAAAGGGCGATTTATTTGGTCTTGGATAGGGTTGAGGAAAGTAATGGAACCATGGGTTTGATTCACCACTTGATGATGATGAAGATGAGGTTGTGAGATCTATGATCTCAGGTTTGGTAGTCATTGTGCAATTTTGTTGATTGGGGTTATTTGGCTTCTAGGGTTTGTGGTAAATATTTGGGGATCTTGGTGAAAAGATGAGTTACATTGGGATCATTTTATAGACGGATTCAAAGTTCAATGAGTTTAATGCAAGTGGGTGGCACAGTAATTCTAGAAACTTACCGAAGATATTCTTATCTTTGATGCATTCTGCTGAAGCTATAACTTCAGCAGATTGATCATGTGTTTCTGCCGAAGTATTATCTTGGGTTGGGTCAAAGATGATATACACGTCAGCAAAGGTCAACCAAACGGTCCAATTTTCTTTGACTATAATTTGGGCAAAAACACTCCACCCACCTTCACTCGCTTCAGAACAATCAAATTCCCTCTCATTTCACTCTCACAAACACTCACCATTTCAAAATCATAACCCTAAACACTCATATTCCTCATGGCTCTTGAATTTAAACATGATCACAACAAAGTTGCATTTCTGGGTAATGGCAAAGGTTATGAATTGTACGAACCAATGGTGGAATTTCTGAAAAGGTCCAAAATTCGGTATGCTCTAACTCATTCTCCAAATGAGATATATGAGTCTCTGATCACTCAATTTTGGGAAACTGCTGAGAAGAGAAGCGAGACAGAGATTAGGGCTGTGATTGATGAAACAAAGTACATTGTTACAGAGGACCTGATTAGGAGGAAGCTTCACTTGGAAGATGCTGATGGAGTATTTTACTCTAATCAGGAAGATGTGCTGAATGGACTAAGGGCTATTGGGTATCGAGGAACAAGAACAGATATGTGGCTAAAGAAGGAACTCTGCCCAAAATGGAGGTTCCTGGTTCACACACTGCTCCAATGCATGAGCAACAAGACCGGAGGATGGGACCAGTTCTCTACACGACTGGGCTATGGTATTGTGTGTCTTTCCCAAGGGGTAACATTCAATTTTTCTAAGTATATTTTCGAAAACATGGTTGAAAATATTCAAAAGACAAAAGGAAAATTTTTAATGTACCCAAGGTTTCTACAAATGATTTTAGACACCACTACCCCAACCCAATCTTTTTATCCCATAGGTTCTTTAACTGCTAAACTGTTTGCTACAATGAGAACAAATTTTCAGGGGGAACATCATCCCTTGCTAGCAGCTATGTTGCCCCAAGGTAATGAGGCTGCTGATGAGGAGAATGTGGCTCATAATCCTCCTCCCTCACCTGTTGCTACTGATGGTAATCCATTGGTTAACATTGATGAGGGCCCATCTTCAACTGTTGAAGCAACTCATGTTGCTCCAGACCAACCACCTTGTCCCAGTCCTCCACCTACTTTAGCTACTCATGATGAGTCAGATCAGCATAGACCACCCACACCAAGTCCTGTGAGGGATCCTCTCAATGAAGATCTTCCTCACATTGAGAATGACCATGTTTCTTCTGAAAGGTCCAATGAGGCTCCCCTTACCACAGAGCAATCTGCTGGTGGAGCTGAGGACCCCATTTCACTCTCATCTGTGTATGATCTTGTCAACAGGTATGCTGCTGAGGTTAAGAGTCTGAAAAAGGAACTTACAGAGACCAAGTCTTCTCTTGGGGGTAAGATTGAAGAACTGCAGAATCAAGTCAAGGTCTTAGAGCACAAACTGAAAGGGGCCTCCAAAAGGAAACTTGTGGTTTCCTCTGATGAAGAACAAGAAGGTCCTCATTTTGAGTCTCTGGACATGTTGGCTGATGTTTCTCTCAAAGATCCTTTATCCTTAGCTGCCACTTCCTCAAAGAAGAAGGAACCTGTTCTCTACACAAGAAGAAAGAGATCTTATTTTCATAAGGTTTCTCCTGAAGCTTCTAAAGACCCGAGTGTTGATAAGACTGCATCTGCTGATGTGCAAATGGAAGATGTTTCTTCTGATCATAGTGACATGGGTATTACACCAGAAGTTCCTATAGTTGATCTAACTGAAGAAGAGTGTGCTAAGCAGCCTGATGATAAAGGGAAAAATGTCATCACTGAAGATGAGCTTGGTCCTAACCTGGTGACTGAGGAGGAAAGACTAGGTCAAGCAAGTAGATTGGCAGAGTTTGAGAAGTCAAAGGAAAGTGTAGCATTGGCTAAACAACTTGAAACAGAGGAATTTTCATCTCTAACTCCTGAAAGAAGAAAAGAACTAGATGAACTGAGGGTTCAGATGCATGCTGAACACTGGGATGTTCTAACTCAGCAAGTCATCTCAAGACCATCTCTGGCCCAAAGTATTCTCGGTGGAGATTTCCTCAGTGACAATTATGTGGAGCGAATGATGGCTCAGGGAAGACAAAGGAAGCAAGAAGCAATTGCACAAAAGAGGGCCATCCAAGCTCAGAAGGCCACAAACAAACCTCCCACTAAAGATGAAATAAGAAGGGTGGTGAAAAACCAATACTCACTGTCCAACTCTGGCCTAACGATGAAACAAGTCAAGGCTTTTCTTGATCATGTCCTGTATCGCAAGTATAACCAAATCATGGAGGAAAGATCATCATCTTTAGCACATTCTTCCAACTTAAAAAGGATTTCAGAGAATAAAGCTGTTCAAGAAGCCAAAAGACTCAAGGCTGATGATGTTCCAACCAAGGAATCCTCTCCAGTCATTCCTGCTGAAGCAACTTCTGAAGTTGCCTCCTCTACTGCCAAGGGTCAATCTGCTGAACCATCTTCCATTCCTCCTGAAGCATCAGCTCCCTCTCCCTCAGTGACACCTGTTGTCACATTGGAAGATTCTAAAGTAAAGGAAGCTGATCTCACAGAAACTAAAACAGAAAGGGCAATAAAGATACTCCACAGGATGAATGCACTTCGGGCTCCAACCAAATCTCCATCTACCAATTCCAGCCCTACTACAAATGCACAAGATGAAAATGCTCCCTCTAGAGATATCTATCAGCCTGGGAGGAGGCAGAAGAGAAAGGCCAAAAGATCTTCTTTTGATCTTGAAGATAATGACTCATCTTTCATTATAGAAGGGTCTGCTGCTGATTTTCCTGATGGATACTCAGATGGGGTGATAGAGTGGAAATTAAAGAATGATGAGATGAATGTTCTTCATCAAAGGGACTCCACTTTAATGGAATTCACCTTTCTAAAGGAAATTCTACACTTGATTGACAGGGCAGACTTAATTTCTCTGTTTACTCAAGTTACCACCCATTACTGCAACAAGGAACCTCAAGGTTCTGGGATGTTTTTACCAGGAGATCTTCAAGTTCTGTTGAACTCCCACATTCCCAACAGCAAAGCATCTTCCATTTGGGAAAACTCACATCGATGGAAGCTTATATCCTGGAGATTCTATCCTCTCCCTCGGGTGCATGTTCTTGAGACTAAGAGTGGAATCACTGTTTGCATGTTGTCTGAAAGAAAGTATCCTCTGCCTAAAAGACTTATGGAAAAGATGCTGAGCCAGAAATTGGAAATTCCTCCAGATCCAGTAGGAAATGAAAGACAGTCTGCTTTAACACTGGTAGGATTGATCAAAACTCAACTTCAACAACTGCAATAGGCCTCTTCATCATCCATATCAGGACACTTGGTACTCTCTGTACTACTTTGTTTTGTTTGTTTTAGTTTGCATTATTTATGTTATTTGTCTATTTTTGTCTAATTTTTTTTAAGTAAAAGACTTTCATAAAAAGAAAATCACAAAAACATCATTTTAAAATTAGTGATAGCATTTATTTAATAAGAATTAAGTTTTTAATTTTCCTTTTCATCTTCTTATTAAGCTTTCTCAGTGTTATCAAATTTTTCTTAGTTAAAAAAAAAAAAAAAAAAAAAAAAAAAAAAAAAAAAAAACTCTGATGTTTTTAACTCACCTGATGTACCTTGTGTATGTCAAAGAGTTGGCTAGTCCAAAGGGTACAGCTTTGGTAAAGACTCATCAAATCTGTTGATAGCTGTAATGGTTTGCTAAAAATCATAGGGTATGCAACCACCCCTGCTTAACAGCTGAGGGTTGTATGGTCATCAATTCACCATGGTCTATTCCTTTTTGGAATCCAAGAATTGGCTAGCCCACATGTATATGGCATGTGGTAAAGGCACCTGACTCCATATTTGGTTTTCAATTCACCAATTCTAAGAATTGACTAGTCCTGAGCAAACGGCTACAGGTAAAGACAAGTCAAATCCGTTTATATGGTTGCTGGTTTGCCAATAAATCAGATGGTTATCAATGTACCATAGTTTTCGAACTCAAACATGTGGCTACTCCAGTAGTAATGGCTATTGGTAAAGAGACTTCAAATCCATTAATTTCAATGATTCACCTCTCACAGGAGTTAACACACCTAGAAGTGATGAGAATAGTTTTGAACTTATATGTTTTGATGTACATGATGTCATATGTTGCTACAAAGATCTGGTGTTTAACAGTTCAGTCATCATACAGATGTTCTTCTTCTGAATCTTGGCTGCTGATCCTCAAAGACTCTGGCCACTCATTGCTCAACAACATTATGGTACAATCCTCAAGGAACATAGTACAATCCTCAACAACATTATCGATCTATCAAGGAAACTGGAACTTAACCTAGTCAAATTCCAGTTTAGGGGAGGATTGTTGGGAATTAAGGTAATCTACTGATTCTGCCGAAGCATCTGCCGAAGAAGAATGGATTCTGCCGAAGAAGAAAGGATTCTGCCGAAGTTATACTTCAGCAGAAATGATAAAGCAGATACTGGGTTGCTGCTGAAAGTGGGAACCACGTAGGAGAGATAAGCTCAGTTATAGAGTAAAAGTCAGCGCCGTATTAAAGATAGGTTGGCGCCGTTTCATGTAGAGCTTACTCAGAATAAAACATGATGATTAACAAAACAATATGATTAGTTGCATGCTTGTCTAGATGCATGCTTAGTCTAGTTTAGTAGTAGAAGCGTAAATTGTCAACGCTCCTTAGGGTTTCTTGCCTATATAAGAAACCATGATAGATTGTAATAGATAAGTTTTTCAAGTTTCTCTCAAGTCTTGTAATATTTTGAAACATAGAGTTTCTATAATCAAATATCCATAGAGGATCAAAAGAGTTCTTAGTTATTATAACTTGTATTTATTTTCCGCTACAATACCAAAGTGTAGAGAACTTCTATTAGTTTGCTTGTGATTACATAGGCAACACTAACGATCTCCGAGTGCTTAAGATCTATCAAGGTCTTTGTTTTCAACACGTTTAGCTCAGATTTGTAACGTGTGAGGGGTCCTCGCCACGCGTGTGGTGCATAGAAAGAACCACAAGGACACGATCTAACCCCTGGTGGAGGCGGTGAAGCAGAAGGCGGCGAGTGGCCGCCGCGTGGATGGTGATACGAGGCGCGTCAAACGCTCAGGAATTCCTGAAATGACGAGGATAAACCGATCTATTGATTTGTCTAAGAAAAGGGTTCACCGGCGAGGGTGTGAGAGAGGGAGTGTGTGTTTTATATAGTGTGAAATTAAATTTTAATGAATTTTTGGGTTTATAAAAAGAGTAAATTGCACCGTTCGTCCTTATGGTCTTGAAATGACGAATTTACCCTCATGTGCAAGTCACATGATGGGTTTTTAACGGTCAAACTTAACGTCGTTTGGTCAAAGGACGAACGGTGCATAACGTTTCACACTTAAGGACGAACGGTGCAACTTTTTTGGTCAAAGGACGAAATCCTGCGGTCAACGCAAACCATAAGGACGAACGGTGTAATTTACTCTTGAGTTTATAATACATGACATACAATAAAACATGTAGACATCAAGAGTACACAGCGGAAGACTAAAGATCATAACAAATAAATAATTAACTGAAAGTATGCGTAACGTACCTCTTGCGAATATCAGATCTCTTGAGCAAAACAAAGAAGTGGTTTAAAGAGTTGTCCCTTACCGTTTTACAACTCAAACCAATTGGTGTAAGAATAGTGTTTTACAACCACGTTCTTGTACACACGAATTAACCAACGAATCAAGCGATTGCTAGATCTAACACAAGTCCTTGTTTTATGAAAAAACAAAACCAAACTCCCTAACAATGGGGTGTTCGGCCGAATAGGGACAAGAGAGGAAGAGGAGAGATCTAGGGTTAATTCAATGCACAAAGTTATGAAAAACCCTAGAACCTAGCCTTGTTTATATAGTGCATGGAAACCTTTGAGAACAAGTTAGGGCTTGGGTTGAGAACCCCTTGCTATGGCTGGCCATGAGACAAGCCCAAGAGAAACCCATAACTTTTCCTTTTCAAGATTTTCCATCACTAGTCCTTTCTCTTTTCATTTAACGGTCGTTAGTCATTTTTCCGTTAAATACTTAACGATCGTTAAACGGACTTAATGTGCAATAATTAATCGTAAACATTAACATTAATTATTTAACTTTAATTCTCATTCGCTAATGTGTGCAATCCCGTGGTCACGAGTTCGAATCCGGACATTTACGTATTTGTAAATATATACATATTTCCAACACAGATGACCGAGTTCTTCTATTTTCGTCCTAAGACGCGTCGAAGGTAGGTGAGGCTAATAAGGAACATGCGTCCTTATGTGCCAACGAGGCAAAAGACGCATCTGTCGTACTTCTATTATAGCACAAGGTATCGCAATGACGATTAACACGTTATTCGTATGCCACCTCAGCGACACATCATACATCTCTCAATAACACACCAATAACTAAAAAGTAGGTCCCACAAAATACTCCACCAAATATACATCTCACTAAAAAAAATGCATTTGCCGTGAGCCAATGCAATGGCTCAAAACACAAAATGATACTTTTGGCTCACAAATGGTACAAGTAATGGTATGCATTTGGCATGTCATTTTTTTTTATTTATTATTTTTTTTTTGGGTGTGTTAACAAGCTCCCTCGCCTTGTGCTCTTACAATTGGTCTAAAGATTTATAATTGTATTATGACATTAATTTAGTAACATTTTTGTTTATACTCAACTATATTATAAACCTCGTAAAGCTTTATAAATATCATACATAATCTTTTTTTTTTTTTTTTTTTTTTGGGTAAAAGGGCTTCTTACCCCGGTAAATATATTACTCAAAAAACTAATAAGTACATGAATGCGGCTGAGAACCGCATTGATTTACAAGGACAACACACTCATATGTGTAAAGAAACTACATGAAACGGCATACCGAAATCATGAAACTAAACAAAGTGAAGACACGAAATAAATAGAAACAAAAAGCCCGAACCTACGCCTAAAAAAACCATTCTACGTTGTGATGTTAAGGTCTTCCGCAAACACACCAAATGCATTAAATTATAAAGATTTCAATAGTCTAGACATATTCATGTGATAAGCATGAAACGAATCCTCAGTGTTTTACAAGTTTTTAGATTTCTTTATCTTTTTATAAACCTTTTCGTAAATTATTATAGTAGATGCTCTTATAGCGGCGACGGTGTATAATAGCGTTAGTTTATTTGTGCATTTTTTTTCCTTTTGTGAAAGTAAGTGCGGGTGAAGAAAGAGTGTGAATTAAGTTGTAATTAAATATTTAATAAATTGTATTGTTTTAGTATACAAGTAAAAATATTTTGATCAAACAACATTACTCATTTTGTAAGTATTAAGAAAATGTTTTCTTCTTATATGTAGTAGAGATAGGTCGGTGCCAAGATCATATGCAAACTGGTCCCGAGCCGAGTCGTGCAAGGATTTACTTCACGGTATGATTTGGCCTCCAATTCTCTTCTCTTTTTTCAACCGAGAAGTTGATTTATACACCATGTTTTTAAATTTACAGCGTATTTACTTGATATATCATAATTAATCGAGAAGTTGATTCATACACCATGTCTTCATGAGCTATAACATAAAGATCAATATTATACATAACCCTAACAAACCTGGCTCGTATTCCTTTAAACGTACATTTTTTTGGCTTTTTGATCGTTGATTATGATATCTAACCATGCAAATAGGAGTATACTTGAAGGAACACAAGGTGCAGCTAAGTTATAAACTTATAATGGCATTAAACATTCGTTGTGAACACAATTGCACGCTAAAGTATTAAACAATACAATTGACTAAACCATTGCACCAAAAAGTAAAGGAACAATTATATATATATTGTTGAGTTTATGATATATAAAATACAATAAAACATAAAGACATCAAAAGTACACAACGGAAGACTTAAGATCATAACAAATAAATTAATTAACTGAAAGTATGCGTAACGTACCTCTTGCGAATGTCAAATCCCTCGAGCAAAGCAAAACAACCCTCGAGCAAAGCAAAACAAAGAAGTACTTATTGGTGTAAGAATAATGTCTTACAACCACGTTCTTGTACACACGAATTAACCAAACGAATCAAGCGATTGCTAGATCTAACACAAGTCCTCGTTTAAGAAAAACGAAACCAAACTCCCTTACTTATGGGGTGTTCGGCCGATTATAGGACAAGAGAGAGGAGAGGAGAGATCTAGAGTTAATTCAATGCACAAGTGTATGAAACCCTAGACCCTAACCCTCTTTATATACTAGTAGGTAAACTTTGGGAACAAGTTAATGAATTAGGCCTTGGAGAGGCCCCTATGGCCGGCCACTATTGAAAGCCCAAAGCCAAACCCATAACTTTTCCAAGTTTTCCATTTCTAGTCATTTCTCTTTTCATTTAACGGTCGTTAGTCATTTTTCCGTTAAATACTTAACGATCGTTAAACGGTCTTAATGTGCAATAATTAATCGTAAACATTAACATTAATTATTTAACTTTAATTCTCATTCGCTAATGTGTGCAATCCCGTGGTCACGAGTTCGAATCCGGACATTTACGTATTTGTAAATATATACATATTTCCAACAGCTCCCACTTGGATATGTTTATAAAACGTGAAATGACATTGGTTAGCGTCTAGCAACACGCCAATGCCCCCGGTACAACTCGTGTATGGTTTTCTGAAGAAAAACCAAGTTTGATGATTCATCATCATATTCATCCTTTTGTTTCTAATACCATGTTAATAAGAATATGGATCTTACTCATTTCTTAATTAACTATTCTGTTTCTCGCTTTATATGATTTATTAAGATTACCAATTCTTCTGAACAGAAGACCTTGGGTATGGCCATACAAACATCTTAACAATCCTACGAGGGGCCCAGTAGTATTATACTTCAAAATAAATTTGAAGGAAACAAATCCCATTTTGACTACAAGCAGGATTCATAAATTTCGCAACACTTCTGAAAACAACCCTTATAACTACCAGTTACGTGTAGCGTTAGATTGCTTCACAAAAATGCACTACATCCATGACATATCTCTTGTATCTCAAGTCAGAGGATAAATATCCATGATATACTTAATGACAAAGATCCATAAAGTATTATCATGCGGGTGGGATAAGTCCTATATTCAAATCATTGAATATCATCTGAAATTAGTCATGCTACGCATCAATATACTTTCAAGTATATTCTAACTAATACTCAGATTTGTCTTAATTCAATATCATTCCCATGTTATTGATTGACAACGGATTATTTAGAATAACTTAAGTTATTCAAGGATTTAAACATGCAAATATTGGACAACATTATAATAAATGAATAATAAACATAACAAAATACTTTATTTCATTTCAATAATAATGTTTACAATATCCTTTCATCTAAAATACTTAGTCAAAGATGGGCATGAAACTACTAGCTAAACGAAGTCCAAACTTATCAGACAAATGATTAAGTTTTTCACCAGGCAAGGCCTTCGTTAACGGATCTGCTAGGTTATCATTTGTGTGAACTTTGAGCAACTCAATTTCACCTATCTCGACTTGCTCTCGAACATAGTGATATTGTCTAGGATAGTGTCTGGTGCCCTTCATGACTCCAGGTTCATGGGCAAAAGTAATTGCAGCTGAATTGTAACAATATACTTTAATAGGATTTTCAATCGACGGCATAACACCAAGCCCCGAAACAAACTTCCTTATCCAAACAACTTCCATGGCAGCCTCAGACGCCGCTATGTACTCACTTTCTGTAGCAGACATCGCAAGTGTTGTCTGTTTCTTACTCTTCCAATCTACAGCACCTCCATTGATGACAAAAATGTAACCCGTTTGAGACTTCGTATCATCTTTGTCACACTTCCAGGATGCATCGCAGTAACCTGTAACAGACAGTTCTGCTTCTGGATTTCCTGCATACACTATGAACATATCTCTTGTAGCCCTAAGGTACTTGAGAATATGTTTAACAGCAGTCCAGTGAATTTCACCCGGATTTTGTTGATACCGACTGGTCAAGTTTTGAGCAAACGCCACATCAGGCCTTGTGCATCGCACCGCGTACATGATAGATCCTACAGCCGAAGCATAAGGAACTTTCTTCATACGCGCCACCTCTGCAGGTGTTGAAGCACAACCTTGGCTGCTCAAACCATGATTTACTTGCATTGGCAAAAATCCCTTCTTGGAATTTTGCATATTGAATCTCTTCAATATTTTGTCAATGTAAGCACTTTGGCTTAAACCAATTAGCCGCCTTGATCTATCCCGGTAGATCTTGATTCCAAGGATGTATGCTGCTTCCCCTAAGTCCTTCTTCGAAAAACATTTACCAAGATAGGCTTTCACCTCATTTAGACTTCGTATATGATTTCCCATGATTAATATGTCATCGACATACAAAATAAGGAAAGTAACACGACTCCCACTAGCTTTGTGATATACACATGGCTCATCAAGATTCTGAGTAAATCCAAAACTTTTGATTTCTCCATCGAATCTCTTATTCCATTGCCTTGATGCTTGCTTCAGTCCATAAATGGACCTCTTAAGCTTGCATACACGGTTAGGAAATAATGGATTCACAAACCCTTCTGGCTGTGCCATATAGATGTCTTCATCTAGACGGCCATTCAGAAAAGCGGTTTTGACATCCATTTGCCAAATCTCATAGTCATAGTGTGCAGCTATAGCTATGAGAATCCTAATAGCTCTTATGTCCGCTACAGGAGAGAATGTCTCCTCGTAGTCAATGCCATAGGTTTGAGTAAAACCTTTAGCCACTAGACGAGCCTTGTAGGTGTGTACATTGCCATCCATGTCAGTTTTCTTTTTGAAGATCCACTTACTCCCAACGACCTTAGCCTTGGGAGGAAGGTCAACTTCAATCCAGACATCATTATCTTTCATGGATTGCATTTCCCCATTCATAGCAATCTGCCATTTATCCTTTTCAGGATCAGCCATGGCAGCCTTATAGTTGGCAGGTTCATTAAGATCCCCAACCATATTTTCCTCCACCTCTACGTTAAGACATAGACGGTCAGGTGCACGTATAGTCCTTTCAGACCTACGAATGGGAACAACTTCAGGAGGAGCACCTAAGCATTCAGGTTCTTCTTGAAGTTGGCTAGTATTTTCAGAAGGTGTTGTATCTTCTTGATCATATTCCAGATCATATACTCTCCCACTGAGTTCTTGAGATATGAGATTCCTTACAAGGAAATCTCCGTACCTAGCCACAATGACTTTATTCTCAGCTGGGTAGTAAAAGTAGTAACCCATAGTTTCCTTAGGGTATCCTACAAAGATACACTTAACAGATCTGGCTTGGAGCTTATCAGGTGTGTCACGTTTAACAAACGCTTCACATCCCCAGACCTTTAAGTAAGAAAAGTTGGGAGCTTTTCCAGTCCATATTTCATATGGACTTTTAACAACCTTCTTTGTTGGAACCATATTCAAAATGCGAATAGCAGTTTCA
This sequence comes from Chrysanthemum seticuspe, assembly GCA_019973895.1. Lineage (NCBI taxonomy): Eukaryota > Viridiplantae > Streptophyta > Magnoliopsida > Asterales > Asteraceae > Chrysanthemum > Chrysanthemum seticuspe. The sequence continues at coordinate 46,676,441 of BPTQ01000009.1, forward strand.
AGGGCATAATCCCAAAAAGTAAAAGGTAGAGTCGTAAGTTCAAACATTGATCGTACCATGTCAAGTAAGGTACGATTTCTCCTTTCAGATACACCATTTTGTTGTGGAGTATAAGGAGATGTGAGCTGCTGGATAATTCCACACTCAGCTAAGTAATCTTTGAACTCTTGACTTATATACTCACCACCTCTATCGGATCGAAGAGCTTTAATCTTCTTACCGAGTTGTAATTCTACTTCACTTTTGAAAACCTTAAATGTTTCAAAGACTTCATGTTTATGTTTAAGTAAATAAACATAACTATAATGACTGAAATCATCCGTAAAGGTTAAGAAGTAGACAGCACCACGTTTTGACACATGTCTAAGTGGACCACACACATCAATGTATATCAATCCAAGTAGATCAGAATCCCTTTCCACTTGTGGTGAAAAAGGTTTCCTTGTCATCTTCCCAGCAATGCAAGACTAGCATTTGTCAAATGATTCATCATTGACCGTTTGTAAAAGCCCATCGTGTTACAGCTTTTCCATGCGTTTCTTGCCAATATGGGCAAGGCGACAATGTCAAAGATAAGAAGAGTCACAGTTCGACTTGCTCTTCTTATTGCTAATGTTATACAACGAATTATTTTCATTGGATATACAACCATCCATATCAATTTCAAACACACCAAGCATAGGAATTGCATTAAAGTAAAAAACATTATTTAAAGAAACTGAAATTCCATAACTGGTAAAAGTGTGCACAAAACCAATATCTTTTAACAAAGAAACTGAAATGACACCCCTAACAATGGAGGGTGCATAATGACAATTATTTAGTTCTAAAATTAAACCCGAAGGCAACACTAAATCAAAAGTCCCTATGGCTTCGACAGCTGCACGCTTTCCATTTCCAACGTACAAGTATCTCTCTCCACAGGTCAGCTTCTTCGCCCCTCTAAGTCCCTGCGATGTATTACAGATGTGAGTACCACATCCTGTATCATATATCCAGGAATTTTGCTTATGAGGGAAAGAAAATAATTCAAACATAAAAATACCTGATGAGCTAGGCACCATCTTATTTTTATTCTGAAGGCACTCATTCAGATAAACTGGACAGTTCCGCTTCCAGTGACCCGGTGAGTTGCAGTGGTGGCAAGATAAATCCTTCTTAGGATTCTCCTTTTTCTTTCCAGGGTTCTTCTTAGGAGCTGGTGGGATGACAACTTGTTTCCCCTTTCCTTTTCCTTTCCCTTTCTTATTTGCTTGCGGCTTAGGCTTATTTACCCTACCACCCTGTATTGCGAGTACAACAGGTTTAGGAGCCTTCTTTGGCAATCTCTTCTCGTAGTCTACAAGCATTGCATGTAACTCATTCACTGTCTTCCCCGTGCAATGCATGTTAAAATTGCGGACAAAATCACCAAATCGTTCCTGATTAAGGGAATGATTGATGAGGCCGACACATACATCATTCGAGTAACCACAACCGAGCTTCTCCAATTGGTCCAAGTGATGTTTCATCTCGAGGACGTGGTCGGAGACAGATTTGCCAACCTCCTGCTTGCAGCTGTGAACCTTTTCAATTAGTTCATACAGTTCAGTTGCTGGTGGCTTCTCAAACATACGTTTGAGTTCATCTAGCATGCTCATAGGCGGATAGTGCTCAAATTTTTTTTGCAATTGAGCAGACATCCCCGAAAGCATAAGACACGCCACATCATTGTGCTTCTCATATTCAACACGATATGCCTCTTGTACAAGAGCAGTTGCCGTGTTGGGAGGAGCATCAGGCAGAGGTGTAGTCAAAATTTCAACCCTTTTGGCAACACGAAGGATGATCCTAAGTGAACGATGCCAATCATTGAAATTAGGGCCAGTCAGCTTGTCCCTTCCAATCATATCTTTGAAAGCGGCACTCAGTAAGCTCATAGTGTTATCAGATTGAGCCATTTACAGAAAAAGTTCAAAAAACCATTTTATTAGTATTTTGATAATTTTCCTTTTCAATAAACAATTAAATACCCAAGGTTCATATTCATATAACCAATTAATATTTATTGAAAACTAGGATCCAAATTGTCATAATCTCATCACATCAGTTGATCTGTTAGTGATGAACCTTATACAGAATGGTAGAGCATTTGCTCAATTGCCAATTTCAATTGCAATTCCTAGATTTATGGGATTTACATATAGCCAATATCAATCGCCATGTAAACATGTTTTATCCCATCTTATGCCTTGAGTTTTCAGTTTTCACCGCCTAACTCAATTAAGTTGTCCAACTTAAGAAACTGCAAAATCGTCCATGCCCGTTCTCACGACACGTGGACATTTTACCCTTTGATTAAGATCTAAGTCACGTTCTCACGCAAATAGCAAGTAATCTTAGGTGTTTCCGTTTCGTTGGATGGCATATAACTTAAATTAAAAGGTAATAGTTTTGATGTTAAATCAAATATGTACAAAGATGTCATGCATTCATCTTTGTAGCATAGTTTTTATTAAAACATTTATATCTTGTTTTAATGTATAAGCTTTTCATCATCAAACTTTAATTGAGGTATTGGGTTCACCAATCAAGGAATTAGTGGTAATTATCATCCATTATACCGTACTTTTGCATAAGTGTAAACACTTAGTGTTTCGGATAATTACCACCGAAGTGGCGCATGGAATTAAAACTAATTCGCCCTTAAGATGAGCTTGCACATTTAATGGCTTACTAAGTAGCTCCACTCGAACTTACAGGTGGCAGAGGACCAGGTACGCGCTAAAGCACAACCTTAGACATCCTTTCAGTGTGACTGTGCGCACTTCTTTAAACCCCTTTTATTAGTTCATTCTCATGGGTGAGCTTTTCAGTCATTTGTACCAAAGTCATCAATCAATTAAACGATTATGATTACTATTCTTAAAATTACATGTTTCACCATTGTTTAGGTCAGTTTATTTTTCTTGTAAAAATACCCTTGTTACACATACCAAACAAGCAAGTATTTATAAAAAATAAACAAATAAACAATGAAAGCATAACAAATAAAAGTCATGCATATCAAATAGCCACATGCAAACGGTTTAGATAAATCCTATTAATTAACCTATTAATATATATATTGAGGTCTTCCCCAATTTTAGATATATCAAAATTAGTGTATATCACTTAAACAAGAAAGACATACAATAAAAGCAGATCCATGATAAAATATGCATGTAATTATCATGGACATAAAATTACACTTAACAATTAATGCAATTAAATCAAAGTTACGCATATACACATAAAGTTGCATGCATCTTAGGGTTTCTAATCCAATTAAAACAATAGTTTACAAAACCCTAATGAGGGCACCAAATAAAACGCCCCCCCCCCCTCCAAAATTAGGGTTTAGGTTTTGCAAACCCTAGATCTAAGCATACAAATAATAACACATTCATGTTTATTTTAATTATGTGTTTCAGTAATTAATTACTTGTTATACAAGGCTCGTGATGCCACTGTTGAGTTTATAATATATAAAATACAATAAAACATAAAGACATCAAGAGTACACAGCGGAAGACTTAAGATCATAACAAATAAATTAATTAACTGAAAGTATGCGTAACGTACCTCTTGCGAATGTCAAATCCCTCGAGCAAAGCAAAACAACCCTCGAGCAAAGCAAAACAAAGAAGTACTTATTGGTGTAAGAATAATGTCTTACAACCACGTTCTTGTACACACGAATTAACCAAACGAATCAAGCGATTGCTAGATCTAACACAAGTCCTCGTTTAAGAAAAACGAAACCAAACTCCCTTACTTATGGGGTGTTCGGCCGATTATAGGACAAGAGAGAGGAGAGGAGAGATCTAGAGTTAATTCAATGCACAAGTGTATGAAACCCTAGACCCTAACCCTCTTTATATACTAGTAGGTAAACTTTGGGAACAAGTTAATGAATTAGGCCTTGGAGAGGCCCCTATGGCCGGCCACTATTGAAAGCCCAAAGCCAAACCCATAACTTTTCCAAGTTTTCCATTTCTAGTCCTTTCTCTTTTCATTTAACGGTCGTTAGTCATTTTTCCGTTAAATACTTAACGATCGTTAACCGGACTTAATGTGCAATAATTAATCGTAAACATAAACATTAATTATTAACTTTAATTCTCATTCGCTAATGTGTGCAATCCCGTGATCACGAGTTCGAATCCGGACATTCACATGTTTGTAAATATATACATTTCCAACATATATATACTCAATGAAACTTGCATATTTGCATATTTCCTCAAAACATGCATAAACACCATTATACATTATGTATTAAAAACTTATATTTTGAAAAAATATATAAATATACAAGTTTTAGTGGGTATATATACAATTCCACCAAAAGTAAAGATGAAGAGTATCTCATTAAGAAATGATTTACCCTATCCGTTTAACTACCACCTAAATTACTTTCTAAATGTCCAGTTTTGAATATAATTGGTATTTATTGGAAGTGCCTTTAGGAGGATTTACATTCCTAAATCAAGTTCTCTCTTGATATGTAAAAGATATGAAAAAATATTTATCCAAGTTTAACATATAAAAATCGTAATTAATTTTACGAAATCTGTAAAATAAATATTTTGGTTATCAAAATACTAGAAACATCATTTAGTCAACTGATGTTCCTTGTCCAAATTACTAAGAAAATATGATTAATTCAAATATATGCAGTCTAACCGAGGTATCCTGCGACCTTTCCCTTTGGCTACACCCATATGTATATCTACTTATCTAGTGTGATTTGAACCCTAGACTTTTTGATGAGTGTGCAAGGTGAATGAATGCTCAGGACCTCATAATTTTTAAGGCCCTAAAATTTGTCTTGTTAATAATTATATGTATGTGTAGAAATATTTTTCACGAAAAAAAAATATTTAAATGAATAATATGTAAGAACGTTTAGATAACTAATTGCATCATATCTTAACACTTTATATATAATATTTTTAATGAAAAGCCTCGTTATATAATTTCATACATGACTTTTAAAAATTTTGCCGATCCCTGTTGATGAGATTAGGTGCCGTACCGATAAACCATTTGATGATGGCATGTACTTTGAACCTTAGACCTCTTATTTAAAGCATTAAAAGTTTACATCATACATGCATATCCCTTGTAACATTTGGAATCTTAAAAGATCCTTAACATACGTGAACAAATTGTTATTCTAATCATACATTTGGTAATGCAAAGTCATGTCCTATGATTGTGAACCAGTTGTCCAGAACCTTATATTGATTTGAGTGGGTATAAATTCTAAATATCCCTACTTGATTAGACCAAAAAAGTGATTTTTTTTAACTCAAATTAGTAAACCTGGTGAGTCATCAATACAATAATGCAGTTAGGTTTATAGATAAGCATATCAGATCCATGTTATGTCATATACATATGATGTGTTTTTTAGAACTCAGGTTATATTTTTTCAAAAGGATTGGGATTCTTTCGTTTGTATGAACATCACTCGTCATGTTTTTTCACAAATAAAACTGTAGGGTCTACTTGATCTTTCTTATCTGATGGAACATGACCGATCATGTTTACTAACTTGAGTCGTACAAACTAAATCAAAAGATATCGGATTCAAGTAAACTAATTATGTAAGAAATTTCATTCACCACTTTTATCCTGCAATGGTTTCTCGCCGCCATTTATCACTTTTAGAATAATATAACAAAAAAGAAAAGAATCATTTCTGGCTCGTGGTCACCACCACGAGCTAGGCGACGAAGGCCCGACCCTGAGCAGGTGAAGTGGTGACCCGAGCAAAATATGTACCACTACGAGTGCTCTTACTATTCACCTCAATCCTACTTCCTAAAATGTACACATTTTAGTGAGATTATTAGATCAATCTTGAATCTTCATCGGGCGTTTACCATAAGGATCTGATATTGAACTCACGGGAACTGATCTTCGAGACCTATGGTGAGGAGCAGATTGTGGACCGTCAAGGACAGGGGTAGCTGTGGAGGTCGTAGTGGGCATAGAGGAATGGGAACTCAATGTGCTAGAAGTCCCGGCTGTAGACGATGATGATGATGTGGCAGGTTTGCGGGACCTTCTATACCGTGTACCTGGGATTCCAGGGCGAGTTGGTTCATCTAATGCACTTGATTTTTTGGTTAGCATCACAACCACACGGCGCATGGTGGGCCGTAGTTGGGGGTCCGATTGGGTGCATAATAAGGCTATTTGTATACAAGCAGAAACTTGATCAGGGTCTGCTGATGAGGCCAATGTTGACTCCAAAATTTCTAGGCTTTTGCCTTTTTTGTACAGCTTATATGCCTGTAAAATAAACTCCCATTTTCAAACACTTGACATTAAAAACGTATAAAAATAATTAAGAAAAGTCGTGCTCTTACCCAATCTAGAAGATTTTGGCACTCAGGGTCGAGGTTAAACCCCGAGTTTCTTTGACCACTAATGAGCTCTAGAACCACGACACCAAAGCTATACACATCTACTCTTACGGATAAGTTACCATGCATAACGTACTCTGGTGCCATATATCCACTGAATCAAACGAAAATAAAAAATACCGATTTAGTTTTTTGCATTTTTACAAGTAAAATGATTGTGTATAACAAAGTGATGATAAAACGAGTGAAACATACTTGGTACCAGCTACACGGGTGTTAACGTTAGTTTGATCTTCAGGGAAAAGTCTAGCCATACCAAAATCCGCAATTTTTGGTATCCATTTCTCGTCTAATAGAATATTGCTAGCTTTGATGTCTCTGTGGATGATGCGATCGTGTGAGTCTTCATGAAGGTAAAGCAAGCCACGTGCGACACCCCCAATTATGTCAAATCTTCTCTTCCAATCTAGCTCCTTTCCTTTTTTTGAGTCTTTAAGTAAAAAAAATCATAATCAGTTGCAACAAAATTGGTTAAAGGGTAGAAAGATAGTACGTATATCCACATTTTACACTCATTCAAATTACTGATTTAGTAAACAGAATTTGTCAGACAATCAGCACCTTCAAACGTGATTATTACAACTTAAAGCAACACAGGCACATCCTTGTGCACCACTTATCATTACAGTTAGTTGATTCTAAAAGGGTGTTTAGGATAGCTTATTTAAGTGCTTATCTGCAATTGTTAGATTAAATAAGCAGTTTTGAGTGTTTAAATGAAGCTGTTATCTGATTAATTATATGCACTTTCAGAGCTCATAATCATTTTCAAAACTCACATCCAAACACCCCGTTAGAGTAAATAAGCACTTAATAGTAAGCAGATAAGGAGTATAAACAGGCAATTCCAAACACTTCTAAGATTCTAGCATAATCACTTTCAAAGCGGACATCCAAACACCCACTTAATAACATTACAAGTAAATTATATTTAAAACATACTAGAAACAACGAATGAGGAAGGAACTTACTGAAAAGAAGCTTGTCTAAGCTTTCATTTACAACATATTCGTATACTAAAAGCTTCTCGGGGTTACCACAATAACCCAATAAGTTGACAACATTCCGGTGTTGCACACGTGCTAATAGTTTGGCCTCGTTCGTGAACTCCTTATTTCCTTGATTCGACGATTGTGACAACTTCTTTACGGCAATCTCCCTCCCATCCTCCAACCTCCCCTACATATCAGAACACCAAGTTTTGTACAATCTATTAATATCATTATAACCTTAAACCCATAAAATTTACACACATATATGTTACAGCAAAGATTTCGCATAAGTTTCGAGTACTAAAAAGGGACCAATTCACTTGCATACATACACACTATTTTCTTTATTTTTGGTAGTGTTTGGATTCGTGTTTGAAAGCAATTAGTGGTCTATTATAACTAGTTTCTAGTGTTTGGATAAACTACAAGTTCTTGATATGATTAAGTTAGGAGACAGTTAATCATATCACGTATATGTCAGTTTCTACTGTTTGTTGTGAAACTGATTGTCTTATTATTTAAGGGTCAAATATATAGTTTGAAAATCTGTTTAGGAATAGCTGCAACAAAACCGAACCTGTTATGTAGGTGATTTTCTCTTATATATACATCCTTATGACTCTAGCTAATACGAACTTGCCAAACACTTGAACAATTAATCTTCTACTCATCAAAACCTTAAGTTTAATTAACTAGCAAAAGTACATCCAAACATTATCTCGTACAGCCCGTTTTGTTACATCCGACTATCCATGCATCCAATTCTGATTATTCCATATCACGTATTTGTTTTGCAAAAGGCAATGCCAAACGCCACCTTTTAAATAGTTTACTCCGTGTAGCATTTCACCCACACCACATAATTGTTAAATGGCCTAAAAGAAACCAACCATCAAGCAACTTAAATAAAAACAAGCCACACAAAAGTGCATATACTTAAGAGATGAATGATACCTTAAAAACAGGACCATAACCTCCTTGACCAAGCTTATGATTTGGATGGAAATTTTTGGTTGCGGAAACTAGTGTTTGGAACTTAAAAATCTTCTGTTCTTGAGCAGCAATCTGTTCCAGTTCATCATCTTGATTTTCTAATTTCCAACACATAAAAAACAAAATCCTTCAAGAACACAACATTTAAATCAAAACCCATCTCAAAAAACATATAAAAATCTAATCTTTGGCAAAATCTTGAAACGGGTATTTAACTATCTAAAATGTTTTAGGGGGTGTTTGGTTTAGCTTACTTTTAGCATTTTTCGGCTTATAAAATTTTGAATTAGCTAATTTTGTGGGCTTATCAGCTTATTTGAATTTGGAAAAGCTCATAAGCTCACATTTTCGGCTTAGGAGCTTTTTAACACCAGCTTATGACTCATTTAAGCCGTAAGCTTAACTTGATCAGCTTATACGCCAAGAAAAAACGGGCGTATGAGTTTTCCTAATTCAAAAAAGCTCATTAGTCCACAAAATAAGCTAATCCAAATCTCAGATTATTTTATAACTTAACATAATTAATAACAACTACAAACATATAAAAATCAAATCTTTGGCAAAATCTTGAAATGGGTATTTAACTATCTAAGATGTTTTAGCAAGTGTTAGGTTTAGCTTACTTTTAGCATTTTCGGCTTATAAAATTTTGAATTAGCTTATTTTGTGGGCTTATCAGCTTATTTGAATTTGGAATAGCTCATAAGCTCACATTTTTGGCTTACGAGCTTTTTAACATCAGCTTATGACTTATGTAAGTCGTAAGCTTAACTTGATCAGCTCATATGCCGAGAAAAAACGGGCTTATGAGTTTTCCTAATTCCAATAACAGCTACAAACATATAAAAATCTAATCTTTCGCAAAATCTTGAAACGGGTATTTAACTATTTAAGACGTTTTAAGGTGTGTTTGGTTTAGCTTACTTTTAGCATTTCTCGGCTTACATAATTTTAAATTAGCTTATTTTGTGGGCTTATGAGCTTATTTGAATTTGGAAAAGCTCATAAGCTCACATTTTCGGGTTACGAGCTTTTTAACATCAGTTTATGACTTATTTAAGTCATAAGCTTCACTTGATCAGCTCATAAGCCGAGAAAAAACGGGGCTTATGAGTTTTCGTAATTCAAAAAAGCTCATTAGTCCACAAATTAAGCTAATCCAAACTCCCCCTAAGATTATTTTATAACTTAACAGAACTAATAACAGCTACAAACATATAAAAATCAAATCTTTAACAAAATCATTAAATGGGTTCTAATAACAACTATATATAAGCCTATAAGTCTAAAAAAATAAACTGGAAAATTGAGGCTTGGGTGTTTGTTTAAGTTTATATGTGAGCTTACGAGCTTATCTGATTTCGGCTTATTTTTCATAAGCCCGGATTCTGGCTTATTTTGTAACCTTTGGGCTTACATAAGCTTATTATATCATAATAAACTAATATTAGCCGATAAACATCAAAATAAGCCAGAAAATTGAGGCTTATGAAATATAAGCAGAAACCAAATAAGCTCATAAGCACACATATAAGCTTAGCAAACTATAAGCCGAAATCAAATAAACTTCCTAAGGAATTTACCTTTAGTTGAAGTAAATTTGAAAGGTTTGACCAAATTGTGAAAGATATTCTTGGATTTTGCCATCCACTAAACCAAACATTGAGTGATCAAAATACTGTTAACAACTGGGTTCGAATCCAACGGGGAGAAAATTAATCCTTTTGTGGTTAAGGAGGTTCAGCTGCGTCGACTCCTAGCTATAATAAAAATAGTCGTTTTGAGATTAGTTGGCTCGCAAAATCGAATCAGAAACACAAATATATAAAAGAGTTAACAAAAGTTTATCAAAATTCCAACTTGTTGAGGCTGAAAAAATGAATTGTTTGATGGTGGCCATAGCTTGTAGAAATAAAAGAGTGATGAACTAGTCAACTTTAACGCGTTAAAAAATTAAAAACAATGGGTCCAAGTTTCACGCATATGACATACGGAGTATATTATGTCGAAACCTATTTAATATTTGTCTTTTGACTTTGGGTGATTATAATAAGGGAAAATGATAAAATTATCTTTTTTTTTTTTTTTTTTTTTTTTTTTTTTTTTTTTTTTTTTTTTTTTTATCAACATAGTTTATCAAATACTAATTTTTATCAAAAAATCTAAATACTTATAAATTTTTCAGGTTTTGCGCGAGTTTGCAAATTTTATAAAAAATTTGTAAGCGAGGTCAAACCTTACAAATTTTTAAAAAATACGCAAAATCTTTGACCTCAAAAAGTCAAACCTTGTTAGCTTTCATTAAATTTGCAAGGTTAAAATAGCTCTATTTTCTTTCAGTTTTCACGCTTAGCTCAAAATATAAAAGTTGTAGATCTCTCTTTTCTAGTCAAGTGAGTTTTTGAATGACGCAAAAAAAAGTTCGTATGATGAAGTTATGGCCAAAATACCAAAGCAACTAAACAAGAAAATGTTGTTGTGGTATTTTGGCCATAACTTTCTCATACGAATTCCTTTTAGGGTGAGTAAAAAAGCTACTAAACAAGAAAAGGTATATCTACAACTTTCGTGTTTTGAGCGAAGCATAAAAACCGAATAAAAGTGTAGCAATTTTCAAAATTTCACAAGGTTTGACCTTGCGAGGTCAAACCTTGCATTTTTTAAAAAAAGAAATCGGAGCAAAGTCAAACCTTGCGAGTTTTCATAAATTTCGCAAACTCTCGCAAAACATGCGAATTTTGTGGGGTTTTCGGATTTTTTTGATAAAAAATAGATATTTTGATGAATATGTTGATAAAAATGGGTATTTTTGTCATTTTCTCTTATAATAACTAGTTTGTAATTATTGGATTGTTAAGATTATTTTAAACATAGACTATTTTTACGGGATTAACTGCGGTTGTAATTGTAATTTGGGTCAATATACAAATACGTTATTTAATTTTCCAACAAAATTTGCTTAAGGTAAGGAACTTTGATTTTGTTCATTTGAGTTACTGAACTTATAAAACATAACATATTTTGGTCACTGAACTTATAAAATATACGTAAACATAATTGAACTTGTAAAAACACGACATTTATGTAATATAACAATCCAAAAATATGCATTAAGTAACTCTAAAAATTTGAAAAATTATCTAAATTCTAAGTTCATTAATCTAAATGAATAAAATGAAAGTTTGTAACTTTAGACACATATTTTAAAAAAGTTTAGTAAAATATTTGCATATTAACTAGTGTAATTTTTAGGAGCTGAATTTTGTTATTGTCGTAGCTGAAGTTAGAGCTAAAGTTTTTATGTTCATATATGTTAGGCTACCCGCAGTAAGGTGGCTCGATCGACTTTGATTTGTTCATTTGGTTAAGGTAACGAACCAAATTGCTTAAGGTAACGAACTTTGATTTTGTTCATTTGGGTTACTGAACTTATAAAACATAACATATTTTGGTCACTGAACTTATAAAATATACGTAAACATAATTGAACTTGTAAAAACACGACATTTATGTAATATAACAATCCAAAAATATGCATTAAGTAACTCTAAAAATTTGTAAAATTATCTAAATTCTAAGTTCAGTAATCTAAATGAATAAAATGAAAGTTTGTAACTTTAGACGCATATTTTTAAAAAGTTTAATAAAATATTTGTATATTAACTCTTGTAATTTTTAGGAGCTGAATTTTGTTATTGTCGTAGCTGAAGTTAGAGCTAAAGTTTTTATGTTCATATATGTTAGGCTACCCGCAGTAAGGTGGCTCGATCGACTTATGCGATCGATTTGAATTTGATCGCTTTTGTGTGGCTCCTTGATCGACCAAGATTTTTTAAAAATGAGGGTCGTGTATACGATCGAATGTTTCTCCACTTGCTTTTAAAATATAACCGCTGTAATGTTTATAATCGTTGTACTATTTTAATTATTAATGAAATTTGAGGTTTTAATTATTAATGAAATTAAGTTTGTGTTAAAAATGTTAGAAAAAAAAAGAAAAAAAAATTGATCATGGTCGCTTTTACTGGAGCACCCAATCGCCTGAAAGTTGCTGAAGAAAGAAAACTAACGTGACAGAGAAAATAAGAAGGATTAGGATCCTTACTATGTCCAGCCTTAAATAGCTGCACAAGCTAAAGTTTATAATATAAAGTCTCAACAAAAATTCAAACAAAAACTTTTACCTTCAGCTGAACTAAATTTGGAAACATATGACTTTTATAAATTATATTGTCTTGTACACATTGAGTGATTAAAATAATTTCACTTTATGACTGGGAAATTTGACCAAAAAAAGGTATTTGAACAAAGAAATAGATTTGTCAACGTGAGTATTTTTTTTTCCTCAAAAAGTAATATGTTTGATATATGTTTTATAAAACATCAATATATCTTTATTATTGGGGTAATTATGCAAATACACCTTTTGTTCAAGGTGTCAAAACTTTCTAGGAAAAAAGTTAGGGTATCTCCAAAATTGACCTTGAGACTTGCGACTTTTTCCTTCAAATCAAGGAGCGTCAAGTGTCCTTCTACTTTTCAGAACTCAATCATTGAAAGTTTCTTTTCGTACCTATGATTTATAATCGACTTAGATCCAGCGAATTTTTAAGATTCGAGCGATTTTTTTTGCTATTTTCGAGGAAAAAGTCAAACTTTGGAAACTATTATTTTATTCCTTTTGCACATTTCCAATGCTGAGCGACTTAAGCGAATTAATTTGAGCGATTTTTTAAAAATTGTACTTTTTGTACTGTTATCCTTTTTTTTTGCAGAACTGTAAATACTTTTTACTTAAGCGTTTTTTTTTTCAGCGCTTTTTCATATCACATATCTTTCATAACCTTTATTCGATGAATTAGAATAACACATACATTACAAAATACTCCCACAAGGCAAGATCTATCCGTCTTCTCGAAATCCTGCAAAAAAATGTTTCGTATTCGGGTATGTATTTCTATATTCATATATATAAATTGTTCGTATCTTTGTTTTTTCCGTATTTTATTTGAAATTAATCATGTTTAATCGTAGTTTTGCAACAACAATTTAGTTTATTTAAGTTAGCAAAAGGTTTTTGATTGTGTTGGGGTTTTTAATTTATCTGGTGTTTGGAGATGTGATGCTTTGTTGTTGTACCTTTTGCAATAAATGCATTAAGGAATAAAGTAATATATGGTATTTATTACTCCGTACAAAATTGTACAATATGATTGGATGATTGAATACAGCTTTGTTACTCCCCTTATATGTAATTAAGTAGAATATATTTTTGATTTTATTTTCTTTTATTTTTTTTTTCATTTGTAGGAATATGAGGAGAAAATCATCATCAGAAGTAAACCAAACTACTTTTCTTTAATAAAATCCAAGTTGGATAAAAAACGAAGGAAGTTGTTTCGGGGAACTTGTTTCGGTAAATGGTTGGACATTTCTTATTTTGACCAGGAAGCACATATGATAGACTATATTTTACAAAAACAATGTTATCCGAATGAAAATCATTATGATATGCCGATTGTATATTATATTGAAGACCGTCCCCTACATTTCGGTCGTCCAGAGTTTTCGCTTATCACTGGTTTTCATTTTGGAAAAGTAAGTTTTGAAAAATATAGGTCTGGACACCTCAATTTTAGGTCAAGGGTTTTCCCAAAACGTTCAGGTTCAAAAATTACAAACTTAGATATTCTTGGTCTAATTGAGGATGAAGAGGCATTTGGTATCATATGCGACGAAGATGCAGTACGTCTTTGTCTATTGTTAGCTTTGGAGGTTATCTTCATGGGCAGATTATTGGTTCAGGAAGTTGATGATACTCTCATGCGATTAGTTGAAAACCTAGATGATTGGGATGCCTTTCCATGGGGAGAGCATATTTGGAGGCATTTGTATGATGAAATTTTGGATGTTGCGGATAAACACAAGTGGGATTTCCTTCAAGGTATTAACAAAGACCACAAGTTTGTTCCAACTTATACACTGTCAGGATTCGTTTGGGCTTTCAAGGTTAATATTTTATGTATCAATATACACTGGAGTCATTTTATGTATCAATATTTTATGTTATTATTTTTTATTGAACTTGCAAAATCCGTATAGATATGGATACTGGAGTCATTTGAAAGAAGCATTCTATGGTGGAATAAAGTTCCTGATATTATGCCAAGAGGAGTAGCGTGGTCAAAGAATACACCCTTCAAAAGATCTGATTATAAGTTTCTTTTTGGAAAGGTAAAAGTATTCATCAAATTTTTCTTATTAATTCAATCTTTTATTCTACATTAATGCAATCTTTTATTCAACATTATTATTTCATTTTTAAGGATTCCAATCCTGTTAAAGAACTTACACCGACAATAGCTGAGAGGAGATCTGATTGGTATATAAAGTTTACGGCGTTTTTCAATGATTACATACCTAGAACTCCACCAGTGAAAACCACACATCTTTACGACGAGTGGTTGAAGAAGATGGCCGCAGCACGAAAACGTGGCAAGACTGAAAGGAAACATTTACCTATTATACGCAAGAGTGAGAGCAGTATAATAGAGATCAACATAATACAGGATGGTGTTATTATAGAGTTAAATAAGCGTTTGTTCAAACTCGAGGCAATTATTCAGGTTATTTATACTTTATATTCTCCTCATAGACCCATCAATAATCACACGACTACTGATAATAATATACATCCTTAATATTTTGTATCATTTATTTCAGGTTCTTGCTCGAGAAAGAAATGAGGTAATATATCCTTTTTTTTCGTATATATACTTTGACATCCTTTTTGTTTAGCGTCAATACGTTTGCACCAAATTTACAAAACAACCCCTCAAGTATCCATTATCAGGAACCTGCTAGCAGTGGATTGAAAACCACTATCCGTGGTTTGAAACACTCTAGCAGTGGATACAACAAATTTACAAAACAGCCCATTAAGTATCCATTATCAGGAACCTGCTAGCAGTGGATTGAAAACCATTAGCAGTGGTTTGAAAGACTCTAGCAGTGGATAAAGCAACCATTTTTTTTTAAATAATAACACTAAACAGCAAAAGCTCCAGAAAGCTCCAAAGTATACAAACAATCGTTCATACGTGCATATCACAAACATAAACCAAACACTGAAAGCATTGTTAAGGTTAGCAGTGGTTAGAAAATAACTAGAAGTGGATTCAAAAATTAATTTATCTTTCGTATATATGCTTTTTATAATTTTTTTTTTCATTCTTAGGAGAAATTGGAGTTTGTGGAAACGTAGAGGGGGGGGGGGGGGTGAATACGTTACCATTTAAAAACTTTAGATCTTTAGTATCAAATCGCTTATGAAGCTTGTTATAATATGAAAGTACCAATTATTGTTTGTGACTAATATAAGCATGGTAAACCAAGTTGTCACACAATTATGAACATCGAACCACATCACAAATAATAGTATAGTGCAAGTATAAAAGTAAAGAGATAAAGAAAGGAAAGTGCAAACCGAACACGAGGATTTATAGTGGTTCGGTCACGGATCTCCTTTCCGCCCTACTCCACTCCCCGAGTACCCAACTCGAGAGTTACTTCACTAAATCAACAAGCTCCCTTCTCGGTGGAGAAAACCTTACAATTGTTGCTTACACTTTTTCTGGTACAAAGCTAAATACCGGGTTCTAGTTCGAGGTAGAACCAACCTAACGTTGCCTATACAATATTTCCGACACTAAGCTAGATGTCGAGTTCTTTTACAAGGGTACAACCACTCCCATTATGTTTTATGGCCCAACATAACAAACCTTGTGTTTTATGGCACAAACACATAAACCATCTAATCTAGTTTGGTGAAAGTGTTGTTATGATGCAATGATGTTTACACTAATGATCCATGACACAAATGTCTAATGGATATGAATAACTACTTCTAAATGAACTTCCATTGATAGGAAGCCTTCATGATGAAGATCACAAGTTCCCTAAACTTGTTGTGATAGATCTTCAGCTTGTGGTGAGTGGGGATGGCTAGATCTCCAAGCTTTCCTTGGTTGATCAATGTAGAGTATGCTTACAACAAAGATGAATGTTAGAAGCATTATGATCATGATCATTAGGGTATTTAATGTATGTTACTACATTGTTAATGATAGATCTAAATGTATGCAAGAAGGTGGAGAAGATGTGCTTTCAAGTGGTGAAGAAATGGGAAAACAATGGGCTTCTATTTATAGCCAAAAGTGGTCAGGAGCGTCCACGGACCAAGGAGCCCTTTAAAGGGTTCCGCCCTTTATACAAAAGGGTTCCGTGGGTGCCTGACATAAAGTCTAAAAAATCTTTCTTCAAATCTTTACAAGATATTACCAAATCTTACTAAGATCACATTTGATATATTGAGTATCAATCTAACCAAAATATTCAAGTGATCTTCCAAGGATTTCAAAGATGATGCATGACATGATGTAACATGTATTTCCATTTTTAGATTAAAAGGTTTATCAAGGTAAACTTGTAAAATGTATTATGTAACTAGTTAATAAAATGTCTAGTTACCTTTTGAAATACTTGTGAATGCAAAATGTAAAATGAGGTTCGAAATAGAATGGTTAACCTATTAAAATACTTAGTGACTCTAAATGTATTTTAAACATTCTAAATGATTTGTTAATGGGTTTGATCATAATGCCACATAAAAAACATGTACGAACCTGTGTTGTAACATACGAGGACTTGAGACATCGAGAGGTGTTGAATGTATGTTGAGACAAAGTGTGATTACAAGTAACTTGTACATTTTACGTTATGTATTACAAGTTACATGTTTGTCATCAATCAAAACAAACGAGACTGTATAGATTAAATATCGTAATATTTGCACTAACAATCTCCCCCTTTTTGATGATGACAAATATATGTAGACGTAATAGAAAGTAAAATGTAAAATGTTACTTGTATCCTTACTACCTTTACATTACCTTCTCCGTTTACACTCTTCTCCCCTTTTTGTCGAAACAAAAAGGGCGTGTCCTTGGAGTTTAACTTTATTTCTCCCCAAAAAGGCGAGCTTGCATCATCCCTAGTGAATTTAAATCGTCCACTTCAATCCATCCATTGTTTGGTAGCGGATCCATGGATCAAATAAAGAGGCTTAACCTACATCAAGGTTAGTTTTATGCAACAAAAATTATGAGAAATATATGGAAAAAAAATTGCATAGCAATGTTAGCCTATTTTTTTCCACTTTTTATCGAAGCACAAATGCTTGTTGAAAAGTGAGAATGATGCTAAATGCGTGCATGCTCCCCCTTGACGGTTGCTCCCCCTTGTTTGAGGCGTCAGGGTATGATTAAAAACCTACAAAACAAATATTAGTGCAAAACTATATTCGTCATTGGACGAGTAAGTGTTATACAATAAAGTGTGTATAAGATGCATTCAGTAAATTCTTGACGGAAGCTCCCCTTGCCCTAGGGCGTCAAGATGAACCTTCAAAATAAATATTAGTATAATAGAAGCGTTGTCTTTAGACAAATATGTCATATACAACCAAGTGTATAGACGATGCAATATGAGTGCTTAAAGGATATTCCTCCTTGTTCTAGGGTGTCAAGAAGCACCTAAAATAAGAAAAATAATTATTGCAAACTTCATCCTTAGATGAGTAAGTTATATACAATCGAGTGTATATGATGATGAACCTACAATGAAAAACATTAGTGCAATATATTTCATCTTTTTCACAAAGAAAAATAAGATGTATATATGTGATAAATGATATAATCAAAGATCTCATGAAGTGTAGTCTCCTAATTACAATCATAAGAAAAGTGAGAATATAATATGATAAAAGCCTACAAAATAGTTCCTAGAAAGAAGATATGAAGTCTTCCACCGGGTGTGCCACTAGTGGTGCTAGTGTTGGTGTCGGTTTACTAGTAGGATTCATGTGGTGATGGTAGGTGACTCGTAATTTACAAATGCAAGTTTTCGCTAATCCATGGTGGTGATGATTAGTGAAAGTGGTGATGGAATGTGGTGGTGATTAGGTAGGAAGCTATTAAGGAGTTAGAAACTCGTATGTATAAAAAATATGGATTCATGCAATCCTTTCGTCATGTCAAGTGACCAAAGCTAAGAAGAAAAAAATATTAACGGACATTGCATTTCAATGATGCATAAGGGTTATGATTTGAATGATTTATTGATGCTAACAACCTATTGTTATGAGCAAGTTCTCATATGCTTCAACCCAAGAATAATCAATAATGCGTTCTATCTAAGAATATATAAAAGTGATAACATGAAGATAAATTCGTTCATTGATTGACACGAATTATAAAAATGACCTATTCTAGGTGACAATGGGAAAGGTAGTATTAGCATGGTTTTGACCGACATGGATGATTATCACTTTGAAAAGAAGTGAAGACAATATGGAAAATACTAATAATGAGTACCTATATGAGGATGAGAATGACATCATATGAGTGAGAGTTGGATGGACCAACGTGTTGGAGATGGCTGTTTTGATTAATATATCGTTTGCACTGACAAGGACATGCATGATAAGCAAGAAAAGGATAAGATCCTACGATGGTGTTCTAGATAGTGAAGTTGTAAGGTGCTAGTTTAAGGAAAATCCTATATGTGGAGATGAAGACGTTTTGTAAAAAACACATGATGCGTTTTTCACTTGATGAGATATTGGTGCGAAAAAGGTTGAACTAGTTGTGGTTTCATGAACCGGCTTTAGCTAAGTGGTGTTTACCTATGTGTTGGTATTCTAGAGTCTAAGAGACATAAAATTTGACAAAAGACAATTATGTGAATGAATTTCTCTCCCCCTTAATTGGTGGACATCCAACATAATGTGTAATGTATCAAATAAGGAATGACAACAAAGTGTTTAGGAGGTTATTTGGTGTTAACGAAAGAGGGGAGCTTAGTGATGTTTTACTGGATGATGGTTAGCATACAATGAACTTCATCCTTAAAGTCACGTACCTCTTCTCGATTAATACGAGATGATCGTATGATGAGGCACGTGGATTCCTAATAGGAAGTGAAGAGGATTAGAGTATTGTTATAACTAAATAATGATTGAGATGATTTTTGGAAAGCGGAAGCAAAAATGAGATTTGGAAAGAGGTCGGTTGAAAGACAAAAATGCAAAGCCAACCCTCTAGAACTTAATTCTATATGCTTTTAAACTATATGCAGGTGTAGGGGTCCCATAAAGCATAGTACTAATTTACGTAGCAATAAAGGGGATTATGCAAAATGAGCATATAAAAGTTTGAACCAATTAAGATAACAAATAATTTGTTATCAACCTACAAAACAAATTTGTTAGTGACAAAAGATGTTAACATGATAGAAATCAAATGATAACATATTATATAAGCAAAAACAACACATTGCACTTAGTAGACAAGAAATTACCACACAAGATAGCATCAAAACAATCATATTATGCAAGAATACGAATTTATTCAAGACATTTCATTATGAGATTGTTTTGTCGTTAGACTTAGACACTTAAGCATACTTGGATATACAATAATCTATGTGATTAATTTGTAAGATAAAAAGGCTTCTAAAAGTTTGTCATACCAAAAGCATTTTGGCAAATTATATGTGCACACATAGCAAAAAAAATAGTGTGACAAGAAGCAAAAGAAAGAAGATGAGAGATTCATGCAAGCCATGTTTAAGACATAACAATTTGAAGCATGTGTTATTTGGATCTTACTACACATAAATATAATGAATGCCAACTAATAGCTTTCAAATACAAATATATCATATCAAAATTACCACGTATCAAAATGGCATATTATGAGTTCATAATTAACATGTGAATCATGCTAAAAATAATTCAAATGTAAGTATCATGCAAATCAAGTTTAGGTTTAAACGTTTAATAGCATGAGACAAGAATACAAGCATTATAAAGATAAAACCGTACTAAGGTTTACACATTTAACTATCAATAAAATAGTTATCAAAACACTAAGATAATGTCAAATCAACTTATCATATTAAACAAGAACATGTAATCAACACATGTAAGTGCAATGCAAGTGGTTTTAAAAGAAAAGTCATATATACTACTTGTTTGATTAGTATTCCTAAGGCGAGGAAAACTATCAATGTTTTAACACTTACTTTAGGCAAGTATAGGAAAATAGATTTTTCAAGTTGGAGAATGAATATGAGACTATTACTAGCGGTGCTCAATTAAGGCTAAACACGACCATTTTTACGAGTGATTCCACATACCCAACTTCTCTTCAAGAAGCAATTCAACCGTTAGGTCAAATTGAGTTTCTAGTGCAATAGGTTCTCCAGTAGTCATTCTCATGTTAGAAAGATGGGAACTCCTACTTTTGCCTATTAAAGTGCATAAAAGATGATAGTTTGCCAATACTTGGCTTAATGTGACACAACTAATATACAATATAACTAAGGTGATGAAGATGTCATGTTATACACGTGAATTTTAACAATGGTGTGTTGATAAACAATATGTTTTAATCTTGTGTTTAGAATCTAAGGTTGTTTAAATTACATAGTTAATTGTATGATCTAATGGATGATATCTTTAATGTTGAAGTGTACACTTTAAAAGTGATTTGATTTATCTAAGACTAGGGAATGGAATATGTTAAATTAAGAATGTTCTCAAGAAATCTCTTTGGAACTTTATTTGACAAGAATCTAAATAAGGTTACTAACTTCAATAGATTATGTGTATGTTCTAGAGATGTGTAGTTTTAGCCTTAGATGTGCACAAGGTTTGAGCAAGGTTAGGTTATGATGTATGCTTGAAAGGAAATGGATACAAATAGTATCTTTCAACAAATGAGATTATCGCATGGGATAAAGTTATCATGCTTATGAAAATAAGTATGACAAGATGAATTGGATACGCTAGTTCATAGAACTTGTTCGTTTCAAGATCATTTAGCCAATGAGGTGTAATGAAATATCTTGTAACACAACCATTTATGTCGCAAGGAGAGAATAATGAATAGGATATACAATATCCTTTTAACAAGATGAAAACTTAACGCATGATTTCTTAGGCATAATATTTTTCAAAACATCATGTTTTCCTAAATGAAGATATGAAGCCAAAGTGTTTGAATCGAATAGTCTCATCTAAATAAACTTGGTCTCAAGATTATAATCACTAGATGATGACAAGAGGAATTCACTCGAGTTTCTTATGTATACTCCTCAAGAGTCATTGTTGCTTGGGGTGTATGATATTGGCTTTGAGATTGCATTTTAACATATGTTGTTAAAATGTTGATTTGAGGTTTAACGAAATTTATGCAGAAGTTTAACGACAGAGTATTACTAATACTTTGATAATTTGTGAAGGTGGTACTACTTACACCTAGTGGAAATTGACAACAATTACCAAGAGCACCATGCTTATTTGATAGTTGAGGTTCTAGCCATAATGAATTATCTAAGTCCTTATATGTGGGAAAGAATGTTTGAGTTTGTTCAAACGTGCATTTGATTCAGTACAAGTGTTGGACACAAGGGCTTTTTGAGCAATACACTCAACGAATTCAAATGATGGTAAGGATGGTGGATTGGTTGATCTAGGTGGTAGGTCTTCTAATGTGTCTAAATAAGGATGTGGTGATGTAGGAGATGGGAGTACTTAGGTTGATTATTTGTCCAAAGATGTTGAACACAAAAAGTACGGATACTAATTCTTATGGTTCATTGGTTGCTACAACTAGCGGGTGAAGTGCTTGAAGTTTTGGTTATGTCTATGAAGCTTAGGGGCTGAGGTATAGGTTCACCTTGAAAGGGCACGTTTGATTTAAAGGATGCTCTTGGAAGTTCATGAACAATACGCTTAATGGTGCCAAAAGATGAAAGAGGGATAGTAGGTGTCTAAGAGGGATAAGTAGCACAGTGGGTTGTTTGTTTTGGATAAGTGTTTCAATATTTGTTAAAATACTTGGGTGTTGTTTTTTCGGATATGACTTTTAATGACTACAATCGTAAGTCGCGTATACTTGAATATTTCGGATGAAATACTTAAGTTGTCAATCCTAATATGTTGAGATTATAAAGCTTAGATTGAACTCAAGGATAACAAGACTTGATAATATGTTTTTAACATACGTGTGAGTTATGACTCGATGTAAATACTTATCGTCTTGAAGGATGACACATTATTTTCATGTTAACCAAGTGAGGCAATGCATGTAGATACAAAACAATATCTATAGTCATATGATAGACTTGTGTATGATATCTTTGCAAATAATGAGTCAAGATTTGTTAGTCTCGGTAAGTCATCTAAGTCATCCGAAAACGGGTGAGGAGATGTTGGTGGTGTTTGCACAAAGTACAAGTTTTGGAGACTTTGGTAGTGAAGGTGTTTTGGATGGTTGTGAAGTAGTCATAATGGTGGGTGATTTTGGTGGTGGAGTTGGAGTACTTAAGTTTAGAAAGTTCACATCTTGAATGGGTGATGAGATGTTCAGAGGTAACGAGTCTGAGGATGAAGAGTTCAAGTTAATGAAGCAACAAGATCGAATGTTAATCCTAGTGGTTTTCTTAAGTAGCTTATTTGAGGTTAATCCATACAAAGATGGTAGTTTCTAATGAGATGGAAGTGGCTAAGATCATGTGAAACATCCTAAGTTAATCCATTGAGGATGTGTTGAATGAGTTATGAAAGATATGCATTAACAACTATCCTAGAAACGAAACTTGGCAAATTAGATTGCGGGATTTAGTAAAATTAAACAACTTACATGTAGGATCCACGACACCATTTCTTTACACAGGCGGAACCCTTAAATTGGTGCCGCCTGGTCCGCCTGTACAGGTATGGCGGTACCAAAATGCATAACAGACGGTACCAACATTTTGGTGCCGTCTGATCCGTGGACACCAGAAAAGTTCACAGACCCATTTTTTAGGTGTCGGGGAGTTTTCCGAAACCTGAAATTTTGCTTAAAACATGTGATAGTAATTACTTCTAGTTAGGAAAAGTCGATAACACATATACAAACATAGTGGAGCATAGACTTTGACCAAGGGCTAACGATTTTCATATAAAAGTGAAAATGGGTAAAATTTGATAACACACTTGTGCTATCCACCCGCATAAACCGGTTAGCATACAACATTGTTATAAGTCATATTATTATCCTACAAAGTAAAAACAAATAAATTACATCATACAACATTGTTTTTGTCCTTGTACCAAACACTCTCTTAAAACCTCCATTTTTCAAAGTATTTGACTAATTTACTTAGTACTCATTGTTAAGCGAGTCATGACATTTCATAAGTTATGCGAGATGTTAGTATAACCTATGCAAAGAAAGAGATCTAAGTCTATAAGTGATGGTAAAATAATTTTCCAACTAAGTGCACAAAATCTAGCAAATGTCCTATTGTGCATAAACAAGAAATCGTCAAGCAAGCAAATAAATAACATGGCAAGATTGACACTTATATTATGCAAACAAACAAGTGTAAACAACAATTTGAAAATAAGCAAGCAACATATATGCAAACAACATAAACAAGTGGTCATTTAGCATAGCATAACAAGAAAAACACTTTTCGTTATTTATCGTTTAAATGTGACGATGTATACCAAGCTTGATTAGTTTCCTTTAAACATATTACCAAATTATTTAGTTTCGAAGGAAATTGTATCAAAGTTCTAAGAATACCAACTTAAATTGCTTGATTCAAAAATTTGAGTTTTTATGTTAAAGCGGAACTCAATATCTTAGACATACTGTAGTATTTGGTCTATTTCACTTATTTAAAATTAGACTCAGGCCATGAGAGTATTTTTAAATGAAAGTAGACTCAATTCCCTTTAAAATGATAGGTAGCTCGACTCGTACGGACTTACGGTAATTTGATACATGGATCGTACTCTATTTTAAAAACCATTTGTTTTGAAAATACGAGCTACGTGGCTTTGATACCAATTGTGGAAACGTAGAGGGGGGGGGGTGAATACATTACCGTTTAAAAACTTTAGATCTTTAGTATCAAATCGCTTATGAAGCTTATTATAATATGAAAGTACCAATTATTGTTTGTGACTAATATAAAGCATGGTAAACCAAGTTGTCACACAATTATGAACATCAAACCACATCACAAACAATAGTATAGTGCAAGTATAAAAGTAAAGAGATAAAGAAAGGAAAGTGCAAACCGAACACGAGGATTTATAGTGGTTCGGTCATGGATCTCCTTTCCGCCCTACTCCACTCCCCGAGTACCCAACTCGAGAGTTACTTCACTAAATCAACAAGCTCCCTTCTCGGTGGAGAAAACCTTACAATTGTCGCTTACACTTTTTCTGGTACAAAGCTAAATACCGGGTTCTAGTTCGAGGTAGAACCAACCTAACGTTGCCTATACAATATTTCTGACACTAAGCTAGATGTCGAGTTCTTTTACAAGGGTACAACCACTCCCATTATGTTTTATGGCCCAACATAACAAACCTTGTGTTTTATGGCACAAACACATAAACCATCTAATCTAGTTTGGTGAAAGTGTTGTTATGATGCAACGATGTTTACACTAATGATCCATGACACAAATGTCTAATGGATATGAATAACTACTTCTAAATGAACTTCCATTGATAGGAAGCCTTCATGATGAAGATCACAAGTTCCCTAAACTTGTTGTGATAGATCTTCAGCTTGTGGTGAGTGGGGATGGCTAGATCTCCAAGCTTTCCTTGGTTGATCAATGTAGAGTATGCTTACAACAAAGATGAATGTTAGAAGCATTATGATCATGATCATTAGGGTGTTTAATGTATGTTACTACATTGTTAATGATAGATCTAAATGTATGCAAGAAGGTGGAGAAGATGTGTTTTCAAGTGGTGAAGAAATGGGAAAACAATGGGCTTCTATTTATAGCCAAAAGTGGTCAGGAGCGTCCACTGACCAAGGAGCCCTTTAAAGGGTTCCGCCCTTTATACAAAAGGGTTCCGTGGGTGCCTGACAGAAAGTCTAAAAAATCTTTCTTCAAATCTTTCCAAGATATTACCAAATCTTACTAAGATGACATTTGATATATTGAGTATCAATCTAACCAAAATATTCAAGTGATCTTCCAAGGATTTCAAAGATGATGCATGACATGATGTAACATGTATTTCGTTTTTTAGATTAAAAGGTTTATCAAGGTAAACTTGTAAAATGTATTATGTAACTAGTTAATAAAATGTCTAGTTACCTTTTTGAAATACTTGTGAATGCAAAATGTAAAATGAGGTTTGAAATAGAATGGTTAACCTATTAAAATACTTAGTGACTCTAAATGTATTTTAAACATTCTAAATGATTTGTTAATGGGTTTGATCATAATGCCACATAACAAACATGTACGAACCTGTGTTGTAACATACGAGGACTTGAGACATCGAGAGGTTTTGAATGTATGTTGAGACAAAGTGTGATTACAAGTAACTTGTACATTTTATGTTATGTATTACAAGTTACATGTTTGTCATCAATCAAAACAAACGAGACTGTATAGATTAAATATCGTAATATTTGCACTAACAGAGTTAACTAATGATCTTCGGCATCTAAGTGCACAGTTTTGTGATGAGCTTAATCATGATTTTCTTGACTTGTTTGAGTCAAGTCAGTCAAGCATTGATACTAGTTCATCAGCGCGGCTAGATGAATTTTCTGATGACGATGTTGCAAAGGTAATTTACAAAATCAGTAAACAAGTGTAAAACCCTTTCCGTACCATAACATATTAAAACGATAGTAACTTTATAAACGCTGACAGGAATTTATTATCCAAGAAGAATTAAGGTTGCGACATGAAGAATTACAAAGTGCCCGGTTAAAAGAGCAGCAGTTGATGCAACAAGAGAAGAGGTTAAGGATGGAAGAGGACAAGTTGATAATGCGGGAAGAGGAAAAGAGGTTGCAGTATGAAAATGAACGAAAGAAAATGGGAGAAGCAATCATGAACTCAGATCATATGAAAGCCAGTAGAGCCCGTTTTGCAGTTTCCAAAAGGAGTGAACAACGTTCGGGTGAAGCTAATTCGTATTATTGGACCAAGGCATATGCTGAAAAGAAAAGATGATGCTCTAGCTTACCTGATCCAGATATGAGTGAAAAACTTAAAAATTGTCACGCCTTGGGTTGAGGTATGAAAAATACTTCTTGACAACCTTTTAAAATATATCTTGTTAATGACAATTGATTATAAGTGTAATCGTTTCATATACTAGGATCTTGCACGCTCCAGCAACGCTGTCAACAAAGTTCATTTTACAAATAAATTTGACGAATTTCTTGGACAAATTGGACCGCTTAACTGCAAGTTTCCTTGGTGTGACGATGTATGTGTGGATAGAAGGTTTTGGGAAAGTTTGGTTTGCTTAGACCCGCCTAGGAATGGTTGGCTAAGGGATGAGGCAAGTACTCATACAATTGTACCTATTGAATTGATTTCTTATAACGTTTATCACACTCATTCATGTTTCGAAATTTACAGCACATAGAGTTTTGGGTTAATTACCTTTGGCATGTTAGACCCGATACGGCTGATTGGGCGATGGTTAGTAGCTATTTTGTTCAGCTTCTGTTACAAAAATCGTTGCCGTTATGGTATGCTAATGGTGAAAGATACTCTATTCCATGGTCTGACGTTAACCACGTAAGTGACGATATATATATTTTATTCTAGTCCAGTCTCATTCATATAATTATCCTGTTTAGCTTTTGCCATATATTAATGTTATGTTTGTGACCCAAACGTTGTAGGTTTTCATGCCTATTAATGAAACTGAAGCTCATTTGTGTCTTGCGCGTTTGGAGATACACACATGCATTGTTACCTTTTATGATAGCGGTCAAACTTTTGAAGAGGAATGGCGAGAGTTTTATATCAAACTGAGGGAGTGTTTACAGGTTTGACTATTTATTCATATGTCATAAGAATTAATACAAAACCTTTTAACCAGGTTTTAAAACATTAGATTTTTTATAACAGTGTAACTTTTGTCCACAGCTACAATTACCTGAGGTCCTAGCACAAGCGCAAGTATTTGAGAAGAAAGGCATTGATCCGGCAAGTTATTTCATTACATTTACTATCGCTGAACAAGTACCGAAGCAGGCCGAGATATTTGGTGATTGTGGTATTTGGGTATGTATTTTTTTAATACCGCTTGGCTTTTGGTCTATCTTTGGATGTGAAGGATCCTATTCAGGCTGCGCTTTCATACCGTAAACAAATGGCTAGGTTTTTTTTAAACACCGTGTTTGTGTTTAGTGATGTTCTAGTTTTGATGTATTACCTGAAACAAATTGATAACTATATGCTCCCTTGAATGGTTTTAATTTTTGTATTCAGTATGTTGTATTATATTGTTGTCTTCAAACTAATGTAATAGGATAATTAGAGACACTACAAATTTGTATACTAGTAATATTTTTTCTAAAAAAATAAGCAAAAAAAAAACCACACACCAAACTATAGATATACAAAGTAAGGCAAACCCATGCATGCTACTTTACAAGTATTGTCCATTGGGTAATAACCTATTATGCATTATCCAACATGTAAACTAGGCGACTTTGTGGGTGAGTTTGACTATATCTTAGATATATCATTAGAGAATGGCTGTACCTTTTAGACATTTTTTTACTGTTCACTTTTTTGTACCTTTTGTACCTTTTATTAACCAAAACTAAATTTTATCTTACATTTATTTTGTGTTTTTCAGATTATAGTTAACTATGGCATCACAAAACACAGAATCAAAGGCCTGTGGTGATTTATGGTATCAAGAATGGCTGTAAGTTTCTCCATTTACTTTATTCTGTTAATGTAAACTAAAGTTGGTTTTTTACAACAATATTTTGTTTTGCTGAATTATTTCCATTGTTACACAAAATGTCTGAAAACAGACAAGATCTTGGGTTTGATGTTTATCATGGCAGTCGGTTCTTTTTTTATCCCTTAAGCTATTTAGGTGGAGATGTTTTACATTTGAGGTTACCTAGGTTGAGTAGGTTATCGTATTCTCAAATATGTGACATACTGTTGACAGAAATTAAGGAGGATATTTGGGCTTGGTATTTTCGTCTTTCAAGTAGTAGTCTAGAGGAAGGGTTAACCCCTTGTAGAAGGTGATAATGATGTCAAGAAACTGTATGTCATGGCTGAGCTCCATGGTCTAGTTGAGATCTATGTTTGTCATCAGCCACAGGTTCATTTAGTTAGCTACTATCACAAGAACCTGTCTTTTGATTCCTTAGACGATGAACTGACATCTAAAATTAAAAGTCACGAAAAGAAAAAAAAAAGATGTCGACTGTCTGTCATTTGAAGAACTAATGGCATGGGAAGAAGAGGAAAAACATTCACCAGCCTACCTTAGGACACCTTATGTCAAGCCTTTTGTTGAAGCTAGTTTATTCAGAGGAAAATCTGAATTTGGTGGTAATAATGACCTTGAATACATTCCTCCTTGTTTAAGGACTACAGTCCGACCTTATGTGTCGAATGACTTTGAAGATTCTTTAACACAGAAGTCCACTATTACCAAGTGTTTGTCAAATGAATGTGGGTTCGAGATTAGTCCGTTAAGAGGTAAGAACCTTTTTAACGACTTTCAGGCTGCTGGTAATCATGACCTTCAGGATCCACATGCTACTAGTTTACTCCCATCTATTCAAAGCAGCCCTTTAAAGTGTAAGAGGCTTTTTAATGATATTGATGACCTTTCTACAGTAGGAAGCTCTACTGTAGTTCAATATGTGTCCAAGAAAAGTCGTTTTGAAACTTGTACCTTGAAATCTAGGAGATTATTTGATTAATTTGAAGCAGTTGGTAGTAATCAATCTGATGATATGAAGGGTGATGAGGCAATCAGTTTGGTTAATGATCAAGTGATAGTTGAAGGTTCCACAACTGATGGTTCCATGTCATACCCAGCCTCTTCTGATCCAAGTAATTCGAAGGTATGATGAAGGCTACCATGTGGTAGTTATTTGATCTTCCAGGGTGGTATGTACCCTGTTAAACAATTGTATTTTGGTTCCTTTCCAGGCATGATGACTAGTTAGTGTATGTTACGAACTACACTAACTAGTCATCATGATGAAACAATTTATTTTCAGTCTGTGGTGAAGGCTAGCTAGTTTATGTTACAAACTACTATGTGATGAAGGTTCTACTACCATGTGTATGTTACATTGCAATCATTTTGATTAAATATGTTGATGTCTATTTCAGTCCTGACTTGGTTCTATCAGCCAATAAAATTTTTCATAGATAAGATTTTCAACACAACCATCTCAATAACAAAACTACAACAATCATCTCAATAAATTATTTCATAGATAAGATTTTCAACACAACCATTACATTGTCAAATGTTACACTCATATCATTCATTATTCAACCATTACATTCATTCAAACAGTACTGCTAGAACCACATCCTTCTTCAGTTGCTTTCCTTTTCTTGACTTTTTGAAAGAATTCTTCCAGATCTTTAATCCTTTTTTCCAATGCCTTAACTTTTTCTAGTGTAATGCCATCTTGGTTCTCCTTATCCGTAACATCACCATCTAGCTTTTTCTTCTCAGATAAGTCCAAAGCCATTGTGGATTGTTGTATGTGTACTATCGAATTGTCAGCAGCATCCTCTTTCCTGTTTGGCACTTGTTCATAATTACCATTTCCAGATAAGTTCAAAGCCATTGTGGTTTGTTGTATATGTACTATCGAATTGACTGTATTTATGCTTATTTTGTTGACTTGTGTTTAGGCGGGAAAAATATTTTGGCGGGAAACTAGATAAGCGAATTTTGTAGTGATATAGTCTGAGCGACTTTTTTTATAGCGATTTATGATACACTAAAACCTTATCTTTTAACTATTTTTGGCCACATCCAATTTCTACCGACCAGAACCCTAGCTGTTTTCGTGCAACTGTCGTTTTCGTTCAATTATTAAAACTGAATTTGTCAAAAGGTTCGTGATCCTTTATTGTCATGGTCCCCCATATCAATATTGACTGTATTTTATGTTTCAATATTAATATCAAAATTTTTGTCCACATTAACTTAACTTTACATGCTTTTAATTGTTTATAAGGCAATCATGGCAATCGAGTTTGTGGTTCGACCAAACATAACTTTTTACCCTGGGTTTCTTCAGCTTCCTCAATTTGCTGACCGTGCTTTTAATGGGAATCGGCATTTATATTTAACTGGGATTCAAAGACAACGGAAGAAAGTAAGGATTGTTGCTCGGTTAAGAGGTCCCATTAGGATTGTAGGTAACAAATGGGTAGAATTTGTTCATGAAAATATGTATACGGATGTTCATATGTTACACTTTGTTCAAGAAGGTGATGACTCTTTTTACGTTACTGGCTATGATTCTAATGGGTTGGAAGTTGAGGAATATGCTGGTGTAGAAAGTCGTCATATAAGGTTTCAGAGTTATCGGCTTCCATACCCTCATATTCCACAGGTTATTTATAAGAATTAATTTTTTTGTTTACGTTTTTTTAAAAATAAGTGTATTTTATTACTGTATATGTTATAATTGTCAATCATGTTGTTGTCTCAGACATTGCCCGGTAATTTTCTAGATGGTATTGGGTTGCAAGGTACTGTTGTTGTTGTTGTTGAAGGAATGGAGTTTAATGTGGATGTTACTTGGGGCTATGAAGGAGGTCATGATCCTCGTCCTTTGTATTTATGGATGATGAAATGTGGTTGACTGCTCTTGAATATTCCGATATTGAATTTGAGGATGTTATTGTTTTTAGTAAATTGGAGAACAATAGCTTGAATATAACCACGCGTGTTTGGTTTCGATGGTAGGGCAAAGATACAGGGGCAGTTTCTTGGTGTGACGCAATTGTTTTTTCCACAAAATGATCTTGATAATGAAGATGGAGGTAGGCTTGAAATCTCATAATCATATTCAGTAATATCATAACATATATCTTTAAGATTTATTTTGATATTTTTGAAATAGGTGATGAGCGAATGCAACACATTTGCCAATGGTTTGGTCACCTTGATCATTTTGGTGAGAGAATTGATGTCTTTTACAGAAGGTCTACTGAAATTCTTGCGTTATCTAGACTTGTAAGTTTGTGTTTTGTTTGTACTTTTTTCTCTATGCATTTATATAATTTTATATAATTTTTGTAAATGTTAAACACCAGGATATTCCAGACCATTTTCTTCACAATCATCCTATGCATTTTTTCAAAATGCACTTTTTAGGAATGATGCAGTCGAATACATGATGCGAATTCAGATTGACTATCATAGAGACAATCCATACCGAGTGAATCATGTGAATGCATTAGGTGACTGGACCCACTTTTTTGAAGATTGTGAATTTGAGTATGGAAAGATGATAAGGTTTAAGTTCATGTATGTAGATTGTTATGATGATTTGGAGTATCCTGTTTTCCATATTTGTTAGGAAATCGGATACGTTTCTTGAATGACATTTTAAGTTTTATTTATATATTTATTTTTTTGGTTACATGAACAAACTTTCAGTGGTGGGTGTGTATATACTTGTATTCGATTGGACTGTTATGATGATTTGGAGTATCCTGTTTTCCATTATGTTGGGTTTTATGTTCCTCAGATACATCAAAAGAGAACAGAATCAGAATCAGTTACTACAACCATGGCAACATTACAACCACTATCAGTACATCGAAAGAGAATAGAAAAGATCATACTAAAACTACCCAAAGAGGACACAAGCTTGACATCTACCACCACCCCCTACATAAGGCTGTATCCACTGCTAGGGCATTTCAAACCACTGCTAGTGGTTTTCAATCCACTGCTAGCATATTGTTGGGTTTTAGGTTCCTCAGATCAGGAATTATTCCAAGTATTTGAACCACTGCTAGAGTTGATGAAACCACTGCCAGAAGAATGAATCCACTGCTTGAGTTAAACCACTGCTAGTAGTGTTGTGTAACCACTGTTAGTACATTGTAATCACTGCTAGGTGTGAAAAAAAGGGCTTGAAATTGAATAGGCGACTTTTTTAGCTAATTATTTAAGCAACTATGTTTTTGCGAAAATTTATAACCAACTTTTTTTATTCAACGTTCTTACATTATAGTACATCGACAACTGTAAAGTACTATCACATAAACCAAAATATTCTTAGCGACTTTTTAAAAGCGCCTTTTTGATTTTAGCGATTTATGATACACTAATACTTTATCTTTTATCTTTATGTGGCCACATTCACTTCCTACCGACTAGAACCCTAGCTGCTTAATAATCTAATTCAACTGTCGTTTTCGTTCAATTATTAAAATTGAATTGTGCGAAAGGTTCGTGATACTTTATTGTCATGGTCCCCCATATCAATTTTGTCTCTATTTAATGTTTCAATATTCGTACCAAATTAGGGTTTACATGTAAAATTATATATATATTTTTTAAAGTATTGTATTTTATGTGTTCCTGTAGCAGGATGGCACCTAGTTGGACTTCAGATCCTCGTTACCTGTTTGACGTTCATGTTTTCGGCGAGTTTTATTTCCAACCGCTGAGGTATGAAAATGGGGGTGTTTTTTTATTGGAGTGTGTCTAAGGATAGGAAGCTGGACTATAGTAGTATGTGCTAGTATCTTAAAGAACATACTGAGCTAAATTTTCATTCGTTGTTTTTCTGTTTACCACAATGTCAATTAGAGGTAGGCTTGAAACTAATAGAATGTGATAGGGATGTGGCTGCCATGTATGACCTTGCTGATCGATATGGGAAGTTAATGATGTATATGGCACATAATCCCCAAAACTTATTTGATTTTTATTATCAGAATCTTAACTTTTATGATTCTGAAGATGATTATACAACTAAATTGATTATCCATGGAAGAAGATTAAAAGATGCAAGCAATATGACATATGATGAGCTTATTGCTTGGGCTAAAGAAGAAGCGAGCAGCCTTATTGATGTTGATGTCGATATGTCTGTTAGCCTTAGGGATGTAGTTTCTAAGCCTAAGGTTAAGCGTAAGTTAGTTTCCATTGAAGAGCAAGATAAAGCCTTTGCAAGCAATCGATAAAAAAAATAAAAAATAAAAATAAAAAACAACGCTATTTCTGAGCTGTTAGATGCTACTTTGTGAGACATAAATCTAATAAACCAGGCGATATACGTGTCACAAAATAGCATTTAACAGCCCAGGAATATCGCCGTTTTTTATTTTTATTTTTATAGCAGACACTTCTATTTTACCTGGTGTGTCAAAGTTACCAATTAATTCATATCACACTTACCGCAGGACACGTATCCATATCGATTATCCATTATTTTGATGATGTAGGTTATGTTTTCAACACTATGTTGCAAGCCAGCATATCAGGGGAGCAGGTTCTAACACAGGTATGTTCCAACAACAGTACTTAGAC